>LOEQ01002132.1:74819-84875 GCA_001685075.1 Bramus lutescens | reverse complement strand
TTCTTTCTTCCTTCCTTCCTTCCTTCCTTCCTTCCTTTCTCTCTCTCTCTCTCTTTCTTTCTTCTTTCTTTCTCTTTCTTCCTTCCTTTATCAACTCCTATACTACTGGAAGGAGCTGATAGATTTATAACATCCTGGGTCCTATTATAGACACAAGTGAATTGTCTTCTTGGTAAACACCAGTGCCAAAGAGCAGACATTAATTTCTATTCTTATTGCAAGGTCATCAAAACTACATTTTTGATTATATTTTCATGGCTGGGCTGAGCAGGACAGCTGATTCAGATTTCATTCACTCAGGTCAGTTTGTGCCATGAGGGATAATTCTATAATCATTTCAAATCCTTAATTTGTTTTGGAATTATAATGAAAATGATATAGAAAGAATCTTATTAACATAGCTTGAAATATTTACCTATATTGAGATTTACATTTTACTCCCTTATCAAATCTTTTCCCCCATTTTAAATAGTAGCTAAGGATGTCCTTGAACTCCTGCTTCTGCCTCAGTAGTGCTAGGATTACAGGCCTGTGTCTCCATACTCTCTTTTCCACTCAACAGTAAGAGACCTTTGGTGGCTGGGCAGTGGTGGCACACACCTTTAATTCCAGCCCTCAGGAGGCAGAGACAGTAGCTCGAGGCCAGGCTGGCCTACAGAGCGAGCTGCAGGACAGGCTCCAAAGCTACAGAGAAACCCTGTCTTGAAAAAAAAACTTTTGTGACTTATTAATTATTGTTTTTTTATATTTTTCCTGTGTGACATCACAAGTGTCATGAACTAGCTGGGTGACACCCTTGCGACATTAAATTACACAGCCGTGGAAATTTTGCTGTGAAGGTGTTAAAATTTCCCTTTCCAGAAAACTGACTTTTATTTGTCCCTTCCAGTTTTTAATCCCATCTTTTCCTGTATCTTTTTTCCTCTGGTCTATTTCTTCCTTGATGTGGGAGGGTCATCTGTCTATGTGTTACTTTCATTGGTTAATAAAGAAACTGCCTTGGCCTTTTGATAGGCTAGCCCTTAGGTGGGTGGTCAAAGGTGTTTTAATTGCCCACTGAAAATAATCTTAAAACTTTACACTGCATGTCATTTTTGAGAATTAATATTTAAGAAAATTTCTTTTGCTCAACAATAGTTATTAAAATATCTCTTTAAAAACAGGATTAAAAAGATCCTGGTGATTTTTGAGCACTTTTTATCTTTTCTGGGATATTATCGGTTGACAAGTCACCAACTGCCAAAATTAATGTACATGAGGTGACAGACGTGTTATTTACTGTGGTCATCATTTCATATGCACGAATGCCAAATCCATATGCGGTGGTTTAAGTATGTCTCCCAAAGAGACATGTATCAGAATCCTGACCCCTATATGGTGGTGTTACGATGGAGGAACCTTTAAGACAGTGGTTGTCAACTTGTGGGTCACGACCTCCATAGTGTTCACATATAGTTTCATTATGATTCATAACAGTAGCAAAATTACAGTGTGAAGTAGCAACAAAATAATTCTATTATTAGGAGTCATCACAGCACGAGGAACTGAATTAAAGGGTCACGGCATTAGGAAGGTTGAGAACCTCTGCTCGAAGAGGTGGAAGGTCATTAGCTTTGCCACACTTGGAAGATAACAAACAATGAATTCCCCTGGGAACCTGGAGATCCCTTCACACACTCAGCCTTCCCACACATAGCCGTTTGGCTTGTTTTTCAGTATAAGTGTGCCCTTTACTAAGGACCTCCAAAGATGTATATCAAAATAAGACTTTTTGTCGTTGTTTTTGAGACAGAGTCTCCGTATGTTGCCCTGGCTGGCCTAGAACTCACTATGTTGACCAGGCTGCCCTCAAACTAACAGAGATTCCCCTAAAGGCACATGCCACCACACCCAGCTCAAAACAAGCCTCTTCACTTGATCTGCCATCCAGGACTCTCATCTTTATGACGTAGTCAGCTACAAGTCTTGTTTTGTATTACATTTGCATTTATTTGGGGTGGGACATGCGGAGTTCAAAAACAACTATCAGAAGTCTGCTCTCTCCTTCCACCCTGTGAGTCCTGGAGACTGAACTCAGATTGTCAGGTGTGGCAGCAATCACCTTTACCCTCTCAGCCACAGGGGGCTTTGCCCAGCCCTGGGTATTCTGATATGGCAACATAAAACGAATTCTAATACACAGAAATTAACACATGCCATTTTTACCTCAATAAAGCTAGAAAAAAAGACATAAACTTGAATCATAAACTGCCTCTTAAATGATCTCTTTTAACTTCAGTTTCCTCGCCCACAAAATAGAGGTGAGAGCTTTCTTACGTTTTTGTTCTTGTTTTTCGAGACAGAGTTTCACTGTGTAGCCTTGACTGTAGCTCATAGAACAGGCTGGCCTCGAACTCTGCCTGCATCTGGAGATTAAACGTGCGTGCCACCCCTACCCGGCTAGCTTCCTCACTAGCATGGTGGTGGCAAACAAATGCCTAGTGCGGTGTCTGCCACGGCAAACATTTGATGAATTACCGTGTTTAATCAAGAAGCTTAATTTGGCATAGTCAGAAGGCCTGTTCTTCTCATCCATCTCTTTCAGTGAAGTTGCGGACTAGTCTGAAAGATTGACGATATATCCTAGGCACACGGGAGAGCCCTTTGTACCCCACTCAAGAAATGAGCAATCATCACCTCAGGATGCACTGTGGAGAGAGAGAACTGACAGTAGCTGACAGGCCACAGCGGGGTGTGGAATGACGAGAGGTTTTAGTACGAGGAAGAAAAAACATATAGAGAAACTACGGTTTGGGGTAATACTTCAAAGGTAAACTATGGGAGTGAGGAGAAGGCAGAAGCATGTTGAGTGGAGAAGGTATCCATGAGATCATATGGGAAGGCAGCTCTGTGCACCACAAACATGACTGCCTAGCTGAAGTCAGGGCTTGATCTATGCTTGATTTTATCTAAAGGCCAAGCTGTGATGGAAGGATGCTCCAGAAAGTAACCAGTTACCCAGAAGGCAGTTACCCAGATGGCGCATGAAAAAATTGCCAGCTACCGCTGAGGATAAATAGTGGCACTATATTTAATCATGTGCAATATTTCTCCATCCGCTTCTCATCCACATGGGATCTCAAAGATGACTGATTTCTCTGTGGAGGTGGACAGGACAGGCCATTCTGCAAGCACTTCAGCTTCCTTGGGAAACAGAACAAACATCCTATGACTTTGAATAGCCACTTAGGACTCTGACTCAGCCCCGGGAATCTAAGTAATGTCACGATAATTAGCCAGAGGACAGCCCTAACCACCAGGGTGCTCCACTCCTTGGAGTCCAGGCTTGCTTAGCTGTCAATCAGGGCCTTCGGATATAAAGTCGACTCTGTCAGAAAATGTCTAAGGAACACGTGGAAAGGAATGTTTTGGGAAGAGAAGGAGGCAGGGAATCTGAACGCTGTGCCAGATTTCCCTTCTTCGTGCTATTTCTATAGGATGGGGAGAACGCTGTGGCCAACTGCCCAGGGCCCCTGGAGGCTCTTAGTAACAAATCTACTCAGGCTAGGGCTTTCTAACTCCAATCCTGCATTCACACTAACCTGTCTGATGGCTTGGTTGGTATCCCAGCCTATTCCAGGCCCCTACCATGTGGGTAATACTGGATTACCCCTAGACAGACTCACCAAAAGAACACACAATTCCTAGAATCAGGAAAGTGAGACTGGAACAGACTCGACTTGCTTTCTTCCTTTTATAACTAAATATTTTAGTTAGCATACAAAACAATGGGTTTCATTATGATATTTTCATATAAAATTAATTGCATAATTCATATTCATCCCCCAACCCAGTTCTCAGTAAAAATGTTACATACTACATGTCAACTCCTGAACAGGTCCTCAAGGCCCTTCTTAATCATCAATCCAACCCTGGGTAAATTTACCTTACCATTTCAAGTATGAGATATAATTTAAACCCTTTAAGCTGCTATCATATTTATTGCCAATCCCAATTTCTCTTAAAGTCAAATCTCTATTTCCAACTGCCGATATATAAATTAAAATTGTCCTTAGTTCTTCTTTTTAAACAAAAATCATTACTTTTGTAACTGTGTATGCATGTATGTTTCTGGGTGCATTTGTACAGTTGAATGCAGGTGTCTGCAGAGGCCGAAGGCTTTGGACTCCCTGGTAACTGGAGTTACAAATGATTATGAGCCTCTTGATGTTGGAACTGAGGCAGAACTTGTGTCTTTTGAAAGAGCAGTATGCACTCTTAACCACTGAGCCAATTCTCCAGCACTGTCCTTGGCTGCTCTTCAAGTTCCAAGTACTTAAAGCCAAAGATTTTGGCATCAGCAAGATGGCTCAGGAAGAAAAGGCATTTATCACCAAACCTGACAACCTGACTTCAATCCCTGGAACCACATGGAAGGAGAGAGCTAAGTATTCTGGGTGGTCGTTTGACCTCCATCCCTCTCCTGTGGCACGTCTCTGCTCTCCCATACCATGTATCAAATAAAACCAATCACACAAACAGAAACCAAATACTCTGCCTTCTTCTTCTCCCCAAGCTCCACCCACAATCTCATCTGAAATGATGAAAATTTGCTCACCTTCCCTCCACAGCCAGGGTGTTTAACACCAACGCTGTTTGTGAGCTACAAACTCCAAACTCCACTGCTCTTATCCCTTTCCGTCCTTCTGCTCCATCCAGTTGGTAGCCAGTGCCCACTGCTACAGACAACAGATCCCTGAATTTATCCCCACCACTGGTGAATGACCATCATATCGTCTCGAGTCTGGATTTCTGTATTGTTTCCATCCGTTACAATGACAAAGGTGTATAGATATGCCTCAGCTTCAATGATCTGATTTCCCCTTTTAAATTATTACTTATTCATTGTGGGGGGAACATGTGACACAGAGTACATAAAGAAGTCAGAAGAGAACTTGTAGAGTCATTACTCTTTGTAATTTAAAAAAATGGATCTGACAATGAAACTCATGTCATCAGGCTTGCCCCTTTAAATGGCCTTTTAAAGACCCTCTCCCGTTGTCCCAGTAGCCTTCATCTACAGTGTGGAACTGAAGATGGCCTGATCCTCCTGCCTCCACCTCCTAAGTGCTAGCACTACAGGTGTGCACCCCATCAGCTTGCTTTCAGATACTATCCACTTCATATAAAATCCTTCCCTTAACACTCAAATGCTTTGTTTCTGGCCCCCAAACAGCTCTTCCCTCTCCTGCATGCAAATGCTCCAGCATGATACACAGTCACGCTCTGGGCCTGTGCTCACTCTGGACCTTTGGCCGAGAATCTTCTCCTGCTGTTTCATTGTTTTTAATGTAAGCATTTCCTATGAATAGCTCCCTGATGCCAGCAGGAAGAGAAGCCGCTCTCCTCCTTGGCTCCTCCTTGGCTCTGTAAATTGATGTCTTCCATTAGCAGCCCCACTTAGAACCCCCTGATAACGAAGGTTATGTTGTAATCCTCTGGCAGAGGCTGATGAGTCCAGATACTTGGGCAGCTGCGGTTGGAAGATCTCAAGTTCAAGACCTGCCTGGGTGTGGGAGGTTAAACGTAATTGGTCCCCATAATCTCATAGGGAGTGGTACTATTAGGAGTGGCATTGTTGGAGTGGGTATGGCCTTGCTGGAGGAAAAATGTCACTGTGGGGGTGGGCTTTGAAGTTTCTTATGCTCAAGATATGGCCCAGAGTCCTGTTGCCTTCTGATCAAGATGTAGCAGAATGCACGTCACCATGCTCCCCATCATGATGATAATGGACTAAACCTCTGAAACTTCAAGCTAGCCACCTCAACTAAATGCTTCCCTTGTAAAAGTTGCCATGGTCGCGGTGTCTCTTCACAGCTGTAGAAATCTTAAGACACTCAGCTACAGAAGCTCAAGGCCAGCCTGAAACTCAGTGAGACCCTGAATTTAAATAAACAAAGCAAAAGAGGTGCTGGGGAAGTAGCTCAGTAGCAAAGCACTTGCCTTGCACACAGTAAAGCCTAAGTTAGATCCCTTTTAAAAAGTATTAGTTGTCTTTGCAGCCCCAGTGCCTATCATGTGTGGGAACTCTGTAAAAAATGCTGACTGAGCCGGGTGGTGGTGGCACCACGCCTTTTCTTCCTGTACTTGGGAGGCAGAGGCAGGCGGATCTCTGTGTGTTCGAGGCCAGCCTGGTCTACAAGAGCTAGTTCCAGGACAGCTCCAAAGCTACAGGGAAACCCTGTCTCGAAAGCTGCCCTGGATTTCAGTTACAACTGCCTTACATTTCCATCCCTCAAACAACCTGAGCCAGGCCTCCCATTTGAAAACAGGCATTGTTCTGAAATACTTTGTCTTTTGTTGACAAATACACTTAAAGTTCTGTTTGGGCCAAAGTTATTCTCCAGCCAATATAAAGGGTATGATGACCAGTGTCAGTCATATTGTGTGGAACATCATTAACTTATCTGATCTCAAACAACAGAAAGAAAAGAGAAACAAACCCCTGGGTGGGAAGCCCTCTGTAGACCAGCAGGCATTCACTGTGCTTTTCTGGCCATTATTACTCTTTTCTTGAAATAAGCCTATTTTTCATTGATTATTGTTGTCCCTGAAGGATTAGAAGACATAAATCAAGAAAACAGTGTATGAGTGAGACAAGCAGTATACACTTTGTGGCAATAATCAATTACCAAACATTGAATAAAATTTCAAGAAACAATGATCAATGAACAATTGTCTTGCTTTAGAATGTCTATATGCTGTACTTCCTGGTCCACGTAAAAACAGTACCATGGGAGAGGGATGCTGCTCAGTGATAGAGAGCCCAGAGTGTAAGGAGCCCCGGTTTGATGCCAAGCAAGTACCGCCAAAGCAGCAGAGACAATTTGTTGTTTGAATGATAACAACAAAATAACTTATTTTAAAAATTTTACTGCCTATAAATATCCTTGAAGAGAAAAGATCGGCACCTTGAGAACTTGTTCAAAGGTCTATGCAGATGGATTAGGGAAAGGTGCTTGCTGCCTAAGCCTCATGACCCCTGAGTGAAGGTGCTCAAAACCCCTGTAAAGGTGGACACTGTGAAGTGACCTCCACACGTGTCCTGTGGTATGCACAAGTGCACAAGTGTGTCTGTACACACTCACATACACACACCTGTACACACAATAATAACAAATCTTTAAAACTGTATTCCTTCGGGCTGAGTGGTGGTCGTGCACACCTTTAAGCCCAAGACACAGAGGCAGGTAGGTCTCTGTGAGTTTGAAGTCAGTCTGGTGTACAGTGTGAGTTCCAGAACAGCTAGGGCTACAGAGAAACCCTGTCTCAAAAAAATCAAACAACCAAAAAAAAAAAAAACTATGTTCAGAACTATTTTAAATTTACAGTTGACTTCTGACTTACTTAAAATTTGTTATTTTTAATTGTGTGTGTGTTTGTGTGTGGGCAAGCAGGTGCCTTGGAGGCCATAGGTATTAGAGCCCCTACAGATGGAGTTAAAGGTGGTTGTGAGCCCCCATTGTGGAAGATGGGAAGTAACCCGGGTCCTCTGCAAAATCAGTATAAGCCCTTAAAGGCCCTCTCTCCACTCTGACTTACTTTTTAAAAAGCCTTTTATTGTTTACTATGATAAAATTCTTCCCTGTCAACAGCTGTTGACTAGTGTCTATTGAGACACCAGTGCTCGCGGGAGAGGATGCCAATGATCACCAAGCATCTGTCGGAGACAATGCTGCTATGTGTGTGCCTGGAGAATCAGGGCCATTGTCTTGCTCAATCCGTTTGCAGTCACTGAGCTCATCAGCTAAATCCAATGGACTGACAGAGAACTCAGACATGAGGGAGGAATGGTAATGTAGCAAGCCAGGCAGTAACTGGTTTGCCCAGAGCAGTCAGAGGCAGGACGGCATCCAGCCAAGTCACAAAACACAGGACAGACTCCATGACAGCTCTAGGAAAGAGAACAATAGCTCTTGTTTTCAATCTGGGGTGAATTGTAGAAACAAGAAGATGTGGCTACCACACTGCTGTGCGTACTAGGCATCTACCATGCAGCTGCATACTATCACGGGCAGAGAGTAGTAGATAGAAGACGCCCACCGTGATTCCAGGGGCAGCAGGCCCAGGAACCTAGCAGTTCTCTTCATTAACCTAGAGGTCTAGAAGCAAGTCGTTGTCTCCCACCCAAAATGATGCTCAAACTTAAAGTCTGGCTCAGGATCAAGACAAGGCCTCTAACCTCTTAATTCCTCTTGTGGAAATAACTGTCCTAAGAAGGGCACTATCATAGATAAGAATGTGGAAGGGGCACTATAAGTGGGGGGAAGGGGCAACAGCAGATAATGAGAGAGGAAAAGACAAAATACCACTTATTTTCCGTGTGTGTGTGCATGCGCGCACGTGCATGCATATGTGTGTGTGCGTGCGCATGTGTGTGTGTGTGCGTGCATGCTGTGTGACAAAACTTTTTCAGGGGAGACGCAACACACACATCTATTCACCCAAGGTGAATAGATGCCCACGACAGACCAAAGTATAGACACCACCAAAGTCCCACATGATGAACCAATAAGTTTTACTGGGGTTACTTACAGGAGTATGGGTGAGGGGTTATTTACCGGAGCAGAAATGACTCGAAGACAGCCGCATCACCAAGGTCCACCCCAGCATGGGTGAGAGCTCACAGAAGTTGGGAAAGCTGGAGCCCACTGTATTGCCCGTAGGCAGCTCAAAGGGTTGAAGAGTGTCCCCAAGTTCTGCTTCTTCTGAGCACTAGTCTGGTCTCAGTCTTCTTCTCAGACCAGCTTCCTTTTCTGAGAAGGAGTCTCAGCATTTACTGCTTCCGGTGACAGGGAGGATCCTAATGAATCTAATTAGTTTCAGGGACTCCCTGAACATATTTTGAGTTATTTACCTTTCTGATTAAAGAGTTCCCTGCAAAATGGAATGTTTCCGTTTCAGAGAAAACTGCTATATAACTCTCTCTCTCTCTCTCTCGTGTGTGTGTGTGTGTGTGTGTGTGTGTGTGCGCGCGCATGCTTAAAAGAGGATGCCAAGCATTGCTAAGCATCTTCAGAAGACAATGGTCTTGTGTGTGCCTTGACTATCGGTTTGGCATACAGACACAACTGCAGCATGAAAGCTGAAGTGGGACTATTTGGGGGAGGAATTGGGAGGCCGGTGAGAAGTAGAAGGGCTAGGGGAGAATAGCAGAGCAGAGGGAGATGTGAGCAGGATACACATATGCTGTGTATGTGTCTAAATATCATAATGAAATCCACTGTTTTGTACACTAAATTAGTTTCAGGCTCTGGAGAGCTAGCTCAGGGGTTAAGCGTAGTTGCTGCTTGCAGAGGACCTGCATTTGATTCCTAGCACCCACGTGGTGGCTCACAACCATCCACAACAGTTCCAAGAAATCACACATGCTTTTGGCCTCTGACAGATGCTGAGCACGTGTGGTAACTCATGTAAAAACACACATATACTATGAGAATACATTTAAAATTTTAATTTAAAAGTAAAAAATAAGCTGGGTGGGGGTGGTCCACATCTTTAATCTCAAAACTCAGGAGGTAGAGGCAGAAGGATCTCTCTGAGTTTGAGGCCACTCTGGTCTACAGAGTGAGTTCCAGGACAGCCAAGGCTACACAAAGAAACTCTATTTCCAACCCAAAAAGTCAAACATGAAGAAGGATGTAGTAAATTAAAAAGACTTAACCTGTTGTGATGACTCACGCCTGCAAACTAGCACATGGAGGGTAGAAGCAGGAGGATCAGAGGTTCAAGGCCAGCATCAAGTACAGAGCAAACTGTACTTGATGGGGCTACATGAAACTGATTGAAAGAAATGAAAAGAAAAATTCCTGCCGGGAGGTGGTGGCCCATGCCTTTAATCCCAGCACTTGGGAGGCAGAAATAGGTGGATCTCTATGAGTTCAAGCTAGTTTCAGGACAGGCTCCAAAGCTACAGAGAAATCCTGTCTTGGAAAACTTAAAAAAAAAGAAAGACAGAAAGAAAGAAAGACAGAAAGACAGAAAGACAGAAAGAAAGAAAGAAAGAAAGAAAGAAAG
>LOEQ01002132.1:28694-43599 GCA_001685075.1 Bramus lutescens | reverse complement strand
CTCTCTCTCTCTCTCTCTTTCTCCCTCCCTCCCTCTCTCTCTCTCCCTGCAATTTGTAGATCAAATGTGAGCTCTCAGCTAACTGCTCAGCTTCATGCCTAGCTACTAAGTTTTCCGTGATGAATATAGACTAACCCTTGGAAACTCTAAACAAGACATCCGTTAAATGCTTTTTTATTTTACTTTTTAAAGTTGTCTTGGTCATAGTGTCTCTTTACAGCAACAGAACAGTAACTAAGTAAACTGTATCTCTGATCATCTCTTCTAGACAGCTTTATCTTCACTTAGCATCCTCTTTCCTCTTTCCTTCTGAGACTGTCTACTAGGTATTAAAAAATATCTTCTTAGTGGGTCATCATGGCTCATGCCTTTAATCCCAGGACTTAGGAGGCAGGGGCAGGTGGATCTCTGTGAGTTTGAGGCCAGTCTTGTGTATATAGAAAATTCTAGGACAGTCACAGCTATAGTAGAGAGAATCTGTCTCAAAATAATAATAAATAAATATGTCTTTTAGGGGCTGAATGGATGTCTCAGAAGTTAAAAGCACTAGTTGTCCTTGCAAAGGACCCAGGTTCAGTTCCCTGCACTCACTAGGCACACATGTGGTAGACAGATATAAAAGTGAAGTCGTTCATACACAATAAATAAGTATTTTTAAAAAATAAATCTCTCTTAGGGGCTGGAAAGATGGTGCAGTGGTAAGAGTAGTTGTTACTCTTCCATAGGACCAGCGTTCAATTCTCAGCACTCACACACTGGTACATAACTGTCTGCAACCCCAGCTTCAGAAGGATCTGATGCCCTCTTCTGGCATTCAGAAGCACTACATGTATGTGATGCACATACACATAGGTAAAACACACATGCACATAAAAGAAAAAACAAACATTTTAAAAAAATCTTTAGCCTTCAGCAAATAGCTGCCTTGGAATAATGTTTTCTCTTACTTTCTATGTTCTAACCCACCATGTAGATTTCATGGTTTTCAAGAGAGGCATGGACTCACAATGGCTGGGTGTCTACAGTACTGGGCAGGGCTATGAGGTAATTTTGTGTTTGACAGCATGCTCCCTGCAATTTTCTCCCAAAGTAGGTGTCCATCATCCCTCCTTTCCTTCCTCCCCTTTTTGTTGTCTTGGGAGATTAAACAGTCTCACTCACGCTAGGCAGGTGCTCGCTGACTAAGCTATATTGCCAGTCAGACTCTGCTTTCAAGATATCTGGGGTTCAGTGGGGTGGTAGGCACACAGGTAGGTCACTGCAGTTCAATATGACAATGGCCTCAGTGGAGCTTTGGAATAGCCAGAACAGCTGGCTGCTTGGGTGAACAGGAGAAACTCATGCTTCGCCACAATTCTGATGCATAGCCCCCTGAAGTCACAGGCATTCCTTACAGATGATAATATACAATTTTTCCAACTGGCTGTTCTCTTTCCCTATGGAAGCCCCCAGGATTTTCATGCGTTTTCCTGTAGAGCTCTGTGCTGGCTAGTTTTATGTCAACTTGACACAAGCTTGGAATCATTTGGGAGGAGGGAACCTCAACTGAGAAAATGCCCCAACCAAACTGGCCTGTGGGCAAGCCTGTGGTGCATGCTCTTAACTGATGATTTATATAGGAGAACCTATTTCACTGTGCGTGATCTACCCCTGGGATGACAATCCTTGGTACCATAGGAAAGCAGGCGAAGCAAACCACGTGGATCAAGCCAGTAAGCAATGTTCCTCTGTGACCTTTGATTCAGTTCCCACCTCCAGGTTCCTGCTTTGCTTAAGTTCCTGCCCTGACTTCCTTCAATGATGGACAGTTACCTGGAAGTGTAAGGTGAAATAAACCCTTTCCTCCCCTAACTATGAGAAGCCCACATTTTATAAACACCTTAAAAGGGCCTGGGAATATAGCTCAGTTGATAGAGTACTTGCCTGGCATTCATGAGGCCCTGGGTTCAAACATTTGTTCCACATAAACTAGGTATTTAAATGTGTACATGTATTTCCAGGACCCAAAATGAACAGGCAGGAGGATCAGACGTTCAAGGTCGTCCTCATCTTCTTAGCAAGTTTGAGGCCGGTCAGAGCTCCATAAAACCCTGACTCAAAAACAAAACCTCTACATCTTTAAATGTGTGGTTATTAGGAAAAATAGCCAAGCCCCGATGAGTTATAGTAATGAGCCTCACGAGGTGTGGTGGCTCACCCAAAACTACCAGCCCTCTTAGGGATGAATCAGGAGGATTGCTCTGGGTTCAAGGCCAAACAAAGCTGTGTAGTGAGTTTACAGCAGCCTGGACTACACAGTGATACTTTGTCTCAAAAATTAAAAGAATTCAAACTTATCATGGGTACATATAGTTCCTTACCTTGAAGAGCAAGAGTGATGCCAAAATTAAGTGGCCTCTGACCTGGGAAATCCAAGAATTCTGGCCAGTTGAGGGAAAGAGGTGGGGTTTGGAAAATAATGCAGGTGACAACTCAAATGTCAGCATCCAAGAGGTGGAGGGGAAAATGGAAAAGATGGCATAATTTTTAAAAGAATTTGTTTTAACAATTGTGTGTGCGCATCTCTATGTGTATGTAAGGCAGATGTTTGTGGAAGCCTGAAAAGAGTGCTGGATCCCTTGGTGTGGGAGTTGAGAGTGGTTCTGAGCTGCTCAAAGCCAGTGCTGGGAAGAGGACTCAGGTCCTCTGCATGAGCAGTAGGTCCTTTGAACTGCTGAGCCGTCCCTCGGGCCATAAAAGATTAGGTAGCTTTAATGGATGTATAATTTGGTGTATTCCTGCTTCTATAACAAAATACTGGGCATTTTATAAGCAACAGAGACTTATTTCTCCAGATTCTGAAAGCCAGGCAGTCCAAGATCCAGGTGCTGAAGATTCAATGTCTAGTATGTGTAGGTGTGTGTGTGTGGGAGGGGGTGTTGCTCACTCTGTCCCCAAAGAGCACCATGTGGGGTGTTCACTCTGCCTCCAAAGGAGCACTGTGTGTGTATGGAGGTGTTCACTCTGCTTCCAAAGGAGCACCGTGTGGTGTGTTCACTCTGCCTCTAAGAGAGCACCGTGTCGGGTGTTTACTCTGCCTACCTGTGTATGGGAGTGTTCATTCTCTGCCTCTTTGGGAGCTCCTTGCTGTTCGCTCTCTGCGTCCAAAGGAGCACTGTGTGTGGGGGTGGGGTGGGGGGGTTGTTCACTCTCTGCCTCTTAGGGAGTTCCTTGCTGTTCCACTCTCAAACTGGGAGATGCTTATAATGAGTCTTTGTCTGTACTGCTAGTTCCCAAATAATGACACAAAGACCTATCATTAATTATGAAAGCCAGCCTTAGCTTAGGCTTGTCTCACTAGCTCTTCTAACTTAAATTAACTAATTTATTTTAAGCTACATTCTACCTTATGGCTTTTTACCTTTCTTTCATTCTGTACCTCCAATTTGTTTTGTACCTCCTGTAGGCCTAGACTCTTCTTCCTCTCTCTCTCTGCCCAGAAGTCCCACCTATACTTCCTGCCTAGTATTGGCCATTAAGCTCTTTATTAAACTAATCAGAAGGCACCTTGTCAAAGACACATCTTTACAAGGTAAACAAATATTCCACAACCGATGCAGTCCTCACATGACAGAAGAGATGGGTGGCAAATGGGACTAAGGGACTTAGTTCCACAACTTCTGTAGGACACCAATCATGGCTGCCGTGTAGCTTGGCTAACAGAGCATATGCCTAGCTTGCTGACAGCTCTAATTTGATCTCCCGCCCTGCATAAATCCATGCTGGCACATGCCTATAATCCCAGCACTAGGGAGGCAGAGGCAGGAGGAACAGAGATAAATATTGTTCTCTGCTACGTATCAAGTTCAGGCCAGCCTAGGATAACATGGGATGCTGTCTCAATTTATTTATTTATTTATTTATTTATTTATTTATTTATTTACAAAACAAAACATTAATCCCATCTAAGAAGGTGGAAAGTTTGTGCCTTAGACACTTCCAAAACCCTGCCTCTGAAGGTTGTCATCATCTTGACTACTGGCTTCCAACAGGTGATTTATAGAGGGACACACAAGTCCATAACCATAGCAGTGAGAGAACCAGACAGACAGCTCTCTTCTTGTGAAGTGTACAACAAAAGTCTCCTGGTTTCTTGGGTTAAAAAGGAATGTCCCTGTCTCAGGGGACCTAGGTCTTGCATTTCATTAGTAAGAAACTGGCTTGAAATCTGCCCTCTCTTCTAGCATCTTCAGGGTTTCCTTACCTGTAGTTTGTTACATGTGAAGAGGTTCATTTTCTCCAACAACCCCTTGGTGAGCCAGGTGTGCTGGCAGGTGTTGTTGGTTTATTTTTTTCTTTGGGGGCCTGCCACCCAGTTCCCAAATAAATACATGGAGAGTTATTCTTACTTATGAATGCCTGGCCTTAGCTTGACTTGTTTCTAGCCAGCTTTCCTAACTTAAATTATCCCATTTCTTTTCTATGTTTTGCCTCTGGGCTTTTTACCTTTGTTTATTCTTAATGATTTTCCTCTCCTTACTCCAAGGCTGGTTGAATGGCTGGATGGCTGGCCCCTGACATCCTCCTCTTCTCTCAAGTCTAGATTTCTCCTGCTTATTCTCTTTGCCTGGCAGCCCTGCCTATCCTTTCTCTTGACTAGCGATTGGCCACTCAGCTCTTTATTAGACCAATCAGGTGTTTTAGACAGGTAAAGTAACAGTTTTACAGAGTCAGACAAATGCAATTAAAAGAATGCAGCACATCTTTGCAACATTAAACAAATATTCCACAACACAAATGAATGTAACACATCTTAAATTAATATTCCACAACAGGCATGTACCTCTAGTCCTGGCATTCCAGAAGGGAAGTCTCTGTGAGCTTCAGGTCAGCCTGGACTCTGTAGTAAGACCCTGTCTCAAAACAACAGAGCAAAATAAACAACAATATCAAAAAATCTAACCACTGGGGCTGGAAAGACGATGACTTTGCAGCTGAAAGCACATATTGCTCTTACAGGGGACCTAAGATCAATTCCCAGCATCCCCATCAGGCAGCTGGCAAGCACCTGGAACTTCAGCTCTAGACGATATAATGCTCCTGGCCTCCACAGCCATTGGCATCAACATGCACAAACACACTCATAAACAATTAAAAATAATAATTAGCTGGATGTGGTGGTGCATGCCTTTAATCCTGGCACTCGGGAGGCAGAGATAGCTAGATCTTGGTGAGTTCAAAGCCAGTCTGATCTACTCTATGAGTTTCAGGCACAGCCAGGATTACATAGAGAGACCCTATCTCAAAAACAACAGCAGCAACAATAACAAAAACAAAACAAAACAAAAAACATCACTTGGTGTCACATGCTTATAACCCCAGCATTCAAGAGGTGGAGGCATATGGCCCAGGAGTTCAAGATCATCCTCAGCTACATAGTGAGTTCAAGTCTACTCTGGGCTACTTGAAAGCATTCCTCAAAAACAAAACAACAGGCACCAACAGCTTTGTGAAAGTCTACTGCCTGCTAGGGGCTCTGGGAAATCCACAATGGTATTTTGATAATCTAGTGGAGGTTATAAAGAAAGAGCTTATGAAACCTGGTAAGTCCTATGGAGAAAGCACAGATGCAGGAAGAAAGACCCTCAGCTTGTTCCCTCTTGTTTCCATGGAGATAACATTGCCATCGATGGGTGAAAAAGAGCCAGGTATCCTTAGGGCAGAGGGAGGACATGCCAGGGTTGGAAATGGGCAAGGGGAGTTAGACGGCACAGGCCCATCCAAAAGAACACTGCTGAGTGGGGGCGAGGGTGTGGTCTGCCACCTATAGTTGTGGGTTCAAGTCTCAATCCCATCTCCTACTAACGCTGTGACCGTGTGACTTTTGGTGACATTATGAGTTCCCTACACCCCCCCCAACTTTTGGGGTTAGTTGTTTGTACAGGGTCCCAAAGGAAGCTGTAAACTCAGATTTTAAACATTCACCCACAGGTAAGGTGTAGAGACATATACCTCTAATTCCAACACTTGGAAGGCAGAGGCAGAAGAATGGGATCCGGTGTGGGGCCAGCTAAGTCTACACACCTAACTCCAGGCCAGCTAGGACCCAGAGAGAGCCTGTCTCAAAAAAGAAAACAAAAATCAAAGAAGAAAAACAAAACCAAAAATATTTCCAAATATTTTAGGCCAACTATGGCCCACTCCTTTAATTCTGCCACGTACGAGGTGGAGGCAGGAGGGTCAGGAGTTCTAGGCCATCTTCGCCTCTCAGCTACACAGTGAGTTGAAGCCTTTCTGGGCTACCTGAGACACCGTGTCACAACGTGTCTCCCCAGAAACTCTTATCTCAGAGTCTCTGAGTTTTTAACAGTTACTGCATTTATTAGAAAACTTACAAAGAAGAAAAATCTAACCCACAACTCATTTCCAACGTGAAATGTTTGTGAATTCTAAATTACTAGTGAGTGACAAGAACACAATGCTGTGTTTTGCAGACGTTTAATTAACCACTCATTAATTTAGATATTAATGACACTTTTTTAAAAGGGGGAGGATTTTTTCTTTTTTTTTCAGGTCTGAATTATTTCTGTGGATTGGTAAACTCTGAGGGGAGGGACTCCACTCCTGAATCCAGTAGCTTGAAGGATGAACTGGCCATGCACTCTCCAACCCTTAGGCCCAGTCTGAATCTCCTCCACTTCCCATTCCCTGCCTGAGCTCTGGGCTCTACTACTCATGCCTGGATTCCTTTACAATTACTTCCCATTCTCCTCCCCCTCCCCCTTTAAATCAAAGTCTGTCTTCCTTGATAGCCTTAACTTCTTCAAGGCAGGCTCTAAAATTCACTTTGTAGTTCTCTGGGTCCACAGCCAGCCAGGATGGGGCTCTCAAAGGTGCTTACCAACCTCAGTTGGGTAGATGGACAGCAGTGAGCCACAGCTTCTACAGTCTCTACTCTTCCACCCTGCCTTCCTTCTTCATTACCTTCTGCCTCTTCCTCCTTAATTCTTAGGATCTGGTGAATGCCATTTCCCATTCCTTGTAACCTTGTAAATGCGTTTTGAACAAACTGGCTTCTGTCCCTCTTACCCAACCCCACCTCAATTTTATCTTCATTTTCTAACGAGTGTCATATAAAATACACATGGTGATTGGTGGGGTAGTTCATTGGGTAGAGCGCTTACCTGCTGGGCAGGGAACCTTTGGTTTGACTCTCAGGTGTAGTGGTATACACTTCTACCAACACTCGGAGAGTGGAGATTGGAGTTCAAAGTTGAAGATCATCCTCAGACACAATGTGAATGCCACAAGATATAAAGAAGCCTAAAGATATAAAGAAGCAAAACACAAATCTCAGTTTTAGCAAATAGAACCACAATAACATTAAGAACAAATTGAGAGGTCATCTTAGTTTTATGGAAAATGTTTTTCAAATGTTGAAGTCTCTCAAGTCTCTCCATAGTTAATAAATATGTTTTCTGTTTGAAACTCCTTAGGAAATATTTTCACACTACAAATCTATTTTGCTTATTAGATTTATGTAACTTGCTGGAACAAAAACTAAACTGGAAAGTTCTTGTCCGAGCTGAGCACAGCCAGATCCAATTAATGTGGCCCTCTTCAAAATAAGACCATCTCTTACTAGCCATATTTTTAATCCCGAAATTGCTTGTGATCTGAAGCCTTCCGATTGCCAGCCTATGCAAATGGCCTTCTTTTGCCACAACCAGATGCTTTTCATACTGCTGTATACTGCAGACTCAGTTTCTTCTGGGCCTGACTCCGAGTCCCAGGAGGCAGGGAGGAAATGGACACTTTGGCTGAGAGCGCTTCTGTTTGGCAAAGGAAGACAGACTACTCTGAGGTCAAGTGCCCTGATTTTAAATAAGCAAACAGAGCCCTAGAGAACTCAGAGGACCTCCCACATTTCCCTTCTGAGATCTCTAGTTCTGAGGAATTAAACTGAGAATTATCCCTGCAGTTCATTTATGAAGATTTTTTGCCTGGTACTTAAATTTTGTAATTTTTCATATATTATATATGAAGAATATATATGCATAATACATTAAAATAGATGAAGAATATAATATATAAAATATATATATATATCTTCTCCTTTTTAGATAGGGACTCATGAAACCCATGCTGACTTCTGTGAGAATTTTCTTTTTTCAATCAAGGTAGCTAGTCCCCCAAGGACCAATAGTACATAAATCTTCCCCACCTTGTAAAACTTTTATGCAAAGGAATTCAAATCTTTTTTTTATTCTTCCTATCTTATAAAACCTTCATGCAAATCTTTTCATCTCCCCAAACAGGTAAAATTTTCATTTATGAAAATCTTCTTTCTCTAACCCTTCCTATATTTCCAGAACTTGATGGCCTGAATAGCCAACTCCTGCCCTCTTTCCTTCATTTCCTTTGCATTTTTAAAAGTTTATTTATTTTATGTGCATTGATGTTTTGGCTACATGTATGTCTGTGTGAGGGCATCAGACTGGAGTTACAGACAGCTATTAGCTACCATGTGGGTGCTGGGAATTGAACCTGGGTCCTCTGAAAGAACAGCCAATGCTCATAACCCCTGAGCCATCTCTCCAGCCCTGCACTGATTTTTTAAAACTAGCCAGTCTCACACCTCATTGATGGGACCCTGTAAGCTACAAATTCCATTCCGCCCCCAAACTCTCCTACCCCCTGTGACCTCAGAGGAACTCTGAAGCACAGGCTTTGACTGCACAGAGCAGATCAAGAGGTGAGTGATCACCCACTCAGTGAGGCACCCCACTCTCTAGGCCCTCCATACTGGGGCAAAATCCTGGGCCCCTCCCCACCTGCCGCAGCTTCTCTACCTAGCCAGCAGGCAAGCTTCCTGCAGGTAGGCTGCTCCAACACCCCCACTCCATCCACCGGATCCTGTAAGCTGTTAGTCCCACTTCACCCCCAAACCCTCCTATCCTTCCTGAGACCTCAGGGGAACTGAATGTACGGGATGTGACTTCACAGAGCTGACCAAGAGAGCAGACCAAGAGAGTGAGCCAAGAGCAGGCAAAGAGAGACCCAGTGACTCCCTGAGACCCAGACAGCAACAGTAAAGAGCAGATCAAGAACAGCTCCCAAAGACACAGACAGCAGCTGAAGGATGGGACCAAGAGGCAAAGACACTGCCGGAACCAATTAGCAGAAGAGATGGGTAGGTGCTGATGCAAGAATTCATTCAACAACCTAAAAAGCGACATGGTAAAACCAGAACCCAGTGGTCATACAACAAGAAGACTTCATCTTCCTAACCCAGAAGAAGCAGAAGAAAATGATTTTAAATGTAACTTTATGAGGATGATGGAGACCTTTAAAGAGGAAGTAAAAAATTCCCTTAAAGAAATGGAAGAAAAGACAAAAAAAATTGGAAGAAATCAATAAATCTCTTAAAGAAACCCAAGAAACAAACAAACAAACAGGTAAAGTAAATAGTTCAAACAGTTCAAGACTTAAAACCCGAAATAGAAGCAATAAAGAAAACACAAACCGAGGGAATTCTGGGAATGGAAAATTTGGTAAACAATGGGAACTACAGAGCATAACCAACAGAATACAAGGGATGGAAGAGAGAATCTCAGGTGCTGAAGATACTATAGAGGAAATAGATTCATCGGTCAAAGAAAACATTAAATCCAACAAATTCTTAACACAAAACATCCGGGAAATCTGGGGCACCATGAAAAGAACAATCCTAAAAATAACAGGGACAGAAGAAGGAGAAGAACTCCAGCTCAAAGGCACAAAAAATATATATTCAATAAAATCCTTGAAGAAAACTGTTGGGACTATTTGGAGTCCTGGCTTCCAGCTGCTCTTCCCCACTAGTGACCTTTCCTTGCCCTTCTGATTTGAGCTTCTGAAAGTTGTGTCAAAGTTATTTACCAGCCCTGCTTCCTGAGCACGTATTGCCCTGGCCTTGATTGAGGATCAGGTAATGAGGTTTTCACCTGTTCGCCCACTTGACTGTGTTAGGTATAAAAACCTCCGTGGTGCTGTACAACAAAGGGCTTCTTTTACCAGCAACTAGAGAGGTGTAAGCATGTTTAATCCTGACGTCCTTTGCTCGGTTTCAGTTCCAGGCCATGCAGGCGCTGCAGAAAACTTTCCCAACCTAAAGAAGGATATCCTTATGAAGGTAAAAGAAGCTTACAGAACACCAAATAGACTGGATCCAAAAAAAAAAGTCCCCTTGCCATATAATAATCAAAATGCAAAACATACAGAGTAAAGAAAGAATATTAAGAGCTGCAAAGGAAAAGGGGCAAATAACATATAAAGGAAAACCTATCAGAATTACACCTGACTTCTCAATGGAAACCCTGAAAGCCAGAAGGTCTTGGATAGATGTGTTGCAGACACTAAGAGACCGTGAGTGCAAGCCCAGACTACTGTACCCAGCAAAGCTTTCATTCACCATCGATGGGGAAAAGATATTCCATGACAAAACCAGATTTAAACAATACCTATCCACAAATCCACCCCTATAGAAAGTACTAGAAGGAAAATTCCAACCCAAAGATGCTAACTATACCCACAAAAACACAGGCAACAGTTAATCTCACACCAACAAACCCCAAAGAAGGGAAACACACAAACACTACCATTGAAAAATAGCAGGAATTAACAATCACTGGTCATTAATATCTCTTAATATCAATGGAATCAATTCACCTATAAAAAGACACAGGCTAAGAGAATGGATAAAAAAGCAGGATCTATCCTTCTGCTGTACACAAGAAACACACCTCAACTTCAAAGACAGACATTATTTCAGAATTGGGAAAAGATTTTCCAACCAAATGGACCTAAGAAATAAGCAGGTGTAGCTATCTTAATGTGTAACAAAATAGATTTCAAACTAAAATCAGTCATACTCATAACCAGAACAATCCATCAAGAGGAACATCTAGGGTTAAAATACAAGAGCACCCACACACATAAAAGAAACATTACTAAAGCTTAAATTTCACACCAAACCACACACACTAATAAGTAAAAGACTTCAACACTCCACTCTCCCCAATGGACAGGTCAACCAGACAGAAACTGAATAGATAAATAAGAGAACTATCAGATGTCTGACTCAAATGGACTTAACAGACTTCTATAGAACATTTCACCCAAACACAAAAGAATATACTTTCTTCTCAGTATGTCATAGAACCTTCTCTAAAATTGACCACATATTTGGTAATAAAGCAAACCTCAACAGACACACAAAAAATTGGAATAACCCCCAGTATCTTATCGGATCACCATGGTTTAAAGTTAGAATCAACAACAACACTAATTGCAGAAAGCCTACAAGCTCATGGAAATTGAACAGTGGGTCAAGGAAGAAATAAAGAAATTGAAGACTTCCTAAAAATTTATTGAAAATGAAAGCACAACATACCCAGACCTATGGGACACTATGAAAGCATCACTAAGAGGAAAGAAAGTTCATGACACTAAGTGCTTACATAAAAATAAAGTGGAGAAATCTCATACTAGGGACTTAACAGTACACCTGAAAGCTCTAGAACAAAGAGAAGCAGACTCACCCAGGAGGAGTAGACGACAGGAAATAATCAAATTGAGGGCTGAAATCAATAAATAGGAACAAAGAAAACAATACAAAGAATTAATGAAACAAAGAGCTGGTTCTTTGAGAAAATCAGCAAGATAGGCAAACCGTTGTCCAAACTAATCAAAAGGCAGAAAAACAATATCCGAGGGCTAGAGAGATGGCTCAGAGGTTAAGAGCACTGACACGAGAAAGTCTCCAGGACTCAAGTCAAGGGTCGTTGGTGATGGTGGCTCACAAGCATCTATGAGATCTGGTGCCCTCTTCTGGCAGGCAGGCATACATGCAGGCAGAACATTGTATACATACTAAATAAATAAATTTTAAAAAATTTTGCTTTAAAAAAAACAATATCCGAATTAACAAAAAACCCAGAAAGATGAGCACAACATCTACTCACTCATAAGTGGATACTAGCTGTGAAGGAAAAGATAACAAGCCTATCGTCCACGACTCCAGAGAAGCTAAGTAACAAGGAAAACCCTAAGAGAAACATATATAGAGCCCCCTGGGAAGGGGAAATAGACAAGATCTCCTGAGAAAATTGGGAGCATGGGGTTGGGGGGAGAAGGGGAGGAGGAAGGGGAGGAGGAGGGCAAAAGGGGAGTGGGGAAAAGATCTTGAAGCAAGGGGATAGCTGAGATGGAGGAAACACAGAAATGGAGAGCAAGGTAAGAGATACCTTGATTGACGGAGACTTATGGGGCTAGCAAGAACCTGGCACTAGAGAAATTCCCAAGAATCCACAAGGATGACCCCAGCTAAGACCCTAAGCAATAGTGGAGAGGATGCCNGAGAAATTCCCAAGAATCCACAAGGATGACCCCAGCTAAGACCCTAAGCAATAGTGGAGAGGATGCCCGAACTTGCCTTTGCCCTGTAGTCACATTGATGGCTATCTTAAACGTCATCATAGAACCTTCATCCAGCAACCGATGGAAGCAGAGGTAGAGACTGAGCTCCCAAAGTCCGGTCGAATAGAGGGAGGACTGAGAATATGAGCAAAGAGGTCAAGACCATGATGGGTTCACCCACTGAAACAGCTTCCCTGAGCTAATGGGAGCTCACCAACTCTAGCCTGACAGGGAAGAAACCTGCAGAGGACCAAACTAGACTAGAATGTGGTTGACAGTTGTATGGCTGGGGCAGACTGCAGGGCCACTGGCAGTGGGACCAGATTTATTCCTACTGCTTGTACTGGCTTTTTGGAACTCATTCTCTTTGGAGGGATACCTTGCTCAGCCTAGATATAGTAGGGAGGGCCTTGCTCCTTCCTCAAAGCAGTATGCCTTACCCTCTCTGAGGAGTGGATGGGCGGTGTGGTAGGGGTAAGGTGTAGACGGAATGGGAGGAGGGGAGGGAGTAGGAATTAGGATTGGTATGTAAAATGAAAAAAACAACAACAACAACAACAAAAACTAGCCAGTCTTGAAGGACTGTGAGGCCTGACTCCAGTCTATGGGGAAAAAAGACACAATCACCACCTGTGTTAGGACAAAAAACAAGGGACCATCCTGCCCCTCCCCCTCCCACAAAGAACAGTTGTTTCCATCACCTTGACCTCATTATATACCTGAGAATGACTTGGAACTCTTTTTCTTTCTTCGAGACACGGTCTTACTATGTAGTCCTGGCTGGGCTAGAAGTCCCTATGTACAGACCAGGTTTGCCTCAGGAGCTGGGATCAAAGGTACGGACCATTGTACCTAGTTTTCACCTCCTGCTCTTCCAGTCTCAGCCTCCCAAATGCTGGGATGACAGGCCGTGCCACACCATCGTTATTTGGAAATGACCCCCCCCCCTTCTGTAAGCTATCTCCTCTCTCTGAGGATTATTTCGTTGGCTGTACAGAAACATTTCAATTAAACTGAAGAATTTGGCAACTCCTGGGATTAGTTCCTGTGACTCTGGGGTCCTTTCCGAAAGCTCCTGCCTGTGCCTGTGCTTTGAAATGTCTTACTTATGCTTGCAACAGACCTTGCTTTAAAGTTATCAGTCCATCTTTGTTGGGGACTGCAGACCACCAGACCCTGAATTTGGACATTTGTTGAACAAAAGGAGACGAGACTCGAGCCTGCAGCTGCTCTGAGCAGGAGATCCTGATGGCGGGGGAGTGGGTTCTGATGGGGCTGCAGCTGAAAGAGCCGGAGAGCTGGGGCGTGGCCAGAGCCCTATATAAGCTGCCCCTGAACACAATAAAGGGGGCATTCTTTTATCAAGGATGATCCGTGTCTCTGTCTCTCTATGTCTTTGTGTGTTTAAATCTCCAGGCCCTTGCCAGAGACTCACGAACCACCTCGTAGTTCAAGCACTGCACTATAGGCATAGTACTGTAGTCCATGTAGTACAGGTGGGCAGTACACATCTTGTGTGTGTATGTGTGTGTGTGTGTGTGTGTGTGTGTATGTGTGTGTGTGTGTGTGTGTGTGTGTGTGTGTATGTGTGTGTGATTGGCTCTAGAATAGCCCAGGCTGGCTTCAAACGCCTGACCCTCTCACTCCAATTCCTGAATGTAATGATTAAGGTATGAACCACCAGGCACAGCGGACTTAAATTTTTATACAAAGTGAGATATGGATCTAGTTTAATTTTCTTCCATGTGCAAATAAAATTTTCTCAGGACCATTTGTTGCAAAGGTCTGTACCAGGCTTTTTCTTTTAGGTCACCAACTAGGCAAATCATGTCACAGAGACTTCTTGTTAGTTTTGGATGCTCAGTCTACTTTAAGCTTGTTTCTGGCTAGCTCTTTTAACTTAAATTAAGTTCCTCTTTACCTTTTTCCTGGGGGCTTTTTTACTTATCTTTCTGTATATCTTATGCTCACTGCTTCTGTGTCTTATGGCTGCTGCTCCCTGGGCTCTGGCCCTGGGCATGTCCTTCATTCTCCTCTTCCTCTCGAACCCAGATTCCTCCTCCTATTTATTCTCTCTGCATGCCAGCCCTGCCTGTCCCTCTCCTGCCTAGCTATTGACCATTCAGCATTTTATTAGACCAATCAGGTGCCTTAGGCAGGCAAGGGGAAACAGATGCAACACATCTTTACATAATTAAACAAATGCAGTATAAACAAAAGTAACACACCTTTACACAGTTAAAGTAATATTCTGCAGCATAAACAAATGTAACACATCTCTACCTAATTAGAATATTATGCAACAATGGTCTTTTATTCAATGTTTTTGGTATCTTTGCCAAAAATCAGATGGCTGTAGCTATATGGGCTTATTTCTGAATCCTCTTTTCCATTTAATTATTCTATATATTTGATTTTTTCTTCTCTCTCTCTCTCTCTCTCTCTCTCTCTCTCTCTCTCTCTCTCT
>LOEQ01002131.1:207787-220486 GCA_001685075.1 Bramus lutescens | reverse complement strand
TCTCTCTCTCTCTCTCTCTCATCTGCAGATTTTTCTCTACCTTTGGAAGTGACCCTTTTATCCTATGATCCCATAAGTGATGTCATTGTCATGGTGAGGTCCTGCAGCAAAGTATGGAGTGTAAGTTTCCATTGTAGGGGGAAGCTTTCTTCTCAAAAGTAGAGGCCTGTGAGGGGGCAGGGCATATGTCCAGCAGTGAGGCATAGTGAGAAGCCTGCCTGGAATGGAGAGGCTTGGATTTGAGGTCCTGCCCTGCCATCAGCCACTCTGTGACCAGTAATGGCAGTTTAAGCATCGTGACCTCAGTTTCCACATCCTTTGGGCAAGAAATTAGCTAGAAAAGTAATACTGGCCTTAGATGGCCCCAAGCCTCCTTCCAGCTATAAACATCCTCCCTTCAAGCATCGAATCAGAGGGGGTCACCGTGTTGCCTGTGGCAGGGGTGGCCCAAGCCTTTGGGAGCACATTGAAAACACCGTCCCCTCAGCATGCCCTCACAGACTCTGTCTGCTAGAAGGCCTTTTAAATTGCAAGGTCAGGCCACTTTCATTACCACTTCAGCATATAAAACCCCTGTATTTCCAGTCCACAGACGGAGGGGTAACAGGGAAGTTTGATTTGACTTCCCGCAGGGCACGGAGTTGAGGGCTACCAATTTTCAGGTTCAAGAGTTGTTACTCCAGTTTCCTGTTACCCACCATTAGGTTTGATTGATAGTATTAAACAGAAGGAAAACGGTATTTTACTGGAGTGGGGAAAGGCATTCAGTTAAATAATAAGTATATAAAATGCACAGTTAGAGCTTTTGTGAAGAGAGAGATGTAATTTTGTGGTTGTGCATGTCCAGGACTCTCTTCCATACGAGGTTTTGTTGGGAGAAATAAAATGCATTGGGTCAGCAGAACGAAGAAAAGACAATGGTCCTAGGAGGGCATGGTCTCGTTCAGAACCATCTTTAGACTTGGGGGGTTATGCAGTTTGATGCTTTGAAGGCAATCAGAGAGAAGAAAGGATTGAGGTCTGAGAAAGACTGTACAGAGACCAGGAGCCATAGATACCCAGCAAGGGCCACTGTGGTAGCATAGATCCAGGGTTCCCTGGGTTGGACACAGATCTTCTCTGAACACTGGCTGCTGGTCATGTTCCCTGCTGTGTGGCACATCAGAATCTCTGGGCCAAGTGTTCATGAGCCCAGAAGATCTGATTGGTTCCTGCATGTGAGTATCATTACATAGGGACCAGTGTTCATGATCCCCCAAAGATCTGATTGGTTCCTGCATGTGAGCATTGTTAGATAAGGACTACCTGACCTCAGGCACAGGCACACACTGGCCTGTAGACATGAGTGGGTTTTGCTGGTCCCTTTACATCTGATCCTGCCTTAGGAGTCAACTTACCAATGGTCAGAATATAATCTCTGCCACTTCCATAATCCAGTTTCCCAACCAATAATATGATACATGAGGGGCCAACTGTATTTTTGAGTCATGGAATTATCCAGACTGTGACTCATAGCATCATCAAAATGAAATCATGTTCATTTACATGTGGTGAGTCATGTTTAAAAAAACTAAATTTCAGGAAATTGGAATTGCCTGGGAGAATCTGGGAACTGTGGTTTGCAGTTGAAGAGATTAATCCCTGTCAGGAGTGAGCAAGGGGCCAGGGAGCTGTCTAACTCAAGTAAATTGAGAAATAAGTTGTGAACTCTGGTGACAACCAAGATGAGTAGGGTTGTTGACTTCAAGCAATGGTTTATGAACACTAAACCCCGCTTCCCCTGCTTCCTAAAAGCAATATTTCAAGTTATTGAACTGGAAATTAATTTGATACTCATTTGTTCTCAGCTCATGCTTTAATGAGCGTGTATTCCTGTATATTTAATTAGAAAGTACACTTGATAAATAACCCATTAACAACAGAGCCTGGGAACAAATGGGTTTCAAATTTCAGAAGTCGGTAATTATTGTCACCACTTGGCTTTCTCGCCCCTCTCCCCCAAAAAGCGAGACTCTAAGATGGATCTCAAAGGTCAGTGGTCATCGGGCATCCTAGTCTCCAACAGCAGCTACTGTCCTTTCCTATTGAGAGACACGCCTACAGGTGCACTGTGCTAGAATCCCACACCCCACCCTGTATACCACAGCCTGAGAAGGGGATCGTGATCCCTTGATGCCCTGAGATATTTCAGTCCAGTTACAAGCATCCTCCATAGTGAGGCAATTTTACATGACTCCCCTGAGAGTTACACACACACAGCACCATTTAAAATCTACCCAGATGGCAAGGAGGCACACTCGCAGCTGTGTGTCCTCCCTCCTTGACATTCTGATGTGGCCGCCTGGGCAGCCCCAGTCCCTTTCAGTCCCCCCAAGAGTCTTGGACTAAGCCACTGCTTGTTGATGAGGACAGCCTCCTAGAAGACAGATCACCAGGCACTCCACAGGCCTGTGTCTGCATCTCCTCTCCCCCTCCCTTGAACTGCGTGCTCCCTCCATTACCCACTGCCTTTGCAGTTTTCCATCTGCAGGTAATTCCTTCTCCAGTCCTGGCCTCTGGACACCAGCTGTCCACGCTGCAGTGTGTGCACCGAAATACTCTTCGGCAAGAAAATGCAGAGTTCATGATAGAACCTGGAAAACATTATGCTGGATGAAAGAAGCCAGGCACGAGGCCATGTATTGCAGGCTTCTCTTTGCATGAAAGGAACAGAGCAAGCAAATCCATAGAGACAGAGAGGAGGCTGGTGGTTGCCAGGGGTGGTGAGGGAGGGACTGCGAGGCTCCAGGTATCTCTGAGCGGTCATTAAAATGCTCTGGAATGAGATAGTGGTGGTCATTGTGCATCCTTATGGATTTCAGTGACAGAGGACTTCAGGTACTCCCTGTACTTGAAACGGAACACCATGAGATGCTGACACAATGTGCTTTAAAACAGGGAGATGTGTGGTATGGGAGTTAAGTCTTGATTTGAAAAGAGAATCAGCTCTGTGGGGTATCCAATTGTCATGTAAAACAGTTGTAATTAAGAGAGTGGTATTGACTTAGGAGTGAACAGTTGAGCATTCCTTGGTGGACTATAAAACAGAGAAGAGCCACAGACACACCCTGAGTATTCCCACATGCTCTGGTCTGGATGTCTCACGTGCTTGCGCACTCAGTCCCCACCTGAGGGCACTTGTCTGGGGGGCTTGTAGTACCTTTAGATATGAATCCTTGCTGGAGGTCACTGGAGTTGGGCCACACTCTGCTTCCTGCTGTCCCGTGTGAGCAAGCAGCCTCCCACTACCAAGAACTCCAATGTGGCTTCTTTGCCATGATGGACTGTGAACCAAAAGAAGTCCTTGCTCCTTGGAAGTTGTATCTATCAGGTCACAGAAACAAGAAAAGTCACAGACACAACACATGACAGAATGTCGGGGAGAAAAACTGATGAGCTGTGGTGGATAATGCCTGCCTTTGGTGGAGGGGAAATCGTACACGCCCTGTACTTCCAGGATGGAAATAAATCCTGGGTAGAGTAAAGAGCCAGTCTCAAGACTATGTAAACAGAAGGAAATAAAAGGCATGTACCCGTGACCTCAAAGAAAGCTGCCTTTAATAATACAGAAAATCGTGGGGGGCGGGGTCCATGGAAGAGACTTGAATTTATAAAGCCAGAAACTCTGGACAATAATGCTCAGGTTAAAAGACTTTTCTTACACAAGTATGAGGTTAAAATATTAATATCCTGAATATATATACATATATATATGGCTCTAAAATCAGTAAGAAAGATTCAAACCTGTCTCCCTGCAGCCTTCCCATCTCCATCCTTTGCCTTTCAGATGACCCAATGATTTTATCCTCTTATGTGGTTGAGATGACCTTAGCCAATTTCTCATGATGTCATGACTTTCCCCTTGCCACTCAAACTCACCTGGTCTTTTTCCTTTGTTTATTTTTAATTATTTTCTGATTGCATGTATGTGTGTTTGCATGCGCACATGAGTACGTGCACCATATGCACTCAGGAGCTCTTGGAGGCTGGAAAAGGGCATCAGATTAGATCCCCTAGAACTGAACAACAGATGGTTGTGAGGCACCAAATGCTCAGTACCAAATCTGGGTCCTGGGCAAGAACAGCAAATGCATTCAACCGCCGAGCCATCTTTCCAACCCTGGTCCTTTTTCTTAGCCAAGTAGAGATAGTGTTTGTGAATGGCTTGTCACCACCAAGAGCTGACTTGGGTCTGGTGGAGGCCGGCTGAGACCTGACTGTCACTTAGAAGGTCCCTTTCCTGCAAAGAGTCAGCATGCTGCTGGCTTTGTGGATGCCTGGGTGAGGACTGCGGGCAGCCATTCCTTGCCAATTAGCTGCTTAATTGGAGCTGTGACCCAGCCTTTTTTTCAACAGCGTAATTACCTTGAATCTGGACAGAGCTCTGTCTTCCCAGGAGGCATCTGAGCTGTGGTTGCTTTGGGGAATGTTAGAGTTATCCTATAAGGATTTCTTTTTTCTTCCAAGACTTCCCTCAGTGACCTTCCTGCTGAGCTGAATGTGGGCAATTCTGGGACTTTTCTTCTTTCATTCCTTAGTAGCCCCTATCTGCTTGGCCATTTTCCTAAGCCATTGATTCAGGCCTGGTTTTATTGCATTTCACAGTGTGCTTAAACATCCCATCCACTTCCTCATCTCATTACCAGAGACAATTTACATGAGGGTAAACCAAGGATGTCAATGTGATCTGTTCTGCTGCTGCGTTTTGAACAACCGTGGGCATCAGGGCTTTCCCAGGGTGGGTGGGGTCCAACAGGTGAGAGTGGAGGCCAGTCAGGCCTATCAGAACCCTGCTGATAATATATCTGTAAGGAGGTCTGATGTGCTAACCATAGATCCTGGCAAGCCACACTGGGCTAAGCAGTGAACATTAAGACTACCTATGTAATAAGGTATAACATGTAAAGCAATGGGGGAGTGGACTAGTTGAATCTGAGCTATCCTAGGTAGAAGGAAGATGTAACTGATTTCCCCTCTCTGTCTTTCAGGATCACTGTTACTACCACGGACACGTGCAAGGAGATGCTGCCTCAGTAGTCAGCCTCAGCACTTGCTCGGGCCTCAGGTAAGTGGACATGACCTTGGAAGTTCTGGTTTAACCAACCCTAGACCACCCGTTTCTCTCAGCATTCACTGGAAGACCCTGAGCAAGTGGGAGGTGGCCTGTGTAGTTCCTCTCAACGGCACAGCTGACCCAAGATCTTAGTGTCTCCTTCATTTCCCCTCTTTAAATCCTTTCCTCAGGCTAGGGTGTAGGACTGGGGGGGCCTGAGAACCACAGAACTAACTGAGTTTAGGCTCCCAAGCATGATCTGAGGCTGGGGCTATGGCTCGGGGTTAGAAATGCATAACAAAGCCACAGACCCAGTCTCCCAGACTGCCAGAAAATGAAAGAACACAGGCATCGCACAAACAATCCTCTGTGTTCACGGCCCTGATGCTCAGAATTTCCAAGCGCTAAAAGATAGGGCACTGTTTATTAACATCACAGCTGCTGGCTTAATTAAAACAGATTTAAGGCCCCCTTCTTGCTGGGAAAGAAAAGAAGGAACTTAACATTGACCATTGACTTCAGGTCTACCTGGGCAGGGTTTCACTATAGGGTAGGTAATGCTGACCTTTTTTTACCCTGGGATTGCCTGCCCTCAGCCTTGCCCTTCCAAGACCCAGCCAGTTGCGACTAGCGGACTTTTACTGGAGAAGCTGCTGGTTTGATAAATTTCCACTCTTGCCTTTCTTCCCCCCACTAGATCTGTGTGTTGAGTTGTGAACTATCAGTTTGTATCCTCAAAGTCCTAAATGGCTTGGTCCAGGGCACCAGAGAGGGGCTTCAGGGCAGGGAGGACAGAAAAGGACTTAGAAAATGTTCTAGCTTCGATGACAGGATGGGACTGTGCTTTGTATGTCTGCAGTAACTGCTGTCTCCGGAGTTCTGGGAGGGTTTGGGGAGAATGAGACACCACACACACCACAGCGTACAGACACAGAACAATTCAGCATGGCTTCACACACAGAAATGGCATAAAGCATACAAAAATATGCAATCAACGGTCTACCACACACACATACACATACCGCAAATGGTTTAATAAACAAACATACAGAGGCAATAAACAACTTAGCCTCAACATACACACACACAGAGAGAGAGAGAGAGAGAGAGAGAGAGAGAGAAATCGAGAGATCGCACCCACTCTCACTCTGCAGCCTCCTCTCATTCCCTGCAGTGTTCTCTTTGGCTCATGTAGGGTTGATCTGTTCCTTCACCTGCTACATAAAGTCCTGTTTTACACATGCATCTCATTTTTCCCATTTGTGCACATGAGGGTCTGAGTTTTGCTGGTTTCTGCATTTTCTTGGTTTTAGGTCGGTTTTCTTAGCACCGACCGGCCGTCATGTGAGGGCTAGAGAGGGCATGGTGTATGGCAGGGAGGGCACATACTCTTTACCTGGGACTAGTCGCACTCCTGAGCCCTTTTCAAAGAGCTGCCTTGATTGTCATGGTGATCCAAAGAAAGTGGGGGTTCACTTCTTCACAGCCTCCCCAATGTTTAGCACATCTCCTTTTCTTCTGAGTGTTTGTCACTGGACTCTAGGGCCATTTCCACAGCTGTTCCTCTCCTTTACCCCCACCTAGACCTGCTCAGGTAAGAATAGGGCATGTGAATATGTGGTCAAGATGTTTTTCTAAAAAGCCACAGCATTCATGTAACCCCTGTTCTTGTCATCTAATCCTGTCTGTGTCTGGAACTTATCATATCTAGAGCACATACACACATACAGGCACTATGCATATATGTGTGAGTGAGCATGCATGTGTATGCGCACACACACACACACTGCATTGTTTTACACATCTTTGACATGGCGTTGATGGAGCTCCAATGAGCTTCAGGGCATCTGTTGGTCTGAGAAAGGAAGGCAGTGTCTTGTGTGCATTCAGTTCTCTCTGGCTCTTCATTTATTCATGGGATACTAGCATGTCTCCAGTGTTCTTCTAGGTCTTAGGGAGTCAGCAGCACATAAATTATATTACTCGGATAGCACCATCTGGGAGGGGGCAAGGGACAGAGAGTGAGTGGCATGACTGATTATGGATAGGGATGGAGCTGAGAAAGGACAGAAGGGGAAGATGTGGTACAAGATGGGAGATGAAGGCAGGGCACAGGCCCTGGTGGGAAGCAGGGAATCACAAGTGCATGCTCAGAGGCAGAGCAGCAATGTGGCTGGTATGGCTGGAAAAGGAAGAAGGGAGGCGCTAGAGGAAGGTGACATCAGAGGGGACAGTAGAAGAGCCTGGGGATGAGGTCGGATACAAGAGAGAGTTTGGAGGTACAGGAGCCAGGGCTAAGATGGATCAGGATCATGGGAGAGACACGGGTGGGCAGAGCTCAGGAACAAACTGAGGGTTCGCCTTGTCTGCTCAAGGTCATGTTTGGAGACCTTGAGATATGACACACCTCTCCAAGGCTTATATGTTGGAACATTTGGTCTCCAGCTGGTGGTGATGATTTGGGAGGTTTTGGGGCCACTGCAGTTGCAGCCCAGCTGCAAGAAGTGAATCACTGCGTGGGGGAAGGCTTGGTTTTATAACCCTCCTCTGCTCCCCATCCACCCAGATCTAAACTACCCCCACCACCTGCCGTGAGAGTGTACCCTAACCCTGAGCCAGAATAAGTGCTCCCATCTTAGGGTGCTTTCTTATGGGGTATCTGATCACAGAAACCGGAAAAGCAGTATATGGAGTGAAGGTGACCAGGGCATCGGGGTAGATAGGCTGAGACCAGTCTCTGAAGCACAGTAATCAGGCAGCGAGCCAGCTGGGGGACATTGAACAGCTTATCCGCTCTGAGCTCCATTCTCCTGTGTCCCCGCCCCGTGCTGAGCAACCACCCCAGCCTCCAGGACAACCTGATACGCTTTGACTCTGGGTCCCCATCCACGGTCCAGGTGCTCCAGCACTCCCGGACTTGCCATCCCTCAGACGTGTGTGTCTTATAAAGGGAAGCCCACATAGCAGTGCTATGTCTCTCTAGAACCCAGAGGATGCACCTGATTGTCCATCTATTCAAAGTGGCTCTTTCTGACTTCCCACTTCATGGTAAAGTCCATGTGTATGAAGAAGGAAAAGCTGGCTTTACAAACAACCTGGCGGGAAGGGAGACCCTGGCCATTGAAAAGTTCAGAGGGCTACAGGGGTGGTTGGACCTAGGATCTCCACTAGTGCAGTCAGAGTTGATTTTCTGTCTACAGCTTCTACTTTCTTCTGTGCTGATTTATTCTAAGGCAGTGTCTGGTTGGTTGGTTTTAAATTTTAAAAGGATTTTTCTTTTTTAAATCTTTTTTATTTGGGAGATTATAATTAATTATGACATTTTCCCCCCAGCTCCTCCCTAGAAACCCTCCCATAGCCTCTGCATGCTCTCCTTCAGATTCATGGCCTGTACTTTCATTCATTGTTATTGTATGTATGTATATATGTTTTCCTAAATATAACCCAAGACAGTGTTTTAGCTTGAACTACCACACAAATCGTACAGACTGGGTGACTCAGACCTCTCCCAGTTCCAGAGGCTGAGTTGAGAGTCAAGCTGCTGACATGATAAGCTTACTTCCGTGGGCTCACTCCAGGCTTTTGGTTGGCACCGCCTTGATAAGTGTTCCCATGACTTCCTCCTGTGTGTACGGAGACCAGGAGCTCCAGTGCTGGTTCCTTCTGTGAACCTTCCCTGTGACTCTGTCCTCATGGCCTGAACCAAACTTCTCATCTCTCAAAAGCCCCACAGCCTAACTCTACCACATTGGAGACTAACACTTAGGTGTGTGGATCATCGGTGCAGGGCAAAGGCACTTAGACCATAATGGGCACAGTTTTGTTTTGGTCGGGACATATTGAATCGTATTTTGGTGGCAAAGAAGGTACTGGCCTTGGTAATCTTACATCCTGAGGGGTGGGGGTTGGGTGTGTGAAGACCTCTCTTCCAAGTTCAGCAAACACCCTCCAAGTGCATATTAACTGTCCTGACTGGATCGTTGTCCACCCCTGGGACAGTTACAGTGGTACGTGGAGAGATGCTCTAGTCCAAATGTTATGTGGCCATGCCCTGGCCAGGCTATCGCAGGAAGCACAAGATCAATGGTGAACACTGTCAAGAAGGACAAAAGAAAGCCAGGGATTCTGAGAATGCCACATGCTAGAATCAGCAATCCGTGGAGGCATCAATGGTCAGGTGATTTCTATGAGGATATCAAATTCTAGATGAGTAAAGAGATCAAGGGTCTACACATTTAATTTAAAAAATGGTTTATGAAGCAGTAACAATAACTATCTAGAACTCCTAGACTGGGGGGTTCCCAGAGTAAGATTCTCATGTGGGACCTTTCCTGAGGGAGGGGGTGTAAAGAAATATCTCTGCACTCCAGATAGCGAAGGCATCCATGGAGCTGAGAAAGGTTTCCACCTCTGTCCAGCCAGGTGAACCAATGCCTGTACTGGGGTTACTTATAGGCACATGAATGACTCAAAGACACATCACAGAGAAATCCTTCATACAACTTAGAGACTGCAACTATAGAAGAATTACCTAACCCATGGCCCATAGTCTACCTGTCTTGTTTCGTTTTGATTTTTTTCTTTTATTTTCTTTTTTCTTTTTTTTGGGGGGGTGACAGTAAAGACAAGGTTTCTCTGTGTACCCCTAACTGCTGGTTGTCCTGGAACTGTCTCTATAGATTAGGCTGGCCTCAAACTCAGAGATCCACCTGCCTCTTCCTCCCAAGTACTGGGATTAAAGGGATGTGCCACCACCACCCAACAGCTATTGGATTTCTTGAGATGAGATCTCACATAGCCCGGGGAAGGCCTAGAACTCTTAGCAAGGCTTGCTTGAAATTGTGATTCTCCTGCCACAGCCTCTCCAGTGCTAGGATTACAAACACATGCCACCCTTGGCTTCTGTTGTCTGCCTTCAGGCCTTGAGAGGCTCATGAACCTTCCTCTTTCTCCGTGAGGGAATACTGATTGCTGTCATCATACCCAGCCCAGAAGAAACCACTGTACAGCAAGTGTCCCCAGGAATCCCTATGCCACTCAGCCATCACATACTTCATCCTCCCTAGGCTGTCCACTAAATGTCTATTCCCACACACTGCCTGACCTCTACAGACTCCTACAAAGATACAGGTAATCCCCACATAACAAAGTCACCCAAACACAGCAGTGTCTGCATCAGTACCCACCTCCCATCCCCAGCCCCCAGGAAACATCCTTTCCCCAGCCACAGACTCCAGAACTGGGAACTGAAGAAGGTTGTGCAGTCACCAACTGTGCCCCTAAGCCCCACCCCATCTTCTTGCCACTCTAACACAGGTCATTCGTTAACAGAGAAATCACAGACCCAAGCTGTCAACTTTATCTTTCAAGCCGAGAAGCGGAACACCGCATCCAATCTATAGCTCTCTGACAGAAGAATCAATCAGGGCTGGAAATAAAGAAAAACTGTATTTATCCATAGCGGCCAGCATGATAGACATTAAGAAAGAAAATAGGGATAAACTTTCTGCTAAGTACAGGGTATTTTGGAAACATAGAGACCCAAGGGCATGGAAATGCCTGTGAATGTAATCAATTCAGAGAGAAGCAGCTGTGTAAGTGTATATATCACAGTCTGTCCATGATGACGGGCAAAGTACACCCTTGTACCCAACTCTGATCAGTTCATAGATTCATAGTTGCTCCTCTTGTACAATTTAGAGCTAGAAAATGTGTGTGCACATGTGTACGTGTGTGTACATGTGTACACGTGTACTGTTATGTATATAGATGGGTGTGGGCAGACACATGGAAGTCAGAGGTGGGCATTGGGTCTTTCGTTGCTCTCTACCATATTTTCTGAAGCAAGGTCTCTCACTGAGCCTGGAGGTCACCAGTTCAGCTAGACCAGCTGGTTAGTGAGACCTCAGGATCTGCCTGTCTCCACCTCCTCAAGGCTCGGGTACAGATGTGAACTGCCACAGCCAGCTTTTCCTCGGGTGCTGGGCACCTGGACTCAGGTCTTCATACTTAAATGATAAACGTTTTACTCACTGAAGACTTCCCTGGCCCTGGACTAGCATTCTTCTTTTCAGTCCACGTCCTCTTCCCGGGGAGAGCTGCCTGTCTTGCTGACATCATCCGTGCTTCCCCTCTGCCTGCACTTAGGTGGCCTTTGCAAAGTCCACTCTCCCATCAAGGTCAAATCAAAGGGGCACCTTTCCATGAGACCTCCATCTAGTCTAACTCTGCCCTGAACCATGAGACCAGCGTGTGCTCACTTATCTCAGTCCCTACAGAACCACTGGACCTCTGTAAATACCTGTCCATACCCTGCATGTCCATTCTTCTCTCTGCCTCTTGCTGCCCTAAGGTAAGAGCCTTCAGTCTGGGGAGCATTCCTGATACATACTATCTACCCCTTGGTAATAGACTGGAGCTTTTAGCAGAGGGCTTCAGATGTGAGAGGGCAGCACAAGATGGTTATTGAAATCCAACTAAATAAAGTGTTAAGGACTGGAGGTGCAGCTCCATGGCAGCTCCTAGCATCTATAAGGCTCTGGGCTTGATTCCCATCACCACAAAAACTAATGAAATTAAATTATCAGGATAGGAGGTTTATTTATGCCAATTGAATAAGTATGTACATTATTATACTCCTGAAAGTTTTGTCTTAATTTTAATTGTATAATATGACATATATAACACCACATTTTATGTATTAAATGCAGAAGAGGTTTCTTTCCCTGTGCAATTTGAACATAGTCTTCAAGTGCTTTCCACAAAGGAGAGTTGATGAGTGTCCTCCCTAGAATGCAGGGTGACTACTGTCATAGTTACTTTTCTCACGGCTACGACAAACTACCTGGCCAAAGCAACTTAAGGGAGGAAGGGCCACTCTGGTTCACAGTTGGGGACTGAAGTCCATCACAGTGAAGAGGCTAAACAGCCCTAGCCATGAGAGCAGAGACGTGAACAGCTAGTCACAGCACAGCCATAATCAGGAAGCAGAGATGAATGCTTATATTCATCTTGCTTGCTCTTTTTGTTCTTTATATTCTGCCTGGCAACCAGCCTGTGGAATGGCACCGCCAGCCGCCCACATTTAGTGTTGGTTTTTCTCAGTTAAACGTCTCTGGAAACACCTTCAGGTGTGACTCCTCTCCCATGTGAAATCCAGTCAGGTTGACAGTGAAGACTCTCCAACCGTCATAAGTACCATAATCAAAATAATAGCCTGCAATTGGGAATCAAGACACACACAACCCTTGTAGGATGACTGCTGTGTGGATGCAATAGTATTGCTTATAGTTTGACGAACCAAATTGACATATCTGAAGAAATCTGCCTGTCTATCTATGTCATCTAGGCCTGTCTTCTTGCTGACAGTGGCCTATGTTGATCCCTGGCACCCCTCTTTCTGTGCACATGTCATTCCGCAGTGTCTGCCTCCACCTCCACTTCATCTTCTCCCCTGTGTGTCACCTTCTGTCTCTTGTAGGGACATGTCCTCAGAGTTAGGGCCCCCTCTCAGAACAAGGTCATTTTAACAGATGGTTTCAGTTACATCTAAGTGTGATCCATTGAGAGGTACTAGAGTTTAGCCCTTAAAACATCTCTGTTCAACC
>LOEQ01002131.1:164032-196291 GCA_001685075.1 Bramus lutescens | reverse complement strand
GAGAGAGAGAGAGAGAGAGAGAGAGAGAGATTTATTCCCAGGAGCTGAAGAGATGGCTCAATCAGCGAAGTACATTCTATTCTGTTCAGCTCCCCCAGCACCCATGTTATAGAGCCAAGTGCAGCAAGCAAGCACCTGCCACCGCAACACTGGCAGAGGAGTGGGGACTGCTGGGTCCCAGGGACTCCCTGGCAGACTAACCTAACTGAAACTCTCAGTTCACTGGGAAATCACGTCCCAGAAAATCAAGGTAGAGAGAGTTAGAGGAAGACACTTGCCAGCAACCTCTGACCTCCACTTGCATGCGTATACATGGATGTGCACACACACACCCCTTCAAGAGCACACATGCAAATACACGCACATACATGCATGCATCACGGGGGTGGGGGAAGAGAAAGGGTGAGGCGATTTCGGTTTCTTTGGCCCCTGGGTACGGAAAAAGCTTAAGGCGCTCTCGTTTCCAGAAGTGTCTCATTTTGAGCCCACGGTGGGGGGCCGGGAGGCTGGCCTGAGCTCCCAGCTCAGACCGTGAAGCCTGCCTGTACATAGAGTTACCAAGCCTGACGGTTTCTCCTTGCAGCGCTGTAAAAGCGTGAGAAATTATACCTTCCATGGTACTTTATTTCCCTTCCTCCATGAGGTTTCCAGATTTCTTCAGGGACACCTAAATCCATGAATCAGCACAGCTGGGCAGCAAGCAGGAACACCACGATAATACAAACATTTTTCTTGTAAAAATCTGTTAGGAAGATTCCAGCCTGGTGGAGATTTGTTTTATGAAAGATGTTTCCCTCCGGATTATGTGACTGGAAACCTGATTCAAAGCATGCCTTCATCCCTTTTGCTTTTGTCTGGACAAGTGATTGTAGCATTGAGTGTTCAGCTCAAGCCCTATATGAGACTGAAGTCATAAACCAGCAATCTCAGTTGGGAGGACCAGAGAAGAGATCAACCCTCCTCTTCCCCCAACCGTGTATACTGCAGAAGCAGAAGGCTTTGCTTTTTTGTTTTCAATGTTTGATTTTGGAGACCACCCTCCACGAACTGGTTTATTTCCCCTAAAATTACCTTTGGGATCCTCCCAGTAATTTCCAGAAGAGTGAAAATGCTTTCGCAGGAAGCTCGATTAAAATGTAACCTGCCCCAGAGGCCATCTTGTTTGGATGTATCTCCACTGCTGAGTGTCCCTCTCCTGCACCCTGACAGCTTCCATATTCTTCTCAGCAGCTCCACTCTTGCCAGTCCTAACCCTCGCAGTCACAGTCTTAAAAATACTGCTTCTTCTTTCTCTCTCTGCTGCAAAACCTTTGCATTTTGTCTCGATTCACATACCTCCCCTTTGCCTCTCTGCTCCTCAGCTCAGGCTTCCCCTGCTTCAAACTAGATGTTTAAATGATTGGCGACAAGCATCCGTTCCCCAGAAAGAACTCGGCATTTTCCCAGGGAGATCGCAGATTTCCCTACAAAGTGTATTCTTCACTGCTCTCCTCAGATTGTGGCGCAGATGTACCTAGGCCGTAAAAGTACAAGAAACTGTGACAAGCTGGACTCTGGTGTGTCTTCAGCAATCTTCACATCCGTGTGAAGTCTGCAACAACACGCCTTTGGCTGGCTCTGGTTCTAGAACGTTCTTTGGAGTTGTTTAGGTGTTCATTTTGTTTAAAAATGACCTTGACTTCTTTTGAACCCACAATCAATGATTCAGCAAGAATGTTAAACTCCTTTTTAGGATTTCCCACATGAAAGAGGAAACCAGATCACCCCAGTTGAGGCTTCACAAAGAGATCACTGGGGCTGGGAGTCAGTTTCTGCATGATGGTACACAGCCACAAAGCCCACGGGAGGAAGACTCTCTCCTCCAAATATCGTTGTTGTCTTGTTTTAATTTTTATTGTCTGAGAGACATGAAGTATTAAGGCAAACTAAACTCTCACTTTCTTTCGGCAGCATAAAAGAGAGACCTTTAAAATGACCAAGTACGTGGAGCTGGTTATTGTGGCAGACAACCGAGAGGTAAGGACCTGTGAAACTTCTCAGCACTATTGATTTCAAAGAGAAGTGCAAGGAGGCGCTTAACCAGTTAGGACTCACTTTCCCTCCATGGTCAGTGTGTTCTTAAAAACCTTGAGGATGAGCATCAAAATTGCACTTTTCCAATCTGAGGAAGTGCAAACTATTTAACATGTATTTAGTGTAATAAAATAATTGCAAAGTATACCCCCCAAAAATGCAGTGTTTCTCTGTAGCTAAGCTCGCTAAGTTAGGGGAAATATCTAGGGGAGCTATAGGTGGCTTTCAATTACACTCTGACATTTTGGGAAAAGTTAGATGTACCTTAACCTGAATGAATGAATGAATGAATGAATGAATGAATGAATGAATGAATGAATGAATGAATGAATGAATGAATGTTGTACAGACATGGTAGAGAAATCCTTCCTTCTTGTGATATGCTTTGTACTGTTGATTTTTTTCTTCCATTTCATTTTGAATCAATTTTCCTCAGATTATCTTCCCTATGGTTTCTTACCATCCCATTAACATAGTATAAATTGGTGACATTTTTCTCCTAAACTCATTCAAAATACATCAATGAAACCAGCTTGACAATTTCTCAGAAATCTCATCCCATTCTGGAAGGTCAGCTTAGAGGAGAGAATGGGGAATTTGTTAACTTATTTTCCATTCTCTGTCTTGGACATGTTGTTATGAGCTTTTCTTGCTTCTCATATTTAATGTTTAAAAACAAATCTAAAGGAAATTTCTCAGGAAGTTAAAATCCAGCTGATGATGTGAAAAGTGGCCTTGGACAGCCTTCCCGTTGTCCATTTTCTCTTTGCCAAAACATGCCCCTGCCTCCATCATTTATGAGGCTGGAGGAGCTGCAGAAGTTAGCGCATGAGTCTTTGGCTTGAGCACATGTGCACACTGTAGGGAATTACAGGGACTCCCCAGCTAGGAAACTGTCTGGCGTGATGTGAGCTCCTACACTGTAAATATGGAGCCTCCCCCTATTCCCCACCCCCGTCAGAGTACAGGATGTCGCCAAAGCCCAGGACTTCACATCTCAGGATCTGGGAAGAGGAATTCTGATTGGGGTGTGTGTGTGTGTGTGTGTATACATACATATATGCATATATATACACATATACATATACTCTTTTTATGGTTTATTTTTATTTTATGTGCATTGGTGTTTTTCCTGCATGTATGTGTGAGGATGCCTGATCCCCTAGAACTGGAGCTACGGACAATTGTGAGCTGCCATCTGGGTGCTGGGAATTGAACCCTGGTCCTCTGAAGAGCAGCCAATGCTTTTTACTGCTGAGCCATCTCTCCAGCCCCCTGATTGATATTCTTATCATTATTAATGCTGGCATTTCAAATTGTTAAGTTTCAGAGGCAAGGAAAAGATCTGGAGAAAGTCAAACAGCGGTTAATAGAAATCGCTAATCATGTTGACAAGGTAAGTCCCTTAACAGGTAATTAAATTCCTCAAATTGTGTCAATGTTTGGAAACGAGGTTGGGAAAATTAAGTGATCTTCCTCTGATTGAGCAGAGACTACAGTCTATCTCTGCATCCTGTGCTGATGTCTGAGTGTCCAGTCCTCTAAGCAGGTGCTTTCCAGGACCTGGGCAACTTTTAGGAGACTCTAGCCCTAGCTAGTCTGGGACTGTGGACACCTTGGGGACTCAGTTTCCTCTAGGCTCTTGTCTTGTCAGGAAAGGTTCTAGCCTGCGAGAATTCTGAACAATACATCAGATAGAATCCCACAAGGGTGGGTGCACTGAGCCTCTGAGAATTTGGTAGCTGGGCCTTCACATTGGTGAACCCAGAACGAGATAGTGGAGGAGGGAACGTTTATTTTGCCTTGTGGCTTTGGGAGTTTCAGGCTAAGGTCTGCTGACTCCAAGGCTCTGGGTCATCATGGCAGAGAGGGCATGGTGGAACAGGGTTGCTCAACTCATGGTGGTCAGGGAGCAGAGAGAGGCAAGGAGTGGCCCCCAAGTGTGTCTTTTCAGGATGCACCCTTGTAATCTTTCAACTAGGTCCCACTACCCAGTAACAGTGCCCTAGTATTACTCCAGCCAGGAAGTAATCATTTGACTAGGTCAGAGTCTTCAGGATCCAATCCCATCTCAATGATCAATGGGAATCATTTTAGAGACCCCTTTCCTCTTGGAACAACTGCTGTCGGAAATCCTTCATTGAGAACAAGGGGGACTCCACCACTACTTTCATAAGACAATTTCTGAGGGCAGAGTCTCTGGGAATCTAGTTTCTTCTAAACCTGATGGCCAGGAAATGGGGGTTCTGCCTGACTACCACACCTTTCTTCCGGTGACACTCCTGCAGGACAGAATCTGGACTGTTAGGGGTTGATGGCTCTCATCTAGAACAGGACTTCTCTCAGTGGCTTACACGTCAGAACTGCGGGTGGGGGCTCCCAAAGATTCTCTGACTTCTTGTTTGCTGGTAGAGATGAGTGTTTTCCGATGTCCTCTAGAGAGTTTCACACTCTATGTGGCTGGCAGCTCCAGGGCCCCAATCCAGGGATTTACCTGGTACAGGGCTACACTGTAGATGCCACCAGTGGGGAGAAGGCTGAAGTGGAGACACAGCTGAGCATCTCAGTAGTCACAGATCTCCTGCCTATGACAGCCTAATGGAAAGGCGGGCCTGGATGAAGCTGAGTCTCTCATAGCCAGGCTTCTCCGTCATAGCCACCCTCCGCACACAGCCGTTTGGAAGGGGCTCCTCGCTGCCTCTTTCATTTCCAACAGTCCTATTCTGTTCAGTTTGAATTTTCAGCCTTTCCAGAAAGAAGAAGGCAAAAGTCTTTGCATAAATTCTTCTTCCTCCTCCAACTTCTTGCAGTCCACGGGGTCCTGAGTTCTGTGAATCTGTCAGATGTAATCCCTCTGTTTGCCATCACAGACAACCCATAGCAGGTAGACATATAAGATCCCTTCATCCTGCACCCAAGTGACAGCCCTACCATGATGCTGCATGCAGAGGTCTCTGGAGTTACAGATGAGAGCTTCTCACTTCCACAGGGGATAGGGACAAGGGTCATTACAGTCAGGACAATGATCTTGCGGGGTAGAGAGTGGGTGAGGACGTCCACTCAGTCGGGAAAGGCTTGGTCTGTTCCTGACCCTTATAATACAGTGAGTGGCTCCTCGTGGTTACAGAGCATGGGAGCATGCAGGTGTATTCATGTGTTTGTGCATGCACTCATGCATAGTCATGCCCAGGGGTACAAGCATGATTGTGTTCATGAGTGAATGCGGCACACACAGCTAAGGTGGGAGCTGATGAATTGGGATTTAGATGGCTCAAGGTCCCGGTTCTTTCTCCAGATCCCTCCTTATCAGACCCTTGAGGCTTGCTGACCTCTGGAGCAACATGTGGCTTTAAAATGTTTCAGCAGTAACTCCCCACACGTCACTGTTTATCCTAAAGTCAAGAGATAAAGGAGAATCCTGGTTAGGGGACCAGTCCTTTGGGAAAGGAGGGTGAAGCATGGATCCTGGGAAATACGTCAAGCAGAGCACAGGAATTAAAGCTGAGTTCTCACCATCCATGTGTGAAGCAAAGTCCCATCCCTGGCACTGCCTAAACTGGGTGTGGAGGAGCTGGCCTGTGATTCTGGTCCTTGGAAGGCAGAAGCAGATCAGGAGCCCAAGGTCACCCTCATCTACACAGCACATTGGAGTCTAGCACCAGCTACCTGAGACCTGTCCAAAAAAGAAAAGCAGGATCACAATCAGGCTGGGCATTAGAATTCCCTAGAGCGTTTGGTTTGTTTATGGGACCACTCTTTCAAATACTGCCTCCTAAATCTCAGCCTTCCTAATCTGGTCTGAGATGGAGCTTGGCACAGATCTGTGCAGAGTTCTCCTTAAACCAGGAGACATAAAGTGAAAGGTTTGGATAGTTCAGAGGCCAAGCCATCACTCCAACCTCACAAAGGCACTCTGTCCTCTTAAAGCCCTCCTGCTCACCTAAGGAGTGAAAGAGTTCATCTGGGGCCTCAGAAGTAAAAGGAAATGATGGCTTACATTAACAGCTGACTAGAAACGGCTGAAACCCCATTTTAAGTACATCTGGTCCTCTGCCTTTATCTCTCTTTACATATTAGTCTAGATTCTATCTTGCTTCGGTTCACAAAACTGAAAATGAGCATTTGGGGTTTTGTTAATGGCCTGTGTTGGTCATTAGCAGTATACGTCTAGAAGCCCTGGTGGGCTCAGTCAAGCATACCAGGCTGGACAGAGGAAGAGCAGAGCCAGTTCACTGAGAACACAGATATGTTTAACTCTGATATTCCTGCCCACCTCTCAACAGCTCCCAGAGACCCTGGAGAGAACACTCGAGCTCCTAGGGCAACTCTGTAGCCACCACAGCTGTTGACCAACGGCTCCAGGCAACATCAGACTTCCCAGTTTCGGTTTGTAACTACACTCTTGGGAGAGTCTCAGCCCAAAACTCATTGACTGTCCCAGTGGCTACTTCCTCATTTGCTGACATCTTGGCTCGGTTGGGCATTCTAAGTTGATAACTATTTAGCTGTGCTGGCTTGGAGAAAGAAAAAACCCCAGAAGGAGAAGTGACTCAGATAAAGGTGAGGTTCTAAAAAGGGGTCAGAAAATCCCAGATGACATGAACAGAATGTGTGTGTCTGATGGTCATGCTTCTAGAAAAAACTATGAAGCATTGTTCCTGGGTCCTGGTTACTCTGCAGCAGGAGTAGCAAAGAGATCATCCGGGGACTGAAGGTTTTACATCTTGAAGCCATCAACCATCAGTCCAACCCAACCTTCTTAAGCTGTGACTTTAGCTCCAAGCCTCAGTAGCCATCCTCTGAGGGACTCTGGATTTCTTCAGTCTTCTTCATTCATATGACCACCCTCTTCTCCTCCTCCTGATCCAGTTGCCTGAAGAAGGCAAGCTCTCTTGGTACCCTAGGGAATTCTACCTCTCTCATTTCTTATCCACTCCTTCCAGAAAGCCTTGGCCCATCCAGCAAAGCATTCCCTGGACTTCCTGTTGATACTATTGCTCAGCAGGATACCAGATCAGTTAACTGGATTAATGGTAGCATGTGTAGTGCCTACAGCCCGTGGTGACCTCTGAACATCTGAGGCAGGGCGAGGCCATCCTAATCTTTGCTTTCTCTGCTTGTGCCATGTTCTTGCCCACAGCAATTACTGATAGCAAACATTTGTAGCTGTTGTGTAAACAGAATATCATTCATCAGTGCCTCTGTCTATGTCTACATACGTTCTGGAATATCTGAGCCAGGCAGGCAGCTGCCAAGCTCTCTTTGTCCTACATAAGCCCATGAGCTTTTCTCGAAGTCTGCAGTCAAGGTATTCACATGTGGGTGGCAGTTTTAATGGTCCAGATCCTGACATTAGAGTCTGTCTGTGTGCCATTCAAACCTCACAGTCATGATCTTGAATAATTTACCTGGCCCCTCCAAGCCTCGGTGTCTTGACTCTAAAATGGGAGTAGTGACAATTCCTAATGTAGGGCCCCTTTGTGGGGTAAGCCTGGGCTTAGGAAGCACCTTGGCATCAAGCCAGGGCTGTACCTACGCTCATTACACTTCACTGACAAGAACCAAAATGGCCTGTGGGCAAACCAAGGAAGAACATTTCGAGGAGGCAGGGAAGGGACAGTGAATAATGGCTTGCGGTAGGCATAGCACACATGGAATCTAACCAGCAGTACCAACTTCAGAGAGGAGGTGACATTCAACTAAGTCTGAAATCTGGGCTAGGGTGTGGTTTGGGAGGGTCTCACAGAGAAATGCAACCTCCCCATTGGTATGAAAACCTCCCTGCTCGGTTTGCTGCTGACTTAGCGCTGAGAGAGATGGTAGATTAGGCTGGGTAGACCTTGTTCCTGCTTCCACCCAGCGCTTCTAGGAGGCACAGTGTCCATTTCTCAGAGGGTAACCCTGAAGACCACGCAGGACATCTGGCCCTAGGAAATCTCTTAGAAACTGGCATAGACATCAACATTGAATATGTGTTTTCTTATTACTGTGACCTTTGTAAATGACACAGTCTGGAATGTCATCTTGAGGGGTGCCCCTGTTATGAGCAGACATCATTCAGAATAATCTCAGAACTGTCTTTCCTGGGTAACCTGGGCTGGAAGTTTGCAAACAGGCACAAGTCACATGCAGCTTGATTAAAAACATACCATTGGACAACATTTTGCTTATGTAATTGTCTCATTAATGTACCAATTCCGTATGGTCTTTGTTATCTATGTAACCCCAACTTGGACTGCTGCAATCTGTGTAACTTACTGTGACATAATTTGTGCCACAGCTGAGTTCTGTGGTTTCTGCTGTTGACCCGGTGCTCACCATGTGACTCTGGGGACCAGTGAGGGAAAGGATGAGCTGCCTCACGTGGGGTTGAGAATCCGGGGTCAGAGGCGCAACATCAGGGCGCTCTTTACCCTTCGGCTTACCACATTGAAAGGATGCTTAGCTCTCAACCCCATAGCTTCTGGAATTCCTGTTCCTTGTGATACTTTGAGGATCTGCTTCCCTCTGGAGTTGGCTCCAAAGCCTTTCTCCTTGTGTATTCGGGGTCTCGAAGGTGGGGACCTTCTTGTTGCATGTGGACTTGTGTCACTGGCATCAAAAGATTAATAGGCACCAAGGTGACTAGCTGTGACCACAGAGTAGCCTCCCTGTCAGTGTGCTGTCGCATGTAGAGCAAGGGTGATTTTTACAGAGCTCCTTCCAGCCTCATCGTCTTGACTATAAATGGGAACAATAACAGTTGTTAGTTCTGCAGTTCTTTGTGTCCTGAGCTATGGGCCTAGAAGAACCTCGGCATCAACCCTCAGGTGGACTGAAGTACTTTCCATGTTGGCTAGCCACTCCCACAGCCCTTCTAGGCTTAGAGGAGACAAGCCATCCTTTGGTAAATAGAAGAGTTGTCTCCCCTGCTCTCCTGTGGACTGGGGGCTTTGGCTGCAGTCATTAATGCATATATAGGGATGAAGGAGAAGACTCACTCTGAGTCTGCTCGAAGCTTTATCACGCTCCCGTGAGAAGAACTCTACATGGCAGATCTTCCCATCTCACCAGCACTGAAATAACTCCTTGGTATGGTGAGAAAGATGTGGTCGTAAAGTTACTGAAAAAAGGTTTAGTCTATGCTTCTGCTTTTCTGAAGGCACCAAACTTCCTAACATGGTAGGTGACAGACTGTGAGGGTGTCAGCCAAAGCTGAGTCTTGGCTAAGAAATTTGGATTCATCCTCAGTACCTCCTAGGCCGAACACTGTACTCAAAATGAGAACAACTCTTATCCTTGGCAGAAGTGACTGAATGAGCCTCACCCAGTCCTTTCTTTTTCCTTGCAGTAGATATTAACTGACAGCATATTCAGTGCTAACACACACCCACATTTAAATCAGAGCAAGTCCCTTGAAAGGCACGCTCCCATACACATATGGGCAGATGGGAGGAATGACTGATGACTTTAGCATCAAAGTGGTCAGCATTAGAGAATCCTATTAATGTTTCACTGTGCATCAGGCATTAAGACTATTGCTGCCATGGTAACAGAGGTGCTCAGAGAAGAGGGGTCTTCCTGACTTACAGAAATGAACTTCAGTGAAATTGGCTCCAGTCTTCTTTTTGAGTTTCTGATGATGTGGTCCTCCAAGGATGCCCGTTTTCCTAGTTTTACAGACCCCTGAACATCCGGATCGTGCTGGTAGGGGTGGAAGTGTGGAATGACATCGACAAATGCTCTATAAGCCAGGACCCATTCACCAGTCTCCACGAATTTCTGGACTGGAGGAAGATAAAGCTTCTGCCTCGCAAATACCATGACAATGCCCAGCTTATCAGGTGAGAGGTACTGTCTTCCTCTACTAAAGGTGCAGTACTGTCTGCGTATACTTTCCCTGGGCGCCCAGAGCCACATCTGTCTACACAGCATAGTGGCTCCTCCAAGGGCTTCCTAGTCTGCATCAGGGGTCAAGCCTATATCCCCACCTATGGGCATCACAGACCCATTTGAGAAGTCTCCTGTCCCTCTACAGGACTCTCATTTCTGATTTGTCCTCTGTGCTGATTTTTCTGGCCTTAGTCTTTTTTTTTGTTTTTGTTTTTTTGAGGCAGGGTTTCTTTGTGTAGCTTTGGAGCCTGTCCTGGAACTCACTCTGTAGACCAGGCTGGCCTCAAATTCTACCTCTCAAGTACTGGGATTAAAGGCATGTGCCACCACTGCCCGGCAAAGACTGGTCTTAGTCTTAATAAGATTGCCTCAAACAGTAGTGTATCATTAATGGGGGGAAAAAATCTATGTTTTTACATGATCTGAGAGTAAGGCATATGTGTGAAGATTGTCAGGCACGTGGAGAAACACGAGGGCCTTCCTCCTCTGGGGGAGAAGTTCTCTCTGGCTTTCCAGGTCAGGGAGTATCATCCAGGCCTTGTGTTCTTCCTCCAATCAGTATCCACATGGCACCTGCTAGGACCCAGCTAGGTGATTTGCACTCAACAGTGGCCAGTAATAAATGTGTCTCTCTGCTGAGAGAGAAGAGAAGAATAGAAAGCACTAGAGCAACAGCTAATGGGAGATGTGAAATGAAGCGGGGTGGGGCGACTGTCCAGCTGTGCATGGTGAGTGACCCCAGACACCTTTGCATTTAAAAGGAGAGGCTGTCCCTATATTAGCCTGAATCCGTAGGAAGCAGATACTTTGAGAAATGGCACGCTATTTTTCTTTTGTTCTTGTGTAACTTAAGTGGAATCTTCACGCACAGTGGTTTCTGCTCTTTGGTCAGTCAGATCTAGCTTGCTGACCAGTTGTGAGGAAGGGATGAGATGGTTCTGCCCTGTGTTCACTTTAGGAAATGCCTCCATCCACTCCCAACCAGTGTTCCCTGATTGTTCATGCGGCCATTTCAGCGGCGCCCCTGTGGATGTGTTTGGTTGCTTCCCATTTTATGCACTGACCAATCCTGCACTGTTAAAAGTCCATCTCATATACTTTGAGTTGGAAAGTTTTCTTTTCATTTTGTTTTGTTTTTCTCTAGAGGAATCTGTCCAACCTAAACATCTGGAAATAAATTAGCATCTTCTTTGACCTGCTTATTTTCTTGGATGTATAGTTATACCCATTCATATGGTCTGAATATATGAGCAGCTGTAAATACAATGGCTGTGAGTTTGGATGTGTAGTTGGCCCTTTACATCTGAGGGTTCCACACCTGTGGATCCAGGCAACCTCAAACCAGAAATGTCATGAGAAAAGGCTCTACTTTTATTAAGCATGTACAGACCTTTATCCCAGTACTCCCTGAATAATTCAGTATAATGACTAACAGGGCATTTACATTGCATTAAGGACAAATAATCAAGAGATTAAATTATATGGCTCATAGGTTCTTTAGCAAACATAATGCCATTTTATGCAAGAAATTGAGTATCTATGAGTTATAGTACTCTCAGAGGGTTATGAATCTAATCCCCATAGATAACAAGGAATGGCTCTAGTGCAATAGATAGACAGATAATGGATAAAAGAAGAAAATAAAGAAAAAAAAGAAAAGAGTAAACTAAAGAAAAAAACAGAAACAGAGAAGGAACAATGGTATTTATATACTTGCTACCTCTATCCAATTAGTCACTGTAAAAATATCTAACTTTAATTTTTATTTTATCTCAAATATGAGCGCTTTCCTACATGTATGTCTATGTGCCGTATGTGCCTGATGCCCACAGAGGCCAAAAGAGGAAGCTGGATCACCTAGGACTGGAGTTACTGACAGTTGTGAGCTGTTATCTAGGTTCTGAGAATGGAATACAGGTCCTTTGGAAGAGCAGCCAACTCTTAACCATTGAGTCATCTCTCCAGCCTCATATCTGACTTTTCAAACTCTAACTGCATTGTCTGTGCTGGTATACAGCCAACATAACACGACTAAGACACTTGATTACTTTATAGGAGTCCAACAAATACAGTGTTAAGGTTTTAATGCATGGACCTGGGATTAATACACTTGCCTGAAGCAGTCTTTTGGTTTGATTAGATTCATGATCAGGTTGAGATTCTAGATAGGAGAACACCTACGTTGAAGCCACGAAGTTTCCTTTCAGAAACTTCTTCTCTGGTGCCAAGGCTTTGTGGGTGATTACTTGCTATCCACTGGCTCTAGAGGAGTGATCACTTTTCTGCCGATTTCAGTCTCAAAAGCCTTATTGGCAGAACACTTTGAAGGATTTCATGTCTAATGATGATGAGTTACACAGGGAAACAAACTCCAGCTCCACCAGAAAATCTCCCAAGCTGTCTCCTGTTTCCTTTAGCACACAGTGATCCCCGGTGACTTCTTGGCCTTTCTATCAGCAGGCATTGTTTCAAAGGAACAGCTCCCTACAGTCCATCAGGAAGCAGGCAGGCCGCAACTTACAAACACAAAGTAATGCCTGACCACTGTCTGAGTCTGGACAGCAGAACTCAACAAGAATTATGGGACCATCTTGCAACTGGAAAAGTAAAGTGTAATGCAAAAAGATAAAAGTCCCAAGTCAGTAAATTCCCCTCCTGGGGCTGTTTGTGTCAGTGAACTTTCTGTGGCAGGACTGCCTAGCAGCATTTGAAACGTTGGGAAACGCATCCCTAATGCATGAGATTAAAGACAGTCCTTCCTTGTGTTTTTCAGTGGGGTTTATTTCCAAGGAACCACCATCGGCATGGCACCCATCATGAGCATGTGCACCGCAGAGCAGTCTGGGGGAGTTGTCATGGTAAGCCAAAGAGGCCTCGGAAATGTCTTCCCTGTTTAATCCCTCTAGGAAATCCATACTCTTGTCAGACCTCTTGAAATTAGTTCTTTTCCAATGACGCTGTCTAAATTTACCTCTGCTCTTACTCCACCCATATTTATGATTTATTTTCCCACACGTGGGGACACAGATGGTACACAGTGAAGGCAGGCAAAGGACAGTAGCTCCTTCTGTGAGAAATATCTCAAGTGGGACTGTTAATCGAAGTATCTCAATCCATGAATGTTTCCTGGCATTGGGATGAGTCGGGGCATGGGGGTTGCCCTTCATGCTCAGTTTTTTTTGGGGGGTAGACTGTGGTCTCACCAAATGTTGCCGCTCTAGTGATTTTTTGATGGTTCTGCCTCTGTGCCCAGCAGTCAGAAGTTTGAGGTTTTTCACTACGTACCATTGCAAATGCTTTCCATACCTTCTGGCCAGAGTACAATTTGTCTTTATCATAACTTATTCTTGGAAGGCAGAGGCCTAGGTTTATTGCTTTACAGGGATAACTTTGTCATATGGGGCTATATATGTTTGTAAAAGGAAATACAGTGAGAAGCATGTTTGAGATTTCTTATGAGTTTGATGGAAGGAACTTAGACCATCTGCCCAACGGGAGGCTCCCTCCCACTCTAAGTCCCCCTGAAAGTTCTAGAAGGGATTCTCATACCAGATGGTCCCTTGAGAATCTAGTGCTCCCCATGGTACAGTCTCTCAGACAGGTAGTTTCCTCAGAGCCTTGTCCTTCCATCTCTATTAAACAAATACACTGTTGCCCTCCCAAGAATCCGTGACTGTCTCCCCACCCTTCATATAGAACTGTCTGTGAGTGCTCAATTGTAGCAAAGGGTGGAAACAGTTACATTCTGCTGAGTGTTATTTTCTCTGCATACTGCCTAATCTAATCTTCCTAGTGACAGTACATAAACATTTTCCTCCTGTCTGGGAGCAGTGGTAGGTCATTTATACAAGCGTGCACTGCGTGGGTAGCCTATGTGGAGGGCCTATACCCACTCGCTGGATTGCTGGCTTGAACCAGCCCCTCTCAGGTTTCCTTTGAACATGGAAGCCCTGCCGGTGATCTCCACCATGGAAGTCACCGGAAAGTGTGGGTTTTGCTGGTGCCAGGTTAATTTCGAGTCAGATGGCAGCTATGTTTTCATAGAACGGACTGTAAAGTTTTAAGAGGGAGTAATTTTCAGTTTCATGGTTCCATGGTTAGTTGCTACTGACTTTGCCACTTAAAACTGGCACAAATACATTTAGGAGCCAAAATGAAATTCTTCATAAGCAAAGTGGGTCCTGCCCTGCATGGGGCTCAAACATCCCATGTCCCACATGACAGAGTAAAGGACCTGCCAGCTCATATCCCTTGCACTATTTCTATGGAAGCAAGTATTAAGATTCCCTCTTTACAATCATACAGAAAAACCATTTGTCTTAAATATGTGAAAGAAAGATGTGAATAGCTGCAGCTTAGGTGCCATGCTGTGAGAATCAAGTCATGACCAAAGTTAGATCAAGGGGACTGAAGAAATAATTCAGCAATAAAGAGTTTGCCATGCAGCACTTCCAGAGGACCTAGCTTTAGTTTCCAGGACTCGAGTCAGGAAGCTCCTGACCTCCTGTAACTCCAGCTCCAAAGGACCCAGTACCCTTTCCTGGGCTCCATGGCTATTACACTCACATGGACAAACCCACACACAGACACCGTCACATACACACATAATTAAAAATAAATAATTTTAAAAAAGAAATTGGCTCCACCAATTAGATGGCAGATAATATCCTTGTTACACACACCCTTTTTATCTCACAGGGAAATATCAGATATGGTGTGAATACCATCGTGCAGTTGCTTTAACTTCTGTAGGCAACAGAATCCACATCCTGCCCAGACCTAAAACATCTATGCTAGCTTTCCATTACCCCGAATCCTGAAGTTGGATTCATGCGTATTAGCTGTGACCATCCCCATACCCAATGACTCTCAAATATACAGAAAGTAAGTAGTTGACAGAAAGAGAGGAACCCTTATAGACCTAAAAATATGACTTCTAAGACCATTTCTCCATTTTTTCAAGATACAGTCAACTGTTGCGTTTAGTAATCTAAAGTCGTGTCTTTGTATCTAACTAACAACAACCCTCTTGATTTGGACATGCCATCAGACACGCAAAAAGATGTGTTCTTCCTCATTGTAAGCTGGTCTAAAGGGATTACCAGTGATCCTTAAGATAGAGTCATATAATCACTTAAATGTGATGTAAAATAGCTTAAACAATTTGAAACAAAGCTGTGACCTTCCACAGAACAGAAAAACCAGCCGCTAAGTAAGCTTGAGGAAGGAGTTCCTGGAATTTTGTGCCAACACGTGTGCTAAGTCCTGCCCTCCACATGTTCCAGCAGCACCGTGCTCTCCACCAGGGCATGCTATTAAGGATTATTGCCTGATACGTGTCTATGACACTTCCTACAACAGGAAACTGTGAGATAGAAATGAAGCAATCTATCAGGGATTTCATCTCATCTAAGAGCAGCTTGCTTCCTAGACACGTCTCTGTGTCTCAAACAGACCAGTGAGAAAGCCCTGCTCTTGGTAGTGCCACCAGTAAACACATCAGCACTCACAGAGACACACCTTTACCCAGAGTCCCCAAGAAGACTAGAAATAAGAGGTTTTTCTAAAGCACATTATCATACTCTCTTCTGGATATGTTTTGGAAAACCTGTTATCACTTTTCTGGGTAATGCAAACCAAAATTCAAGCAAGATACTCATTTATCCCAGGGTCTGAACACCTTTTTTCAAAACTCCATCCACTGGCAGAATTTTATAAATCACATATACAAACTAATCAGTCTTAGATACAGTTAAATAACTATATTTTTAGTTGTTTCTAAGTGTCTACTCGAGCCAAGCTATCCAAGGGTTCCAGTAAGCTGGAGGCGGCCAGCAATGGTAGCCAAAGGTTAATGCGAACCTCAGCAGCTCCATCAGAGAAGGGGAACTTCTCTATGTCCAAGGTCAACTTAAAGGGCCAGCAAGAGTAAGACATAACTGAATTATAATCTTAGTTCAGTCAGCTTTCCAATGAATTATGTGACATGATCAACTATTATTGTGTTGTCAAAAACTTTCCCAGAATCTTCCCCTACCAAGCAGAAAGGAACAAAGAGGGTTGAGTCTAGCTGTTCAGGGATGATTTGAAAGCATCTTCCATTCAGCATCCTCTTGAACAGGTAGCCTTTTCTTTCTATCATTAGGAATAACTTTTTGCCTCTCTCGATGGTGTTTATCAAAGGGGAGATCAGCAAAGAATCCTCACATATCCATGAGACAGCCTTCACCAGGAGAACCCCCAAACGGGCTTAATAAAATAGGCCAAATTACTTCCCATGTTCAGAGTTTATAGCAAGGCTCTATACTGGGCCTTATGGGGAATTCAGTTAAACCAAGTGTTAATGATGGGAAAATGCCAAGGAACGAGAAGATGGGGGAGAAAAGGCCAAGCAGATGTGAACTGTAAATCTATTCTCTTGTGTTTCCTTCGAGGACCATTCAGACAGCCCCCTTGGCGCTGCCGTGACCTTGGCACATGAGCTAGGCCACAATTTCGGAATGAACCATGACACCCTGGAGAGGGGCTGTAGCTGCAGAATGGCGGCAGACAAAGGAGGCTGCATCATGAACCCTTCCACCGGGTAAGTGCCAGGCTCCAGTGAACCAGGACTGCCTGGTGCACAGCTTGAATTGTGTGCTAAGAAACATCTTAGAAAAAGAGGAAACTCGCCCCCTCACCCGCCCAGTTTTTTGACTGAAGAATCTATAGAAGTTTCTCGAAAGAAATTCCTGCGCAGGGAGCAAGAGTGGACTGTGTGTTCTGACGAGTCATGGGCAGCCAGCTTCAATGCCACATAGCACAAGGGCTGGCCTCTTCCCTGGGATGTGGTGGGGATGGATGCTATTATTTAGAAATCACAAATTATCCTACAATCTCAGCACATGTTTCTGATTTGAGCATTCGGTTTCAGCTGACATCGGCTGGAGGAGCCAGGCTTCTGAGGGCCTTGAGAATTCACTCTACAGATTGAAATGGGTCATGTATCTTAGACAATCACATCCTGAAGCATGCTGGGTAGAAGGTGCCTTTTGCCTTCGGTTGGATGGGGGTGAGGGTTGATTACAGTATCCATGTTGACAGACCACTTCACCAGACCTCAGGGAGTTGAACGAAATGACTTTCCTGCTTCCAAAGATTGGGTGATTCCATTTCATTCAATGACTTTCTGCAACCTGAGACTCAGTTCCTACAGGAAACATAGAAGTTAGTCCCATTGAAGCCCCTGAGTAAGGGTGACACAGATGCTACCTGGGGAGATTCAAGACACAGGTATCTTCTGACAACTCTAAGAGCCTGTCCCAAGCTGGGCTGATATAGGCAAGCATAGAAAAGGAGAGCACACGTTGTGCATGGTGCTCTGTCCTTGTCCTAAAACCCAAGACCATGTAGACACTTCTCCCATGGAGCTTCCCCTGCCAAGTCTCCTGTCTAAGTTTGTTGAATTGTGACAGGAGGGGCCAAAGTGTTGACCCAGTGACCCAACAGCTGGGCTCTGGGAAGCATTGCTGCCAAGGAGAAATCAAGCCTTGAGAGAGAATAGCTGCCTGTTAGCTTAAGGCCCGGAAGAGAAAAGGATTGTTGAAGAATGTAGTCTCACCTTTGCAAGAAAAGGGAAGGACTGAAGAGTGTGATCTTGCCTTTGTAAACAGCACCCAGAGGGGCTCCTACCAATGGCTTTTAGGACACCAATCAAGGCTGGGCTAAACCACACAGCCGGTACCAAAGTGTTGCAGCCTTGCGTGAGCCACTGCCCAGGTGCCTGCCCTTCGCAGCAAGTTACTGTTGCTTCAGGTTACCCTCATGGGCTCTCCAAACCTGCAGGACCAACCTCTCATTCCTGGTTCTGCCTTGAACATAATTAAATAGGGTCACATAGGCCTTGTTTAGTGATAACAGGACCTGACTGGAGGCGAAGAGAGTTTAAAGCCACACTATCGGGGAGCTCTTGGCATGGCCCACCCTTGGCCCACAGGCTACATGCAACCTAAAATAGAGATGAATTTGACTCGACACAAAATTGTATACCCACTTAAAACAGGATGAGATGTCTCTTTTGCAATTTTATTTTCACGACTCAGTTGTGCAGTTCTCAAGCATGAACTTTCTAAATGACATCATGTCACCATGTCACAATGTCACAAGGTTGAATGTGCCTGCTAGAGACTGCCAAATGGTAGTCTCTGAAAGGAAGGTTGGCCCACTGAAACAAAACATTCTCTATATACAAACCCTGAAAGAGGGGAAGAACCAGCTGGGCATTTAGGCCAGGAGCCACTGCTTGGGGTGTGAGGTTGGTCTGAGGCCTGCATGCACCTTCTGCCTCACTATCCCTGGGGCTTAGATAGGGCTAACCTCCCTGGGGAGTGTGTGGAGTCAAGGTTGAGCTGGTGGGAGCTGGCCTGCAGCAGTGGTCTTGGTGTCTTCTCATTCTTGATGAACTCATTCAGAGGACAGAACAAATGATCTCTATGCCTCATTCCCCTGATTATCCCACGGGCACTAAGACATCTATCTACCCACACACCTCCAGGAAGGGTCCCCGCTGCCCAGCTGTGTTGCCAGCTGACATAGCTCATGCTTTCTCATTTTTGATAAAAGAAAATGGAAGAGGACAGTCTAAGTCGAGACTAGATTGAAGAAACCATGTCATCCCAGTTCTGACCCAATGGCCCAATCAATGGTTCTCATGCACACAGGCAGAGAAGCAAATCCCTTGGCTTTTGTGAGCTTTGTTGACAAAATGCATAGGTCTATCTGTATGCCTCCCCTGCCTCCCAGCCAGCCAGCCACCCACTCATCCTCTTGAATAGGAAGCACTGTTTCTGGAGTGCTCAGCTGAAGAAGACCCTACAGCCCGAAAGATCACAGGCATTTGCAGGCATGCTTTCTAGCACTCTTGGGGTTTTGTGTGAGGTCTTTCTCACTGGCAGGTGTCCATGGCAGTGCTGAGAAGTGCAGGCCAAATTACCCTAGAGATAGCCAAACACCTCAGGTAGAAATGACATTGTTAAGAACTCAGCAAAACATTTTGAGGGCTTCCCACACACACCAGGGGCTTGCTAATGGCCTTTATCTGATTTATTCCTTATTAGCAATGTCAGAGGGGTTTTTTTTTTGCTGAGCTTGTGTTTTTGTGTAAATCTTTTTCTATTTGGTTCTCCTTTATGATCCCACATCCCTGTCCAGAGAGTGGTGTTTTTAATTTTCTCAGATGGAAAGCAACTTCCTAAGCAAGTGGGTGAATTAATCACAAAAGCCCAGAGTGAGGGGAAAGCCAAGGAGCCTAGACAATCCCCCATCATCCATCACCTATGGTGGAATTTCCCAGGCTGCTCCAGCATTATCTCATAGTGGTAGTTCCCTTGCCTCACGGGGTCCCTGGGAGAGGAGGGGAAGTGGGTTAAATGAGATCATTTGCCTCTGTAAACTATAAATCACTCCCAAAGTCAAAGGAGTATGGGTGTCATTTAGTTCACAGGAACAGCAAGCACAGAAGTTGGACCTTTTTCAGAATTCCCACTGAGCTATAGGAAGGACTTCTGGGTTTAAACTGATCCAAACACCAACCTTTCTCTAATTTCTTCCACTGACTGACCCATGGATGACTAGTATCAGAAATGCTGATTAGTTGAAGTCTGAACCTGAAGGAAACTCAGAAAGAGATAAATTAATGGGCAGATTTGATGATAAGAGCTCAGAATCAAAAAGAAATAAATACCAGAAATGGACTAATGGGTGTGTCCCGTAGAGTCCCTGGTTTTCCTTGCACACAGTATGCCTGTACCCTAACTCTAAAATCATGGCCCAACCCTCAACCCGGACATGTGGGACTGGGAGTCCTGCAAACACAAGCATAGAACAGGGTCCTGTACAAATCAGGGTGCCTGATTTCCGTGCACGCAGCAGCACTAGCTGGGGGGAGTTTCCCTGTGGCTTGTCTCATTAATTACCGGGAGCCTGTAAGTGCCTTGTGTTTTATGTCTTTGGAGACTGAGCATATAAGTCCTGCCTTGGAAATTACTCTTTGGCGTATGTGAAGCCTGGGGTGGGGGTTGTGTAGGAGTTAAACTCAGCAGCATCCATCCATTAAGACGCTCCTTGCAGCTCTTGATCTTCCTGGGCTGAGTGTGCTGCATTCATAGGAATAAGGATATCGGAGTGGCAAGAACACATTGGGAGTTAGCATGATAGTAAATATAACTTGCTACAGTGGAATGTTAAGATTTATTATCAAAAATAGAGCCACTGATTCCTCTAATTTTTATTAAAAAAATATTATTGAGAGCTAGGCACTTAGGCTGTCTGGGAGGAATGCATTGGGATTGGCCACACATTATGCTCTTTAATGGATGTTGGGTATACACCCATAGCAGGACAGACTCATACCTGTGTGGTTCCCATTATAATCCCACATCCCTGTCCAGAGAGTGGTGTTTTTAATTTTCTCAGATAGAAAGCAACTTCCTAAGCAAGCGGGTGAATTAATCACTAAAGCCCGGGATGGGGTGCTGAGGGGGATTTGTATTGTAGTGGTAGAGAGAGATGAAAAAACAGGCAACAAGACCCCTGTAGGTTGGAGCCTCGCAGCTGGTCAAGTGCTGGGAGCAAGTGACCCGTTGATGCTCAACGCTAAGTGAGACATCGACATCAGCCCCTCTGAGGCTCAGGGAACACTGACAAAAAAAGAAAAGAAGCAGAAAGAATTGAAAGAGCAGGAGGAAGCTGGGGGAATGGTAAACAATGCTGCCTTCTGAGCATGGAATGGCTGTTTGACTCTTAAAGGCACTGTAGCTGTGATTGCCTGCACAAAGTCTACACAAGGTAGGGCCCAACCACACTGCTGTACATGGAGTGAGGAGAGGCTCATAGGGCCCGCCCCTCCCTGAGTTTTATCTAAGTAGTTGAAGTCAATGAGGGAAGGAAAGGCATTTTCCCTAGTGGTCTATCTACTGATGACATTCACCAATGCTCCCATAAGCCACCCTGGTGAAATTCACTAGGTCAGTAAACCAGCAGCACAAAGAAAACATGAAATTACAAGAGAAGCTAGCCGGGAAGAGGGGGGGACAGTGGGTGCCAGGGGCAAAAGATGAAGGGGGTAATATGATTAAAATATGTACACATATGAAAATGTCATAATGAAACCTATTATTTCTAATTAAGATATGTTGATTATAAACAACCAAGTGGGCTGGAGAGATGGCTCAGTCAGTAATATATTTGCTGCACAAGTATTGGGGACCTGAGTTCGGGTCCCCAGCACCTACATACAGAGTTGAGCACAGCGTTGGGTACCTGTAATCCCAGTGCCAGTGAAACTCCTGGGGTTTTCTAACTTGCTAGTTGAATCAATTAGCAAGCTTAGGTTCAGTGAAAGAAGTGAAGTAAGTTGGAGAATGTTTGAGGAAAACACCCAGTGTTGACCTCTGGCCTCCCCACATGCATTCATACACACTCATCCATGCATACACACTCACATTTACACATGCACGTGCATTCACACGGATGGCGGGATCCTTGGTTTCAGAGAACTGGCTTTCTTCGTAGTGGAGAGCCGAGCAAGGGATCTGGAGGTGGCAAGTTGAAAGGGGCAGAATTCTGATTGGAAGATTCCGTAAGTATGGGAGGGTCTCATCAATGAGCATCTTCTTTACTCTTTCTAAGCTAACCTGGGTACCATAGCATCCATCTGTAGGCACTTGTATGTTCATCTAAGACAGTGGTTCTCAACCTTCATAATGCTGCAGCCCTTTAGTACAGCTCCTCATGTTGTGGTGACCCCCAGTCATAAAATTGTTTCTTTGCTACTTCATAACTGTAATTTTGTTACTGCTATGAACTGTAATGTAAATATCTAATTTCTCCACTTTCTTTATGTAGGCACTTAGTGCTGTGAACTTTCCTCTTAGCACTGCTTTCATAGTGTCCCATAGATTTGGGTATGTTGTGCCTTCATTTTCATTGAGTTCTAGAAAGTCTTTAATTTCTTTATTTCTTCCTTGACACAGGGGTAATTCAATAGTTCACTGTTCAATTTCCATGAGTTTGTAGGCTTTCTGAGAGTAGTGTTGTTGTTAAATTCTAACTTTAAACCATGCTGATCTGATAAGACACAGGGGGTTATTCCAATTTATTTGTATCTGTTGAGGTTTGTTTTGTTACCGAGTCAGTTTTAGAGAAGGTTCCATGAGGTGCTGAGAAAAAGGTATATTCTTTTGTGTTTGGATGAAATGATCTGTAGATATCTGTTAAGTCCATTTGATTCATGACATCTGTAGTTCCTTTATTTCTCTGTTAAGTTTCTGTCTGTCTGACCTGTCCAGTGGTAAGAGTGGAGTGCTGAAGTCTCCCACTATTAGTGTGTGGTGTTTGATGTGTGATTTAAACTTTAGTAATGTTTCTTTTAAATATGTGGGTGCTCTTGTATTTAGGGCATAGATGTTCAGAATTGAGACTTCATCCTGATGCATTGTTCATGTTATGACTATAAAGTGTCCTTCTCCATCTCTTCTGATTGATTTTAGTTTGAAGTCTATTTTGTTAAACATTAACTTGTTTCTTAGGTCCATTTAATTGGAAAATCTTTTCCCAACCCTTTGCTCTGAGGTAATGTTTGTTCTTGAGGTTTAGGTGTGTCTCTTGTATACAACAGAAGGATGGATCCTCCTTTTGCATTCATTCTCTTAGCTTGTGTCTTTTTTATAGGTGAATTGAGTCCATTGATATTAAGAGATATTAATGACCATGATTGTAAATTCCTGTTATTTTTCGGTAGTAGTGTTTGTGTGTTTCCCTCCTTTGGGGTTTGCTGGTGTGAGGTTATCTGTTGCCTGTGTTTTTGTGGGTACAGTTAACTTCCTTGGGTTGGAGTTTTCCTTCTAGTGCTTTCTGTAGGGCTGGATTTATGGATAGGTATTGTTTAAATCTGGTTTTGTCATGGAATATCTTGTTTTCTCCACTGATGGTGATTGAAAGCTTTGCTGGGAAGAGTAGCCTGGGTTTGTGTCCATGGCTCTCTTAGTATCTTCAGCACATCTGTTCAGGACCTTCTGGCTTTCATGGTTTCCATTGAAAATCTGGGTGTAATTCTGATAGGTCTGCATTTATATGTTACTTGACCTTTTTCCTTTGCAGCTCTTAATATTCTTTTCTTATTCTATATGTTTTGCATTTTGATTATTATATGGAAAGAAGATTTTTTATTGGTCCAGTCTATGTAAATATCTGATATGCAGGATATCTGATAGGTGACCTCTATGAGGTTTCAAACCCCTGGGCTGAGAACCACTGCTCTAAGAGATAAAGAGAAATCTTTAAATTCAACCATGGTACCACACTTCATGAGAATGGCTGATAATTTCATTCCCTATGAGCAAGAAACTAAAGTTGGAAGGGGGTAAGCTGAAAATGCATCTGGGAGCAATAGGCCAGGCTGAGCCTTCGAGGGATTGAGCAGAAGTCAGGCTGTCCTCTCCCTGATCATCTCCAGCTCCTCTCATGCTAAAATGGAATTTCTCTTTGAAAGGATTTGTCTGAAAATGCATGTCAAGGGGGTGGAATGAATAGTGGTTTCCTGTGAAAGCTCCCAGAGGCTGATAAGATGTACCAGAGCCCAAGAGTCATCAACACAGAATACACACACCATCCAACTCTACCCCCTTCTGAACTCTGAGCAGCTGTATAAGATCTTGGAACACTCTGGACGTGCAGGGATTTGCAAAGATGGAGTTTAAGGCACTTATTTCTCTGAATCATCTCATTTGAGGAGGGCAGGTTTGGGGGAAGGGGTTTTTTGGTTTTTGGGTTTTTTTCCTCGGTGAAAAGTTTAATCAAATCCTCGTCATTTTTCTCAAAGTGGTGGGATAAAGGATGGAAATCTTTATCCAGGGAAAAGGAAAAAGAAAGAGCCTTAATGGCAAAGGGGAGCTCCAGGAAGATGAAATATTACTGGTCAAAATCAATTTAATTATCCAGCCAGACTCCTAGAGTTGGCTACATCCTGACTGTAGTTTAGGAGATGATGGCCCAGCAGGAATATAAACAGGGCAAGAAGAGCTCATTAGCATACAGCACTCTAGCTCTTGCTTACTGCCTGGGTAAGGAGATGCAGTTTACTGGAAAAGAAAGGGGTTTATCTGCAGTTAATTCAGACTTCAAATACTGTATGATGGTCCCAGGGCATGGCAGAATTGTCCTCTTCTCTTGGGCTGGACACTTTGAAAGCATTGCTCCTTGAGTATCCAGTCCAGGGCAAGTGACACTTATGCTGCCCTGGGTCAGTGAAGAAGACACAAGAGTGTCCGTTTTCAATATAGGAGAACTGTCACTCAGATTCCAGCAAGTCACAAAGTTTCTGACCCATCCAAGCAGAAGCCCCAGGATCTAAAGCTGAGTCACCTCCTAGTGTGTTTGCCACATGAAAGTAGCCATGGTCATATTTGGACTTCATGTTAGGACAAAGGTCTTCCTAGGACAAAGCAGTGTCCCTGTGCAACTTCTGGGAGGGAGAAGACAGCCCCATTTTAAAAACTGCTCTGCAAAAGTCCTTCAAATTACATCACTACAGCAGAATTATTTTCTGTCATGGCCTCTTTAATCTTCACTTTATTAGTAAAGACATTACAGCTGAAGCTCTCCCTGACCCCATTCCTATGCCTGTACCCCACATGGCTTCCTCCTGTTTTTAGAAAGTAGTACAACGGCTTTTACATGAAGGCACAAGTTATTTCTAGGCCTCTCTGTAATTATGCTATCCAGAAAGAACCATAAGATTCTCATCTGTCACATGAGATCAGATACTCGTTTTATCCATTGCTAAATCCCCAGCACCTAGAACAGCATCCAGCATGTACTAGAACCAATAAGTTTTCCTGGATGGAAGGGTGGGTGGGTGTATTGGTGAATGGATTGATGGGTGGGTGGTAAGCATCTTGATGGTTGGGGTAGGTACATGGATGTAGACAAAGATGGGTAGATAGATAGATGGGTGAGTAGAGAGTTTGCGGATGGATGGGTGTGGGTAGAGATGGGTGAGCAGATAAATGAATGGGTGAGTGGATAGGTTGGTGAATGGATGGATGGATAGGTGGGTGGGCTGATAAGGAAAAGATGGGTGGGTTGGCAGTTGGTGGATGGTTGGGCGGATAGGGGAATGGATGGCTGTTTGGATTGATGGGTAGGTTGGTGGATGGGTGATGGATAATGGATGGATGATTAGATAATGATTGGATGAGTAGATGAATCGATGTGTGACAATTAAAACACAATCATTGTTTCATATTTTAATGACTAACTCTCTAGAGGAAAAACCTATCTAATCATCATCACTTTATCAAACCTAGCATTGGCACCACCTCCATTTGCCTTTTGTGTGTGTGTGCACCATGTCTTTATACAGAGGGATTGCAATAGCTTACAAGAACAGACTCCATATAATCAATAGAAAAACTTTAAAACAAGATTAAAGAGTCAAGTAACCACACAGGATGAGGAGGCCAGGCCCTTTGCCATTCTGTGTGCATGTGAAGGGAGAGCTTCAGCTGTAATGTCTTTACTAATAAAGTGAAGATTAAAGAGACTAGGGAGATGAGAGCAGTTTGCTTTGCAGAATGTAGGGTCTTCCCAGTGGGGCTTTTCCTGGAGGCATGTCAGAAAACATGTACAGTGTTATATAGTTCTAGAACATATGAAGAGACACCCCCACCTGACCTCTCCCTGACTCTACACTCATCTGATGTCTTTCTTGTGTTATTGTCATGGCCTTAGAACACAGACACACTCCGCTCCATCTCACAGATGAGAAAAGTGCAGGTCAGGGAGGACACGGGCCCTGCCAGGTCAGGCTCCATTTCTGGCTGTCAGCCCAGCCCCTTGCCCCTCACCAGGTGCCAGTGAGCTTTGGCGCCTCCAGCTCTTCCTCTCACCGTTCCTGTATTCCCTTGTAACCACTGCAAGAGCTGCCCAGTGGGGCCAGAACAGGATATGTGCTGATTCCTGCCCTAGCCTGGGTTCAGATTTCTCTGTTTTGGCTGTTTTACCCAACAGGTCTGATGAGATGCACCTTCCTCATTATAAGCATGGGTTGTGCAGGTGTGTTGGGTGCAGCAGCAGAAAAAGACCTCTTACCTTAGGTGTATAAATCATCCCTCATTAAGCACAGCGCCTGTTTATGTCTGTCAGTGCCCAGCCTTGGAAAGCCCCACAAGCAGCAGCCTTTCCATTTAACCAAACACTAAGCAGCTCACCTGACATGGGCTTCTGCAGAACCAACCAAGAAGAGAGGTTCCTTCAGTCTGAACGCTACCCATCCCTGCCTGTGGGCTCTCAGCTTTCAGGACTTGCTCCTGGAGGAAACATCTACTCAGCACAGAAGTGAGAAGCCCACAGTGGTGGCATCCAGAAGCCTCCCGTGCGTGGCTCAACTCACCACAGCACAGTTAGTGTGTCTTTACTCAATTTCTGGGGAATTGGATTCACACTTTAATTAGGTTCCAGAGAGGAGGATCCAAGGTTAAAGTTCACATGTTTAGCCCATGAACAATAATGTTCTGCAGATGGATCCATTCCGTGTCCCGGGTGCTTTCTGTTAACCACAGCCATGTCTTCCTGAGGTGAGGACATTCTGGGGCCATCACCCCACCCTGTGTGTTCCTTAGCCTTCTGTAGCCCATCTGCAAGACCCACTGGGTCAGCATTGGTTCAGATGAAGTCACTGCTATTCTTGCAAAAATATAAAGATGCAGTTCCTTTACTCTTCGCTGAGGTCTGGTCCACCTTCTGAGCCAGTGTTCTTCATATCCAGCCACACACCATCAGGTAGCAGAATGGACTCAGTTCATGTCTCCCCCTGCCCTAGAGTAATCAGGCTGTCCTAATTAGAGGCCTAGGGAATGAATATGGTGGACTTCTGTTCAGAAACCCTGAATTCAGTCCCAGCTCTGCTTCACTGTGGTCCTGATAAGGCGCCTCATCTCTCTGAACTCCAATTTCCTCAGCTGAAAAGCCACAGTGATGGAATTTGACTCATGATGGGGTATCAGCGAGGGGGTTTACTAAGCAAAGGATGAGTGTTGTTGGCATTTCTAAGCCCCTTAAGAATGAGGAGGAAGGAAGACAGGCCCTGAACCTTGGTGGTCCCCACAAGCTGCAAGGCAGTCCCATCAGACTGCAGAATGAAGGCAAGGCCAATCACCCAGGGGTGCCAACATTGCCAGCCAGTCCGAATCAAGGGCCCACTTGGTTGCACATATGTGCTGTGCCTGGAGGTCAAGGGTTTATACAGATATGCTCAAGCCACACCCAGTGTCTCAGTTCACTTCCTGTTGTCTGTCAATCAAGATGTAGGACTCTTAGCTCCAGCAACGTGCCTGCCTGCATGCCAACATGTCCCACCATGATGATAATGGATTAAACATCTGAAACTGTAAGTCACTCCACTAAATTTTTTCCATTATAAGAGTTGCCACAGCCGTGGTACCTCTTCATGGCAATAGAAACCCTGTTAGATGATTGGCTGGTTGGTTGGTTGGTTGGTTAGTTTGTTGAATGATTGGATGATGCCACTCCCAGTGTATCTTAATTGTCTGCAGTGGGTCCTCTTGAGATTTTCCCCTTCTATGTTAGGATGTTAATTGGCATCATCCTCGTTCAGGTCTTCTGTAGGCAGCCATATTATTGAGGTATCATGGGTGGAGCTTCCCTGTCGTTTCCAGGAGACATAATCTCACGGATGATTTTCTGTCCTCTTGACTCCTACGCTCTTTATGCCCCCTCTTCTAAAACTTTCCCTGACCTTTGGGTGCAGGAATTGTGTTTGAGACATATGAAATGCGACCAGGAACCCCACAGCCACTTATTCTCTGCTTTTGGCCAGTTGTGGTTTCTGTAATGGTCCCTGTGTGTTACAAAGAGAGATGCCTTTGATGAGCAGCGAGGGCTACACTTATCTGTGGGTCCAAGGACAAATATTTAGAATGCAGGTAGGAATTGTGTGCTGATTTAGTAAAGTGGCAGATGTAGGTTCTCCTCCAAGATCCACGACCTCACTAGCCCCAGATAGATGCCTAGGTTTCCAGTACTAGGTCTGCTCTTGTTGAACAGTCCTTATGTCCACCAAGATGTGAGCACACCATTTTAGCCTTGGGGTTGGCATGCTGATCATCACTGTAGTTCATAGACATCATCACTGAGTAGACCACTGGTCGCCTCTCTCCCTTGCAAGGTTCATAGCTCCTTCTGCTACTATGAAAACTTGTCTTTAGGGAGAAGACTTTCAAGTCAGATCCAGCTTGGGCTGTCTAGGTCTTGTGTCCAAAGTGGGATTTCTGAAGTATACAGTGTCTTTAACTACTTATCCTCGACCTCTGGGAGGCAACCAAGGGAAACAGCAAAAGCCCATATCATTTGGGGAGTCTCTTGGACTCTCCTGACCAACAACTCAAAGGGAGGTTATTAAGCCTGGTATTGGGGAGTTTTTTAGTATATGGCTACTGGGGGAAGCTCTGTCAGCCCAAGCAGGATAACATCATTTAAACTATATATGTACATGTGTATGTATATACATGGATTTATATGAATGCAATCCTAGGTAAGTACTACGATGATTCCTTTCCTTACCCTCCTCCCTCCATCTCCTTTTGTACTGGCATCTTTCTTCCCTCAAGTAAAAACACATCCTGTTTTGTCCATTTCCTTTTTCAGATCTCGTAACCTGCTATGCCCCTCTCTATTGCTGACCCCGCCAGCCCCTTTTACTCTCCTGGTTCTGGCAGTCCTCCGTGTTGTATCCTCACATCTGAAGCCTCGGAGTTAGGAACCACAGATGAGAGAAAGCTTGTGACGCTTGTCTTTCTGGGTCTGGGTTACTTCACCCAAAATGATCTTTAGTAGTTCCATCCACTTACCTACAAAGTTCATGATTCCATTTTTTTCCTTACAGCTGGATAGTCTCCCATAGTTTAGATGTACCACATTTTCATCCTCTGGTTGCCAGCTAAATGACATTTGGTTTGTTTCCATGTCCTCGCTACTGTGAACAGAGCAGCAATGAACAAGGCTGAGCAAGTGTCAGTGAAGTAGGGTGTTGAGTCCTTTGGGAACAAGCCAAGGAGTAGTATAGCTGGATCTTATGGTAGAATTATTTTTTCAGCTTTTTGAGAATTATCCACACTGATTTCCAGAGTGGCAAAGCAAGTTTCCCATCCCACCAAAAATAAGTAGGGGTTCTCCCTCCCCCCACATTCTCTTCATCATTTATTATTGGGTTTTTTGTTGCTCTTTGCCATTCTGATTAGGGTGAGATGCAGTCTCAAAGTGGTTTGATTTTGATTTGTAGTCCCCTAATTCCTAAGGGCGACAATTTTGAGATATTTCTTCTTTTGAGACTGCTTTGTTCAGATCTGTAGACCACTTTATGAATGGATTGGAGTGGTGGGGGTTGAGTCTTGGTTTTCTGAGTTCTTTATATATTCTAGATGTTAATCCTGTGCCAGATGCACTGCTGACAAAGACGCTCTTTCAGCAGGCTTCCTCTTTACTTGATTAATTGTCTCTTGTGCAAAAGCTTTTTTAGTTTTTTGAGGTCCCACTTGTTAATTGCTGACCTTAATTCTTGGGCAAATGGAGTCCTGTTCAGGAAGTCTTTCTTGCACCCATATCATGTAAGATATTCTATGTTTTCTTCTAGGTTTTTTTTTTCCAGTCAATTTAAAGAGATAAATGTGGGTGGCTTCCCACTCCATTTCCCCAAAGCTGGCTTTCTCCTTCACACAGTTGTGTTGTGTCTAAGCTATGCTCATCCAGGGCCTGAGATGGTCCCTTCCTCTTCCTTCCTCACTCCTACAGCTCTGAACTGAAGTAGGGAACTGAGAGACTGAACCAAATGACTAGAGATACAACAGAGCCACGGGAAACCATGAGACCTGCAGCCCCTGAAATCCGCCTCCTCCCAGCAGCTTGGCCTGGAAGCCTGATTTTTACTGGAAAAGTGGTTGTTGCCTAGCCCAGAGAGCTTTCATGAGGCAGATAACTCCTGACTTCTGTCAGAGTTGATAAATTGGCCGAGTGTGAGTCACCCCAAGAATACAGCCACAAAGCGCACAATAGGCTCGAAGAAGAAAAGGCTTTTCTGGCTGCAGACTTCTCAAAGCCAAAGTTGTTCCTAATCCTGTTTGACTTGGCAGTTCGGAGACAGCTGGATATTAAGCTGTGTCTGCCTGTACAGTGAGAAGCCCTTAGCAACTTCCTCACTCTGAAAAGTCATGGAGTTTTATTTTCCTACACGTCACCCACCTTTCCACTTCATTCTCTCTTAATGTCTAACCTTACATTCAGTGTGATAAACTTGCCCCCAGTGTGCCTGGTAGTTAAATATTAGAGAAAAAGGTGAATGTGTCTAACAAAAGAGGTCATTTCTGAGCAGGAACCTCAGCAGGATGGCTGCGGTGTCTGAGATAAATTCTCCGCGCTGATCTGAAAGCAGCTCTCCTTCCTGGATCTCAGGTATAATTATTTTAAAATGTTCTTGTGCCCAGGGATAGAAGCGTGTGAAATGGCTTCTTTTCTGAGTAATTTCTCCACTATTATTGCTTTGCTCAAGTCTGCCTTTGCTGTCTGTCAGTTCAATTAGCTGCTGACCTGGTGTATTGGGGGATAATTTATTAAATGTATTAAATGGTGTACTGTGATGAGTTTGCCAAGGGCTATGGAAGAAACACACTTGTGTGCCTAAATACATACGATGGACTAAGCAAGATCTTTGATGTCACAAAAAGCTACAAAAAGAGAGCCCAACTTGGTACTCTCTTCATTGGAGCTCCAGGGAATAAGGCTACTGAGTAAGAAAGCAAAAATACAGGTGAGAGGAAGACAGAATTAGGATGCTGGCTCTTGGAGCAAGCGGAAGGGAGCATCTCTCTGTTCACCGACACCACCTTGCACCTAATTTGTATGCAGAGCAAGGACTCAAGTATTACTGAAGTTATATTTTGTTTTCTTTTTGAGACAGGATCTTTCTATGTAGTCTTCTTGGCTCTCCTGAAACTTACTACGTAGACCAGGCTGATCTTGTACTCACAGAGATCCACCTGTCTCCGCCTCCCAAGTGCTAAGGTTAATGAACGTGCTTAATGATGCCAATGTTGCTGTGATTCTTAATATTTTCAAACTCATTCCAGATTTTGGTTTGTCTTGAGACAGGCAGATACTTAGGGAAGTTTAAGTCTGTGCCCAAAACCAAATAAAGTCTTCCAAATGCTGCCCAGTGTTTCTCAGAAAATGGCACCATGATGGTGTCTACCCGAATGGCATCAAAGCAGAGCACATGAAGGGTGCACTCTGAGGAACCTACACTGTGCTCGTGTGGCGACACAAGTAGGTATGGGTTGCTCCCCTCAGTATCCTTAGGACATGAGCCCAGATCTTAGGTGAGGAGTTTTGAAACATAAACCGGCCTCTCTTGGGCCATCTAGTGATAACAAGATATAGTGCTGTCTTACCATGGAACAATCTTTGAGCCCCAGAGAAGGATGTTGGGCTGATGCATGCTACGGTGTGGATGAGCCTTGAAGCACTAGGCTAAGGGAAAGAAGCAACCGCACAAGGGGTCACAGTGTGTGCCGCTTCCTCCAGGCAATGAACAGAAGTGACAACGGAACGGCCGTGGGTGTGAGTGGTGGTTCTGCTTTGTTTGCCCGTGACTCAGATAGAACACTCTTGACACAAAGCCATTTGGGAGAGGAGAGGATAACAGTCCACATTTGAGATAAGTCAAGGCAGGAACCAGAAAGGAGCACTGATTACTGGCTCATGATCAGCCTCCTTTCTCATAAAGCTCATGTTCACCTGTCCAGGGATGATGTTGCCCACACTGGGCCGAGCCCACTCACGTGCTCCCACAAGCAAGGTCACAGGCCAGGGTGATCTGGTCAATCGCCCTATGAAAACTCCCTCATATGACCCGAGGCCATGTCAAGTTGGCAGCTGAAGGTAGCTAGAATAGTAATAAAGAGAATGTTCCAGAAGTACAAACTGACTGTGGTCCTACAAGGTTGCATGTGAACTAAGAATCACTGAATAGTAAATTTAAAGTGACTTAAAAAGTGAATTTCCCATGTTGTGAATTTTGTATCCAGTAAGTTGCACCCGAGAGGACACAGGTGCTGGGACCCTCCTTCCTCACCCCACTCTGTGGGTCTGGGCAGGGCCTGGGAGTTGCACTCCTAATACAATGTTAACACTGGTGCTCCTAGACCACACTCTGAGAACCACTGGCCTAGGCACAGGTTGGGGTGTAGGCAGGTTAGTCCCTAGCCT
>LOEQ01002131.1:143167-157808 GCA_001685075.1 Bramus lutescens | reverse complement strand
AAAAAATAAGTGGTGAACTGGAGCAAGGATACTTGATGTTGATCTCTGGCCTACACACATGTAGGGGAGGAGAGCGAGATAATGAGTTGGTAGTGTGGATGCTGCTATAATAGAGATTCTCTGGAAAAGTCCCATATGGCTACCTTGGACAAGCTCCCCATAGTGGGTGGCTTTCCGGAGTGTTAGCCATGTACAGAGTTGGCTGTATCGCTAAGTTTTAACAAGGGAGTGCCTTATCCTCTGTTGAAGGGTGCTTCCATTCTTAGGGTGATGAGGATGTGAACAATAAAAAGCAGTTAGTTCAGAGTTTCTTGGAAAGCAAAGGCCTGGGAGTCTAGCTTCTGAGGGTTCCTAAGTCCCAGGCCTTTCTCTTTGCAAAGCCTGCTGTGGAAGGGAAGTGTGGATAAGTGCGCTGAGCTGAGCGCTTTCTGTCTAGCTGAGATTGTTCTTCAGCCTCCTCTGTGTGCACTGCTGAGGCTCCAGAGGATCCAGCTGTTCAGCTTGTTAGTTCTCAGAAGAAACAAGAAAAAGCAGCCAGTGTTTGCAACCAGCAGTAAGCTTATTGAACCCTCCTTTCCCGCCAATCTCTGGGAAGTTTCTCATTTGTATAGGCCCAAGATAAAGCTCGTAAACATAAAACATGTAAGTCATTTTTCCCTCCCTGAATAGTCTTGCGAAAGAACAACAAAGAGAACTAGTACCTAGCATGCGAGTCTAGCTTCTAAGGTCACCTGAGTCCCACTAGGCCCTAGACTAGCATTGACAAGGGCCCCAAACACAACTGGCAGGAGATGGTATTTGGAGTAAATCAAAGCCAAGGGTTTGCAGAGCAGCTAGGATGGGGCTCCTTCCATGAGGACAATGCAAGCCCGAGTGGGAGACAGGTCTGAGGCAGGTCCATAGGTGGGCTTAACAGTGGCTCAAGAAACCAGCATCTCAGAGGGCTCCTTGGGAATGCCGTGCCCAGGAAACAAGGAAAGCTGAGGCGGGAAGCCAAAGCAGTTCATATTTTCCTGTGCTCATCACAGGAATAATAGAATCTTTATCATAGCCTGTCTCCAAGTCCCCGAGGAGGCTCCGTGCCAGCGGGAATGCTCTTACTCTCACAGGTTCTGAGAGAAAATACACAGCACTTGGGGGTAGGGGTAATCAGATGGAGTGAGGAGAGACAGAAATAGTTTTGTGTCCTTGACAAACTCAGAACTTATCCATGATAATGGCCTTGTCCACAGCAGTGGTTAATTTTGCTCACAGTGAGCAGGGAGCAGTTGCCGGCTAGGAACAAGTCCTAATTATAGTCTTACCGAATGGCTTCAGGATTAGCAAAGGGAAAAGTGAAGCCATCATGGGATAGCGCGTACAAAGGAGAAAAGTCCCTTGGAGGCCTTGTTAATTGCTTAAAGAAACAACCCAATTAGTTTAAATTACCCACATTTCTCAGGAGAGGCCATGTTGACTTAAGATGGTTTGTCTTTGATCTGAATGCCTTATAATTATTTATTAATGCAAGTAAATCAGATGGTTCTTCCTGGAATCATGAACGCTGGGATTTGGAATGACTCCACTGGCAGTTTTTCACCCCATCTGCCTTCATTAGCATCCACCACTGTCACTGGGCCCACAAGTGCCATCGCTGCCACGTTCATCCACTCCGCACCACCATCCTCATGCTGCCATCTGCACCGTTAACTGCCATCCCTACCTCCAACATACCTGTACCACCACCCCACTCACCACCGCTGCCACGCCAGTGTCCCTACCAGCATCATCACCATTGTTGTCACTACATCCTGACTATCATCACCAACGTCTTCAGCATCCTCACCACCAGCACTAGCCCGGCCACCACCACCAGCACCGACGTATCAGGGGATCCCTGCGTTCCTATTGCCAGCTACTCATGACCTGCTCCTCCATCTCCACAGAAGAATCCCACAGCCATGGATGGGTCCTTGATCTCTTTCCAGGGACCTCACTACACTGTGGGGCAATGTTGATTGTGACAAACTCCTTATTAGATAAAGCCAAAATCTGCTTGCATGTGGTCCCCAGCTTGGTATTTCTATGGTTAGGTTTCTCCTTTTTTCATAAAGAGGCTTCTTGATATTCTAAGAAAACTCCCTTCTCTTCATCTGAAGCTCTTCCCTAGAAATTTGCTAACATCATAGTGAGCCTTTTGCCTCACTTGTGTCGTATTAACGTATTCTCTGTTTTAAGCCTAGGTTCAGATGTCAATTGCACCTAGTTTCTATCTCTTGCTGTGCTAAAACGTTCTGACCAAAAGTAACTTGGGGAGGAAAGGATTTCCTTGGCTTACCTTTCCAGGCCGCAATTCATCATTGAAGGGAGTCAGGGCAGGAACTCAAACAAGAAAAACAGAAGCAGAAACCAGGGAGGAGCACCCCTGTGGGCTTACCCCCAGGCCCATGCTCAAACAGCTTCCCTTTCCAGCCCAGAACTACCTGGAATGGGCACTATCCACAGTGAAATGGGCCATCCTAAATCAACGCACAGTCAAGACAACCCCCTACAGACATGCCCAGTCTGATCTTGGAAATCCCTTGACTGAGTCTCCCTTCTCAGACAACCCCAGGCTGTGTCAAGCTTACAAGGACACCAAGCTTCTTTGCCCAAGACTTCCATTCAAACCTATTACCTGGGCTCTTTTGTCTGGTCCCCTGTGCCCAGGTCCTGCAGACACCCCTTCTGCTGCTAATCACATCAAACACAGGAAATGGCAGATCAGTGTGACATACACTAGCTCACAGCTAGAACAAGCCTGTACGTGCTCCCTCACTGCCAGAAGTAAGCCCCATCATGTCTAGGAGTGCACTGTAGCTCATAGTGACCAAGAATCTCCATCTGCTTCCCACAGACCAAGAAAGGCTGTTTGGTCCTTACACACGGTTCTTTAATAGCTTCGTTATTCGTTTTATTTGGAGACCTGACATTCATTGGTTCTGTCGCTTCTCTGATGACTACTAAAATAGTAAATGCATCCATAGACAAGGAATTTGTCTCTTCTGTGAAATCCAGTAATACAGAAATAGATTTTGGGGAGTTAGGAATTGGTCTCTTCTGTGAAATACAGTAGTACATAAATAGATTTGAGGTAGTTAAAAAGTTATTTTTTACCTTCTGGTAGAAGGTATTAAGGATTCCCTGATGACCCGCTTACCCTTCCAACTCACAAGGCTGGGAACACTGCCCCATCCCATTGAGAGTCAAAAGGATACCAGTCCCTCGCACGTCTTTTAAACGTCATTATCTTTCTCATGTGATGGATCCCCTTTGAAGTCATTCCACTTGGCTACCTTCCCATTGGGGCTGCTGCTTACATTACAAGTGATTTGAGGGGTGGCAGGAGGAGCCCTCACAAGTGTGTTAGACCCAAATATCAGATAACTGCTTTAACTCAGCATTGCAAGGAAGTCTCCGGCTCAGCTCCTATAACATTCGGGAAGTCACTGAGACCACAGCAAGCCAAGCAGTGCTGCTGCACATCCAGGGGCACTGGTCCAGGATGCAATTAATGGGATCCTTAAGGGGGAAAACATTTCTAAACTTGTATAGAGCTGTAAGCCCATAAGCTGAAAACCCTCCCTGTCATGAAAGCCGCCGCACTGACTTCTGGTTGGCAGCTTTATCTTACTGTGTACATTACATGTCCCGGATGTTTACAAAGTCCTCAAACGGATTTAAAATTTAACAACTTTGGAAGTATGCATGGTAGGAGCAAACGTAAACACTGCATGAGAGATCAGTCTGTGGGGCTCCATGGTGGATGCTGAGCAGGTGTCTAGGGGCGCCCTACATCTTCCCAATCACTGGCAGATTTATTAATTACATCTATAAGACCGAGAAAAAATTCATTCATGAGAGATATTTTTCAGGAGTAACCTACTATACTATTAGACATGGACACAATTAGCTTCATGCTGGCTGGCCAGGTGTAAGTTTTTTAGAATACATCAAAAATTAAAGAATGTTGAGGTCTTGGGCAGCATTAAGCATTCTGTGACATTTTCTTCTAAATCGTACAAATTCCAGGCTTCTAGGAGGCTCTAAAGCTCATGGGCTTCAGGGATTGGCCACACAAATAGGTGCAGGCCTCCAGCTAAGACAGGCAAAGAGTGTTGATCCCTGTCTCTATCAGAAAGTCGTGAGTTCACGTGGTGCACTGTCTCTAAAGGAGTTGAATTTCTTCTTCACTTCTGTTTCAGAGGGGATAATACAGCTCAATTTATGTGTATTTAGATCCCCTGAAAATGGGCATGCTCAGGCGGGTGTGGTAGCGTAATCCTCCAATCCTCACACTAAGGAAGGAATTTACTTACCAATCCTCACACTTACTGGAGGAACACCCACCAAGGTTTGGGGCCAGCCTGTCTACAAAGGAAGTACCATGCCAGCCAGGCCCACAAAGAGAGCCCTTAGCTCCCAAAACAAGAAAGAAGGTTGAGGATATGGCCCAGTTGGTAAAGTTCTTGCCTTGCATCCATGAGTCCTTGGGCTTGATTTAAAAAAAAATAGTATAAGAGAAAAGGAAGGAGAGAGAAAGGAGGAAAGAAGGCAGGGAGGGGGAGAGTGACCAAAAAGGAAAGGGAGGGAGGGAGGGGGAGGAAAGAGGGCCGGGGGAAGGGGGAAAAAGTAAATAAAATGAGAACTCCTACCCCAGCACCCTTCAGCCTCACTCTGATGCCCAGTCCTCTCCCCAGAATATCCTAGGCTGAGGACTCACCTTTGCTAAACAAGGGTTTACTCCTCACCCACCTGGTACACCACAGGGAACTGTCCTGAATGCTTTTCCTCTCGGTGCATCTGCATACTCCAAATCAGAAGTAGTCCCCCCATCTTTTTAACAAATACAGCAGCAGGTGCTGTGCCACTGAGCTGCTCTGCTATCTCTCAGAAGGGTTCATCCTTGAAGAGTAAGGGTCACATCCACGCATGGCTTTCTGTTTGTTTTGTTTTGTTTTTGAGACAGCATTTCTCTGTGTAGCTGTGGCTGTCCTGGAACTCACTCTGTCTCTCTCTGCCTCCCAAGTGCTGGGATTAAAGGCCTGTGCCACCACCACCATGCCCATGCATATATTTTTAAATAAGCAATTTCCAAGCCCTTCGATGATTCTGACACAGCTCACTACAACATGCTCTGCAGGAAGAATTCCCAGGGAGCTGCTGACCTGAAGCGCTCCCGGCTCCGGCTCCCGCAGACCCTCTCCCCATGAAAGACTCTTGAGGGCTCCTGACTTCTCTTAGCAACACCAGACTCCATGGTTCACAAACACTTACCAGACACTTTGCTCTTGTGCCAAGGAAAACAGGTCTGGGCCAAGTTTTCAGCTCAGGATCTGGGCACCTTAGCCTTTGCTAAGTCATTTAGGGTGTGACGTTGGCATTCTGAGAGTCACCATCCCACATGACCCTTCAAACGGATCCCATTCCCCTCCTCAGGAATGTACCAATGGCTGCTGTAACGCCGGCACCTGCACTCTGAAGCCAGATGCTGTGTGCGCGCATGGGCAGTGCTGCGAGGACTGCCAGGTGAGTCCAGCTTGGCCGGAGGTTTCTGACTGGTTTGGGTGGCTCCAGTCTGATGCAAAGGAAGTAGTATGGTGAGCTGCTTTCCCTGAGATCATTTTGGGAGGGAAGCTGCCCTTTCACCAGTCGGTACCATCTAGTAGTTCTTAGAATTTTTTGGTCTGGTAAATGCACATTTTAATTGCTATCTCTTGTGATAAATGGCCCGTGGGCTAAAAACTAATCGGACTGAGAAGGCCAAGCTCAACCCTAATATTCCATTTATGCTTGTGGGTGTCCTAACTCCATGAGAAAAGCAATGACAGGCGAGCCTAGCCCTTTCCCCTGCCACTCAGCCTCATGCCAGGTCCACCTGCCTGATGCCAATGTCTGGCAGGTAGCAGAGAAGCCATTCTGGTGGTTCCTGGGATGCCTGCACCAACAGAAAGTGTGGACCACCCTGAACTGCCAGAGTGGCAACTGCCTGACTTGCTGTTGGCGCTGCTCTGACTGCTCTTGCTTTGGCGTTTCTAACATTCATCCTGTTTATTCAGAATGCATGTCTAACGGGGGAGGCCTGAGCATTAGAAGGTTCCTAGGATAGGTGTTTAGCAGTTGATCTTGGCACAAAGATTGCAGGAAGCTCCGTTATCCACCCCACCTAAGCACATCATTTAGAAGTGGGTTATAATGATGTATGTATGTCTGTGTATGAGTGTGTATATGAGTGTTTGTGTGAGTGTGTGAGTGTGTGTGTGCATGCATGCGTGTGTGTGAGTGTGTATATATGCATTGTGTGCATGTGTGTGTGCTGTGTGAATGTGTATGAGTGTGTGAGTGTGTGTATGCATGTGTGTGTGAGTGTATGAGTATGTGTGTGTGAGAGCATGCGTATGAGTGTGTGTGTGTCCCTTCCTGATGCTCACTAAGTTCTGGAAAATATTGTAAGAAGTACCTAGTACCCAGGTACTCAGTTACTAGTGCTGGGGAGTGCCGGGAAGGGGATGAGGGAAGATGAGAGCCCCTGAGCCTACAACTGACTAAGGCTCAAGGAGGGAGGGATTTGTAGGTACAACTGTCATCCACTTCTATAGCTTTCAAGTAATCCCTTCCAAACTTCAGACTTTCTAAGAGTTGGTAGGTGATTAACCTTGTTGCCTTCGGGAGTATGCAGGCCAACCAAGCCCTGGACTTGGTGGCCTTGACTATGGAGCTCAGACAAGCTCCCCTGAACCTTCATTTCTTCCGTCTAAAAGATGAGCTGCTTTTCAGACAGAGGTCTAACAGCCCTCACTGATAGCCTCTACCACCGCTGCTTCTGCTGCCACCTCCTGGTCCTTCTCCCCATCCTCCCCTATCCTTCCTGCCACGCCTCTTCAGTTTTCCCCATAAAGTGATAAAGGGGGCCCTGGTTCTTTAACCGGATGACAGTATAGCCCTGTTATTGAGAGTCTGATCTTGCTGATTTTGCTACCTTACCTAAAAATGCCTAAAGATGAGGATAAGGCATGTGATGGTGTCAACAGCCTGATAAAAGGGTCACCTCTTCAACAAGAGACTGAACAAGAGCCAGACTGTCTACTCCTTGGGGAACCTGGTGTTACCTGCAGTTCCCACATGAGCTATTCTTGGTTGCCCACCCAGCCTTATAGTGCAAATGTGAACATACAAAACTATTTAAGGAGAACTCTCTGCCATCAAAGGGGATGATGCTGAAATCCCCACCTGTTTACACAACCATAGTAGGTGGCCTGTTGCAGTCTGCCCCAGGAGAGCTACTGAGGGTCGTTTCCTCCTACTTGGTGTATGTGCCATAAGCCACCTTGTCATTTCAGCTGAAGCCTCCAGGAACTGCATGCAGACCCTCCAGCAATTCCTGTGACCTCCCAGAATTCTGTACAGGAACTGCCCCTCACTGCCCAGCCAATGTGTACCTTCATGATGGGCACCCGTGTCAGGGAGTGGATGGTTACTGCTACAATGGCATCTGCCAGACCCACGAGCAACAGTGTGTCACACTCTGGGGACCAGGTACGTGGCCTCTTCCAGTTCTGTAAGGGACACTGAAGACGTATGCTCTATGTGCATGAATCTGTATTCCTCCATGTAGGCCCATCCTGCTCCGCAATGAGGTTCAAACTCTGAGATGGGAAGTCTGCTTCTGCAGGACGCATGGCTAGGGTTTAAGCCTGGTCACTGTGACCTGTCATCTGGGCATAACTCTCACAGTGCACAGTCACTCCCATGAGCAGATGCGGCCTTGATCTAAATCCCATTAAGGTTCTAAAAATGCAGATTAAATCTTAAGGCCCTGCCTGTATATCTCTTCTGGGCTCCACTCTGAAGTCAGATTCAGGGTCTCATGGGGCAGCCTAGACATTGGAGTCTTACTCCTTGAAAACTTCACTACCCCAGATCTCACTACCAGGGGTTCTCAGTACCCAGGGACCTCACCCGACCCTGGAGGCCTCACTGTCCCAGGGGTTTATCACTCTAACCCTTATTACTAGGAGATCTTGCCACTCTGGGGAGGGCCTCATTATCTAGAAACCATTCTGGATCTAATTCATTTACAGCTCCTGGGATCCTGACTAGGAATCCCACTGGGGATGCTTTCTGAGTGTGTTACACTTCTTTCTTTCCATTGTGCTTAGCTGAGTCCTCACTTACAGCTAAGAGATGACCTCAGACCTGGCCAGAGGCCCCAGCAAGGCCACTATGGTCAGCCAGACTCAGACCTCAAGCTAAGCCATCTCTGGGGGAAACCAGAGACTCTCTGCAAGGTTCTGGTTTCCAGAGGGATAAGGGGAATCAACCAGGGCAGAAAATGATGACCAAACACTGAAGCCTGGTTTTAACTGCTGTGTGGGTACAACTTCCAAGCCTGGAGAGTTCTCAATGCCCAGCAAAGATGCCCCCTCACTTGGAGCTTTCTGGGGAAGAAGAAAGTGTAGGCTGGTGGCTCCTGTAAGCGGATGTACTCTGGACAGGTAGAATAAAGAGTCCTGAAACTCCCAGTCCTTCACACTTCCTCTTTTGAGTCTCAGTGCTGGCTCCCTCACCTGATGCCCATGAGATTCTTAAGACATAGGTAGGATACCACCATTACAGCGACACACACCAAGAGACGTTTGTTATACACGTGTCAAATGGCCATAGTACTCTGAATGGGTTAGAGAGTTCAGATACCTTTTAGCCAACCAAGGTCACTTTAGGACAGGGGTTTAGTGCAGCGGGCCTCAGACATCTCTGGTGGCCCTTCTGCTCTCCCAGCCCTCCCATGAAGTTACAGTGGCTCTTCTGCTTCTCCCTTTATGGGTGCTGGCCTTGGCCCGTAGAGCTTTTCAGTGCCCAGTTGTGCCATGAGACCTAGCCCCAGCTCCAGCATGAGCTCAGATGGTACAGCACAGCATTCCCCAAACCATTGTGCTGTGTAGCTCTGCTGGCTATCATGGTGACCAAAGCAGGTATTTATCAGTGGGGAAAAAAAGGAGGGGGAGACAGACAAACAGAGATTGAGATCCGTGAGATCTGATGTCCGTAAAGTACTAATCAGGGAAGCATGAGGACAAAGTCCTGATCCATTTTTACATGAGTCTATGTAAACAGCCGACCAGGGTATCACAAACTTGTAATCCCAGCTCCAGGGACATAGAGACAGAGGATCCCTAGGGCTTGCTCTAGCTAGCCTACCCAGTCACTAAGCCCCTATAGGACAGAGAACCTCTCTCAAAAATGAGGTCGAGAAGTGACAGAGGAAGACAACCAACGTCGACCTCTGCCATGGCCCGCATATTCAAGGGGCAGGGCTGGGGAATGGGGAAAGAGATGTGTGCTCACTAGACATGCAGAAGCCCGTCTGACTGACAGATGGGCTTCTCAGAAGCAAGAGCATCTACCTTCTTGAAGGCTCCCCATCTTGGTAGCTGAAACTGAAGTCTGATAGCATTATAATCTGCACACTGTCCTGAAGAGGGGGCATTTCCCCCAAGAGCTCCCCCCTTTAGTTCTTCTCTCTCCTTCCCACCTCCTTCCTGGTGCCTGGGACGGGTAGAATGGTTCTTTGGACCTAGGTGCTAAGAAAATCAGGGTGTCCAGGTCTGGGGAACCACCTCAGGCAGTGACTTCCTGGGTTTCAATGTGCCCCCACCAGACCTTTCTCAACCCAGATCATAAAAGAACATCCTCAGCAGAGAGGGGACATGCAAGGCCTCTGGGTGACTGAGACCATGAATTCTTTGCCACCCCTCGCATTACGTCATGACCCTTTCCCTCCATACCAGTGAGACTATCTGGCTTTCCAGTTGATGGCACTTTGAGAGTTACCTGTGGTCAGGGCCTTAGCAATTTGTGACAGGAAAAGTCACAGCTTCTGTTTCTGGAGACCAGAGTCCTGAGATCCAGGTGCTGGGAGGACATAGCACATCCAGAAATTTGGGGGGAGAATGTTGTCTCACTGGCTTTTCCAGCTTTCCGAGGTTACCAGTGTTCTTGACTCCCAGCCCCTCCTCCTTCAAGGCCAGCCGTGCAGCTGTCTGTCTGACTCCTCTGACCTCCTCTTCTGTAGTCTTCTGGCCTTGCCCCTCCTGTTTCCCTTGCAAGTACTTATATGATTGCATTAGGCCCACCCAGGTCTCCATCTTTACCTCTTTCCATCTCACGATCTCTAAATGAATGTCTGCAAAGTCCCTTTTGTCCTGTAAGGTAACACATTGCCGGGGTCCGGACTGGAGAGAATGGGCCGATGTTGAGCACTGAGGCTGAACCACTCTCTATTCCTTCAGAAAATCCCTGAACCTCTTGGGGCTCAGCTGTGAAGTGGAATGAGTATCCTACCTACCCATGCATGTAACATCCTCAACTGTAGTCCACACTCTCTTCTGTCTAGTAGAGTACACATATGAACAGCCCTGGTGCTTGGCACCTGGTAAATCTAAACTTTAGTCAATGCAACATGAGTGTGTTCTCAAATGATGCTCAAGACTTTGTAGAAAGGCCTCCGGGAGGACAGGACAGTGGGCACAATGCAGTGGAGACAGGAGAGACCACCCAGATTGAGGGTAGCGAGCAGCCAGGTTGAAGGAGTCTGAGAGATACTGCCCTGCAGTCATCATCTGGAAGAGGTAGAAATAGCATCCAGGATTGGGTAGAGGGCACAAAGGGGTGGCAAGGCCAAGGCAGGGAATGCAGCTAGTTCTGTTTGTGTAGAGCTGTGACTTGGACAGCAGCAGAGACCCTCATCTGTCATTCATTGTCTCATTTGTTAAGTATTTGCTGACGTCCTGCTGGGTAGGAGATGCTGACTCAAGAGCCTGCTTGTGCCAGAGGAATGCACTGCCTGTTCCCTGCATGCTTTTCTCAGGATGTGACTCCCTCTGTCCCATCCTCCCTATAACCTACCACTAAGCCCTTACCCTGCCCTGGGTGGATGTAGCCCTAGGGGCAGAGGTGACTTCCTGGGCTGGGGTCCTGGCCAGCTAGATGTGCTGGGCTGAGAGCATTAGAGTGCCACAGAGGTTGGTTCAAATGAACTTTCCATGATTCAGGAAGGAAGCCTTTGTCCAGGATGCATTTGCAGTGTCTCATCTTCCCACTCAACAGCAAGAGCCCAGATCTAGACCGTGTTGTGTAAGGGTCATAGAAGACCTCCAGGGAATGGGGTCACTCAGAACTCTAGGGCTCCTTGAGTCATTGCTTGGATGGCTGTGCCATTCGTACCCAGTGACCTGGCCAAGTTGTTGAGTCACATAGAATTCTCTGGTTACATCCAGGATGTCTGTTACTCATGCCTCGGAGCTGGCTATCCGAAGCTGACCGGATAAAGCCCTTCCTTCCAGCTAGCTATTCCCTTTTGAGATGGGCCTTTCTCAGTCCAGCATTAGATTTCAATAAAATCCTCCTACTTCCAAGTCTCCCTAGAAATAAAGCCAGAGAAAATTCAAAGCATGTGCCCACACCTCCTAAGTGGCAGTGGGACAAACTTTCAGAAGACGTCTGTGGGGTTTGTTCATTTACTTGTTTTTTTTTAATCTAATTATTATTAGTAGTATTGTTGAAGCTCTTCCTGTTGGCTGGGCAAGTTTTCTTTTCCAACCTGATTTTCTACCACATCTTGCAGTTAGCATGTGCAAGTTGAGGCCAGGACTTGACATCAAGTGTCGTCCTCAGTCACTCCCTACCTTATTTTCTGAGACAGAGTCGCTCAAGAACCTAAACACTAGCTTGGCTAGACAGGCAGTCAGGGAGTTCCAAGAATCCTCCTGTCTCGACTTTCCATTGCTGGGATCACACGCATATTCTGCCGGGATCACACGCATGTTCCACCAGGCCAAGTTTTTTCCGTGGGTGCTGGGGATCTGAACTCAGGTCCTCACACCAGAATAGCCAACACTTCACCCATTCAGCTGTCTGTCTCCCAAGCTTGCTGTCTCAAGATTTTAGATGTTGGCGTCCCAGACATAACATTATCTGCAGTTCAAATGGGTATTGAGCTTCTTATCCCAGTTCAATCTTAATATTCAGGAAGCTTTTCTGTTGCCATGGCATGACCTTTATTCCTGCTAAAATACAGCTGGGGTTTTTCCTCAGGCTGAAGATTTCCTTTCAGCAGTGCTATCTGCCAGAGTCACTAGCCTAATGATGGAGAACATTAGACTGTTAACGTCATAAGTATGTTACATGATCACCACAGGCCAAAAGCCACTGATTTTCCCTCAGAGGGGCCCCCAGACTTGAGGTTAGTGTCCATCTTATCAGTCACCAGATTCTACTGTCATTGATTTATGCCACATCAGCTGACCAGATAAGTTTTATGGGATCGTGAATATCCAGTGTTTATCTACAAGGCTGGTTTAAATGAGCCCGATTAACTTGAAATCCACTCAGGGCCTTGTATGTACTGATCGCCTACTGTAACTGACGGTTATGGAGGGGAAGAAAGGATATTTTGCCAAGAGGCCTATTGTTGGGGAACCAGGAAAGCTTTGTTCTATCGTGTGAGAAGGAAATGATAGCATTTGTTCGTTTGAGCTCCATTCCCTGGTAAAGGCAAAGACCAACTTGGAGAGAATGGAAGGGCAGATGCCACCTGCTTATGTCAGTGCCTTTGTCTATGGGTTTAAATGACAGGAGTTGACAAAGAGAGAGGAGCGGACTGGCCTGGACTAGAGCAGCGTGTTTGCACATGGAGATCATCTCAAGGAGAGGCTCAGAATGAGTAAACCTGGGGCTTCATTCAAGGCACTGTCATCTTCGTTTCCTTTTCAGAGGACACCATGACATTGAGAACTTCCAGACTCAGTTACAAGTGTGAGCCACCGTGCTCAAAGCCAAAACTGGTGATTAAAATGCAGAGCAGTGTCAAGACTCCCTCCGAAAAGCTCAGCTTTATTTCCTGCTAGTGGCCAAGCACTGAGTGTTCCCTTATTAAGAACTCAAAGACTTTAATTGATGTAGCACTGGAGCGATAAGAAAACTGTTGCCATTTTGTCCGCTAGAGAGATGCGCAGTCTCTCACCTTCATGAAAACACACAGTGCAGAATTTTTAAGCACAGCAACTTCAAGCCTGCATCTCTGCCTTTGCCATGCTTGTATCCCTGCCTTTGCCATGCCTTACATGCCAAGACTTTTCAAATTCTTCACCATTCTGCTTCAGAGACAAGCACCAGCTGGCAGCTGGCATATGAAAGCCATGCCAAACACTAGTGTGCCATTCTCCTTATGGACTCAGTGAGAGGCTGAGAGTGTCAGCTCAGAAGGCTGTCTGTGATTTGGTTTCCTTTTTATCCCTTTCTCTTGATGATGAATCCTTTGAATATCAAGATGCATCCCATTTAGCATCCCTCTGCTCCGCTTCTGAGTTTTCGGACTTGAACTTCACCTCTGAGAGAACAGCAATTTATCTTTCCCAAAAGCAAAGCCTCTGTCTTCATGCATGCAGCTTTATGCAGAGCGACATGACAGCATTTCATTTGATGCCAGGGAGCAGGTGAAAATCCACAGCTGCAGAAGAGAACCCTGGGGAGATGTGTCCATGGCCCTGGGTGCTTCATTTGCTGAGCACAAATGGCTGCCTGCCTCTGGGAGTGTTGGAGATAGGAGGCTGGCCCAATGGCCTTATGCTCATTTCTTCATGAATATCCTGCTCTTTGCAGTCAGTAGGCAATATATATGGTAAATACAAGGAAGATTCATGAGAGAAAGAGGGAAAATGAGCAAGGATTATGCCCAGCCAGCTCCACGAAAAGGGAGAAACAGAAGGCCCTGAGGGACCCAGAAGCCCTAGATCCTTTTAGACTAGCATTGACCCTATCATGTGAGATAGATTGCTCTGGCCAGAAAGGAGTCTTAAAGTCCATCCCTCTGGCATTGCATGTGAAAGTCAGCACTTCCCTGACTATGTAAATGGTACTCCTCCAAGAAAAACATAATGTTCCTGGAAGTAGTATAGAAGATACACAGGGCACAACCATCTAACAATTTCAAGTCTTTTACACTGTGACTTATCAATAAAGCAGATTTCACTTCAGATCATCAGGGGAAACCCCTTTGCACTGGCTCTCCTATAGAAGGAAGTTACTCCATGGGAGGATGTGGCTGGTGAGCTGCACTGGAGGGAACAATGCTAAGAAGTGCCCATGAGCTCTAGCTAGGGACATATTGGTCCCAGAAAACAGCCTTGCAAGTTGGAGGTAGTCAGATGAGGCATGAGAACTGGACTAAGTTTCAACAGTTCACATCTTTGTAAGTTTGATTCAACTTAATCTTTAGCCTTGAAATACCTGTTTCTGGCAAGGGGTATCCCTCATAAGACTGTAGTAGGAAACATTAGACAATTGGATGAGGACCAGCATTTCACATGGAGCTCTGTTCGTTCCTTCCTGTCTTCCCATCCCACCCCCATCATTGAGTTAATCATGTTTTAAATAAAAGCTGATTGGCCAGGCAGGAAGTATAGGTGGGTCAACCAGACAGGAAGTAGAGGTGATTGACAGAATACAGACAATTCTCCCGTACCAGTTATCTTAGAAACTGACTTCTCTTTACAAGTCATTTGGGAGGGGGTGGCGTGTGTGTGTGTGTGTGTGTGTGTGTGTGTGTGTGTGTGTGTGTGTGTGT
>LOEQ01002131.1:132340-143156 GCA_001685075.1 Bramus lutescens | reverse complement strand
TGTGTGTGTGTGTGTGTGTGTGTGGTGTGTGTGTGTGTGTGTGTGTGTGTGTGTTTTATATGGGCAAGATATCTCCTGTCATCCCCAGTCTTTATTTTCTGAGATAAACTCTTGCTAAACCTGGAATTCAGCAGCTCAGTTAGACTGACTGGCCAGCAGGTTGTAGGCATCCTCCTGTCTCTACCTCCTCAGCAGTGAAATCATAGGTGCATGCCTGGCTTTGTACAGGGATGCTGGGGATCTGAACCCAGCTCTTGAAAAGCACTTTACCAATTCAGCCATCTATCCAGTCTCTCTCTAAACGTCATCTTTGGGGATTTGTTTTCTTTCTTAGGAAGAGAAGGGTCAACAAAAAGGCATAAAACTACCTAGTGCCTCTCTATCTGTATAGTGTCTTCCAGTTGGAGGAAAATCCCTCTAGGCACACACAGACTCTATGCAGGTGTTGCCCGGATGGTCAGTATCTAAGAGGGAAGCAGGGAGCAGCCAGCATCATAGGCAATCAAGCTATTATTCAGAAAAGGGCTTGTGGACACAGGTTCATGCGAAGGAGATGAGACTCTGTGGGAGAAAAGGAAGGTGATGCTGCAGAGACCAAGTGGTCTTTTCCTGCAACACAGCATTAGTTCTGGTTGGGGCTGGTGTACCTCAGCCAGGGGCTCCAGGAGACATGTCTAAAATGCTTACTAGGAATAAAGAAAGGAACGTGCCAGGTATGGTGGCACACACCTTTAATCCCAGCACTTGGGAGGCAAAGGCAGGTGGATCTCTATGAGTTCAAAGGTAACCCAGTCTACATGATGAGTTCCAGGATGACCTACATAGTGAGACCCTGTTTCAAAACAAACAAGCAAGCAAGCAAAGAGGAAACAGATGGTCTGGAATGGGATGACTAGTCCAGAGGTCTAGAGCAGGCACAGGCCCATCTCACATGGAAAGAGGGTGACAATGGTGCACTGTGTGCTTTTGCTATTGAACAAGGCAGCCATTTCTGGTAGTAGCTGATAAGGGACTAGCACAGGTTAAAGAACAATGAGTATTTTTGCAGAGGAGGGAGGAAGCCCTGGCCTAGAACCAAATCTGATTGGAATCTAGATTGCATTGTCACCTTAGAATGCCAACAGAGACTCCCTGGAGCTGGGAGCAGAGAATAGGGCAGGTCAGGACTTTTGGGAAGTCACCTCCTAGTCATTGAAAGTGCTGTGAAGGGAAATGTCCAAACCAGATGCTGGAAGGGGAGGCAGGCCAAGAGCACATGGCCAGGCTCCATTTGGCCTGCCCCATTCCTCTGACGCCCTCACTGTCACCAGCAGATACCTTTGTGGCTGCTGTATAAGAGCCCTCCAAAGCTTTCTCCTGTGACCCTCAATTCCTTGTTCTCTTTCCCTGGCAAGAAGAGGTGGTCTTAAGAGGGGTCACTCCTGGGCTCTCTATGACCCACAACCATCAGGGTATATCCCGCTGTGTACTGTGACTATTGGCTCTGAGAACAGAGAACAATCTCTGCAGATATGACCGTTCCCTGAAGACGGTGCTTACTCTTGGAGCTCTCTAGGACTGAAAACAAAAGATTTCTGCATCCCTCTTACTCTCCCTCCTCTCACCCCCCAACACACACACACACTCTAGCCATCACTACTCCTTGGAGCCTGCCTAGCTTGTCTTTTCTCACCGGAATTGTGTGGGATGTTACTACAGAGAGTAGCTTCCCCTTGTCTGCAGCCAGCCAGCCAGCCAGCCAGCCAACTCCTTCCTGCTCCTGACCAGATCCGATTACACAGTCCAGCCTAATCTCTCGAGAGTCTGCGCATGCCTTGGGTCCCAAATCCAAGCCTACAGCACAACACAGAAAAATGAGTGGGCTGGGCCAGGAAAGGATGCCAGCTGTAGGTCCTCCAGGTTGGCAGTAGTCCCCTCCTGAATCATCTGGGTACCGCGTGCCACTTCTCCAAACGTGGAATGCCCCTCCCCTAAACCCCAAAGCCCAGTGCTGCTCAGAGGAAATCAGAAGCAGTGACGAGGAAGGTGCCGTTGTTCTTCTGTTCAAGGTGCTAAACCAGCCCCTGGCATCTGCTTCGAGAGAGTCAACTCTGCAGGGGATCCTTATGGCAACTGTGGCAAAGACTCCAAGAGCACCTTCGTCAAATGCGAGATGAGGTATGAGGCCACATTCCCTGCCGGCCGTGGCACTGAGCCCATAAGCATGGCAGAGGCCACTCCACACTGCCCCTTTTCTGAGCTTGTGTATTCTTACCCTTCCAGAGATGCCAAGTGTGGAAAAATCCAGTGTCAAGGTGGTGCCAGTCGACCAGTCATTGGTACCAATGCCGTTTCCATAGAAACAAATATCCCACAGCAGGAAGGAGGTCGGATTCTGTGCCGGGGGACCCATGTGTACTTGGGCGATGACATGCCAGACCCAGGGCTTGTGCTTTCAGGAACAAAGTGTGCAGAAGGAAAAGTAAGAACCCAGTTCTCACTTGCATCCTAATGTAAATCTGGAACACAGCCACGGAAGAGCCTTGCCTAGGAACTGGGGAGGGGACCAGTTGATCTTCCTAAAGCTCCTCAGAATATGTTCTCTGGAATCCAACTCTTTGTACCTAAAAGAAAAGTCAGCCACACTGAGGTCCCAGTCTGACCTTTGAGACATGAATTAGGGGAAGTGGGGTCTGTTTTCTCCCTTTAGCAGAAAGTATTTCTTCCCCTGGGCTTCAGGGGAGACCTCCTGCCAGGAAGTGACCTCAGAAAGAAACACAGCAATGGAGCATCTTGCTATGGGGAAGTGGCAGAGCTCTTGGGGGCCTGTTCTCACCTGGGCAAAGTGGGAAGTCAGCTGCATCTTCAGAGACTCTGTTGAGAAAGGAGGGGGACAGAGTGGGGGTCAGCTGAGAGACAGAAGGGGGTCCTTCGGGAGAATGGGGAGGAGGATGGCTGAGATGCTTTCAGAGTTAAAAACCAAACCAAAAATTTTAAAGGAAGAAAGCAGGATTTTTGAGTTCTGCCACACTGGTTTATATATGGACATGTGTGCAGATATGAGTGTGGGTGGCTGAGCACTGCTGACAGAGGCAACCACTTCCAACTAGCCAAGGCCATACAGCAAATAGGAGCCTCTACAGTGACTAGATAAACAGGGCCTTGGTGAGCATCCCTGTGGAGGCTTTGTTTCACTAGTGACCCCCAAAGCCCTACACAAAACTCATAAGAAAATCAGTTATAATTTCTCACTTCCACTGAAACCATCTTAAATGTCATTCGATATAAAAGAGCTCAATCAATACTGTTCACATTGGACAAGTGTCGAATCATACCCCGATAGCCATGTCTGGGGTAAACAATTCAAGTTATTATGCTCCATCCATGCTCACTAAAATAAGAGCTTTCTCTTTCATGTTCTGTATGGAGGGTGTGCAAGTATGTGTCCATGTTTGTCTGTGACCTGGGGAAGCCAGAGGTCAACCTCTGGTCTCTTGTCTAGTGACATCCACTTGTTTTTTGTAACTGTCTCTCACTGGAACCCAGGGCTGCTAGTTAGGATGTCCAGCAAGCTCCAGAGATCCACCTTTCTCCACCCGCACACACAACCATGCTCGGTTTTCTGTTTTCATATTTGGTTTTACATAGGCTCTGGGGATTGAACTCGGGTCCTTAGGTTTGCACAGCAAATATGTTGCCAACAGAGCCATCTGTCAAGACCCCTGCTTTCTCTGTTTTGTGTGCCTATGTAAGGGAGGGGAGCAGAGGTACTGAGGCATGTGCTATGTCTCCCACAGATCTGCCTCAATCGTCGATGTCAGAATGTCAGCGTCTTTGGGGTTCACAAGTGTGCAATGCAGTGCCATGGCCGAGGGGTAAGTAGGATTTGCCACCTCCACTCAGCCAGCCCACAGCCAACTAATAGTTTTCAGCTTTTCTGATGGATTTATTTTATGTGCATGAATGTTTTGCCTGTGTGTGTGAGAGAGAGCGCATGCACTGGTGCCTACAGAGGCCCAAGAGAGGGTCAGATTCCCCCGGAACTAGAGTTACAGATGATTGTGAGCCACCATGTGATGCTAGGACCAAACCCAGGTCCTCTGCAAGAGCATCAAGTGCTCTTAACCACTGAGCCATCTCTCCAGCCCCTCTTACATCTCTCCTGTAGCTTTTTAAAAGTTACGGTAGACAGTGAGCATCTCCTCAACATTTTCTTCCAGAGGCGATAACTGTCTCTGACCTTTACATAGCAGGAGAAATGTCACTTTCATTTAACAAAGAAAATCAGATTGAGAGGTAATTATCTTTTGAATTAACATTCTGTGATATAAAGAAAGAATTTTGTCATCGTCAAAGTAATTTCAAAGCTCACCTTGCTTCATGAAGGGCTCGCATTAGCATTTCAAGCAGGGCTGTCCCTCTTGCTCCCAACAGCCCAAATATGTCTCAACCAAGATACTTGCAAAAGGGATTAAAATGAGGGCATCAGATCTACTGAGCACGTGTTCTTGAATGCCCTTGCCATGGGTTTTGACTACCACATGACAATGAATTCTGAGAAGCTTTAGGGAAGAAAAGGACTCTAATTGTTTAAAATGTAATTTAGTTTTCCTGATGCAGTTTATTTTTTTCCAATGGGATTATATTAATCTTGATTAGTTGCACCAGTGGCTCATTTGTTCATGGTTTTTCACAGAACCCATGCTCTAAATTGTATTTTTAGACTATCTAGACACTTGGGATTATGGAGGTCTTTGCAAAATCACCACCATGCTGTAACCATGACAGGTTGCTGGGCCACCTTAGACAGGTGTGTTGATGTTCTGTTCAGTTGACTCAGTATCAAACGGAATCTCTTCATGTCTTCATTGGATTATAGATTCCTCTCTAATGGCGATAGATGAACAAGCCTGGCCCTTTTGTTTTAGTGATGATGCCAAGGCCAGTGTGATGGTGAGAATGTGTCCATAGTTACCTTGCTAGCTCAGAGAAAGTAGGGCAGAGGCCTCTCTTTGTGATACCTGTGGGGACATGTTGATTTGGAATAGCCAGCTACGACTCTGTGTGGTAGTTAATCTCAATTGTGAACTTTGTGAGATCTAGAGTCATCTGGAAGATGGACCTATGGGCATGCCTGTGGAAGATTATCTTCCTAGGTTAACTGAGGTGGAAAACCACACCCAGTATGGGTAGCATCATTCCCTGGGCTGGGATTCTAGACTATATAAAAAGGAGAAACTGAGCTGAGCACAGAATTCATGGCTCTCAGATTCTTGACTGTGCACGTGATGTGGGCACCTGTTTCAAGCTCCTGTCCCCATGACTCCCATCCATGATGCACTTGGGACTGTGAGCCAAAATTAACTCTTTCTTCTTTAAGTTTATTATTTCAGGGTTTTTTATTACAGCATCCAAAAGAAACTAAGACATTTTGTTACAGGTAGCTGACCCAATCCCTCTATGACGAGACCAGTCTCACCACTAGTACTTCCAAGCTAAGATCACCCACACCAGGCAGGGTGTGAGTCTCAAGGGTGATTTGCCAGCTGCAGCACCTTTGCCAGGTATCGAGGATGTACCACAGACACTAGAGAGCTGTGTGTCCTGCTCGCACTGGCTCACTCTCGACCAGCCCAGGTTATTGTGGATATACAACCCTGCCATGTGAGCCTTGCCTCATCACTAAAACAAAAGAACTATGTTAATCCATCCCTTACAACCATTACAAAGAACTCTGCAACTCAGTGGCCACAGGTGCTCTGCAAAAGAAAGAACCCTGATCAACAGGAGTGTCCTAGAAGACATCCCTGCTTCCCATGGGCTCCATTGACTGTTTGTCTCCACAGAGGAAGCAACTGGACAAGTGCTTGGATCCTTCACAGAAGCCAGTTAGAGCAGGGAACCATTACAAGCAAGACACAGGCTACAAATGTTTCATTGGCCTTCAAATACCCAGGCATATTTGACCCCAGTGTTTTTATGCAGGCCCTAGAGTTGTTTACCGGTTCCACCGACTTCCACACAACAAGCGAGCCACCCAGAAATTCATCACCTATAAGTCACAGTGTTTAGGTGGAAGGGAAGTACAGATGCCAGACAATCATCTGGGCTCGCAGTCCTTGATCCCAGTCATCCTACCACTGTCCTGCCCTTCCCTAATCTGTCAGGTGGACTTTTGTTCAATGCTCCCAAAAGCTTAGCCTACTTTTCAGAAAACAAGCCATGCAGACTCCTGCACCTGAGACTGTAGCTCCATTGGTGGAGTGTTTACAAAGCTCTGAGTTTGATCTCCAGGACCTCATAAAGTGGGGATGGTGAGGCACTCAAGGTGGAGGCAGGAGACTCAGAGAAATTTGAAGCCACTCTTACTCATATACCTAGTTCAAAGCCAGCCTGGAATGCATGAGACCCTGTTGTGAAAGAAAAAAAACTAAAAAAGAAAGAAAACCTTCGGTTTTCACACTCAAAATCAATTGGTTCATATCCAGTTCAGTGAGCTATGTAAACCAGGATCCTAGCAGAGAAACCACTGTGAGTGACCCTTGGTGAGTAGATGAAGACTTCTGGGTCCTCCCACTGGAGCTCTGGTCTCCCATCCAGTACCAACAAGGGCAAAAGCACCCTTTCCTGTCATCTTCTTCACAAGGAAGAGTTCCACTGTCTTTGCCTATCATATATTGTAACAGGGAGCCAGGTAATGGCCACAAGGGACTGAAAGAACAGGCATTTGGGGACAACAGTAGGCTCCCAGGAATGTTGCCAGAGCCCTGCACACTTCCATGGGCATCAGAAATAAGAGGTCCAGCTGTAGACCTACTTCCCCACCCCAGACTGCTGGAGCCTCCCTGAGCCTCCCGGAGAAGACAGATTCTATGTCCCTAAGTGGGTTTCCCTAGCCACCGAGAAGGGCAGCTCCATAGCTTTCCTGGGGAGACCAGGAAAGGGGAGCTGGCTCTCAACAGCAGCTCCTGAGCACAGGCAGGCTGTGCTGTTCTCCTCTCCTGGGGCTCCAGTTCACTGGTGCGGTGCTATCCAGGGCTGAGTCTCTCGGTGTCACATTTACTGAGTCTACTTGTGTTGCTGAGGGGATCTGGCAGAGTTCCCTGGTCTTGTGTGTCCTGACCCCTCTGGATGTTTTTCTCCACTTCTGCCCCAAAGGTGTGTAACAACAGGAAGAACTGCCATTGTGAGGCCCACTGGGCCCCTCCCTTCTGTGACAAGTCTGGCTTTGGAGGAAGCACAGATAGTGGGCCCATCCGGCAAGCAGGTGAGTGGAGCCGCGGCATTGCTGGGAGCAGACGCTGAGCTGCTTGAGGCTGTGGGTACTGGGCAGGTGTCCCCATAATAGGACTCTGAGTGCCTCTGTCCCAGCCTGAACCTTTCAGGTTCTAAATGCTCTGGCTCTCCCCCTGGCCTTTCCTTTGGCCCTGGCTCCCCCTCAATGCAGCTAGGGCATTATGTTGACCATTTTATCTCCCTGTGGCACATTTCCCAGCTAAGGCAATGTCCACAGTGCACTACCAAATGTGTGTGAATGTCACTGTCATATCAAAGGATTCTGTAAAGGGTTGCTTTTGTGTGCTGCCACCCCAGTGCATTTTAAAACTCTAAACACACACAGACAGTCTCTCTCTCTCTCTCTCTCTCTCTCTCTCTCTCTCTCTCAACAAACAAGAACAGCAAAAGTAAGACAGTTACCTCTTAATAAAGAGAATGGTCACCACCAGAGAGGACTCAGCTGCTAAAATGCTGGCCACTTGTACTTGAGTGTGAATCCACAGAACCCACAGGAGAAGTTGAGCGTGATAGTGCATGTTTGTAATCCCAGAATTGGGGAAGCAGAGATAAGAAAATCACTGAGAGGGCTAAGGTTGGAGCCTAGTCAATTGGGTGTTTATCTAGGGTGCATGAGGCCCTAGCTCAGTGGGTCACTACCCTTTGGGTTTGAATGACCCTTTCATGAAGCTCACCTAAGAAAATCTGCAATCCCTAGTGCTTGAACTGGCTCTTTGGAGCCCATTCCCTGTAGAGGGATACCTTCCTCAGCCTAGATACAGCAGGAAGAGCCTTGGACCTGCCTCAAATGATGTGACAGATTTTGTTGACTCTCTCTAAGGAGTAGATGGGAGTGGGAGGAGCAGGAGGAAGGGAGGGAGAGGGAACTGGAATTGGTATGTAAAATAAAATTTTGTTTTAAAAATAAAAAAGAACATCTGCATATCAGACATTTACATTATGATTCATAACAATAGCAAATTACAGTTATGAAGCAATGAAAATAATTTTATGGCTGGGGGTCACCACAATATGAGGAACTGTAGTAAGGAGGTGTAGCCTTAAGAAGGTTGAGAACCACTGCTCAAAATTTAATCCCCAGTATGACATACCTGTTATCCTAGCAGTGGGAAGGTAGAGCCAGGGGGATCAGAGTTCAAGGCTATCCTAGGCTACATAGCAAATCCCAGGCCATCCTGGACTCTATGAGACCCTGTTTCAGAAGAGAGTCATCTATCGCGTAGAGAGATTGCAAATACAGAGAACTGGCTATGCCAAGGCCTGGGGACAGGGTGGGGGCAGGACAGGATAACAGTCACAACTTCCAGGATACAGATTGGACAGTAGAGTCATGATACTTCCTGGAATACTGGCTGGACAGCCCAGCAGATGGCACTGCTATCTATGGCAACAGGCAATCCTGATGCCACTTAGGGTCTGGCAGGACTTTGATTGGATCACTTTAAGATGTAAGGTTGATGCAAGGGACTGAAAATTCCCTTTTGAGATTCTTGCTGGTCATTTTTCACTTAGATGAGGCAACAGAGTTTAGCTGAAGCTCGGGGATGCTACTAAGCCTAGGAGGAATGATAGTTGGCAAGAGCCCAGCAATGATGCCCTTCCAGTCATGCAGATGGCTGGAGGAAGACGGTACTGGTAGAGCCCATAGGACTCATTGGTTGAGGACAAAGTACAGTTACAGGGTAGGTGCCAAGACATTGTGCCCAGAGCTGGGGCAGCTGCTACTTGGATTAGCAGTAGCTGAGTGCTGAAGATGGTAAGTCTGGCTCCCCTGCAGTCTACAGGGACTGTTGAACACCTAGGGTATGCAACTCGACCTGAACATCCCTGGTCAACATACAGACTAGTTAAGGGGTCCCTATTCCCCAGGACTTCACCATTCTGATGAGCTTCCAAAGAAGCCTCCTGTGATTCCTAGCACCTCCCTGATTACTCTGGCTATCACTGCAGTCAGGAGGTAGCCTGGTGGGTTACGTGTTCTCCTACCCACATGTGCTAAATAAAAAGGCATCATATTACAAAAGGAAAAAAATACTATTTTTTTAATCTCAAACTACCTTAAAATTTGTTATATTGCCAAGGATAGCCTGGAGCTTCTAATCCTCCTGCCTCTACCTCCCAAGTGCTAGGGTCACAGGTGTGGGCACCATCACATCTGGTTTGTGGCGTTCTGAGGATCGAACTTAGAGCTTCCTAAATGTTAGCTATACACTCTATGACTGAGCTATGGGCCCAGCCCCAGCCACACAGGTAAAATTTCATAAAGAATGCATGGGCATTCTCCCAACAATAAGGAGCTTGCCCCCCAAGGCAGTATTAAGCCCTTAACAGAAACTAAATCTAGGGTAACTTCATTTAGGGTGCTGTTTCTTTTTTTATTTTCTCGTTCTCTAATTTGAGATGTCCCAAGATGAAGTCTCAATCAAGAATAGATAAAGGGATGAAAGATAAAAGTAAACTCCAACTGGAGTGTGAAAGGAGCCTAGAATCAAGGATATGTGGGAAGGAGTCAAAGGTGACCTTTTGGGAGCCCCCAATCTTGATAAGATGGTCCCCTGGTACTTTGTATAGCTCGAGTCCACTCTGCCTAGGGGAATCTGTGTGGTCCAGCCAGGGTCCCACCTACCAGACCATGTCCCTGCACTAGCAAATTCCACAGCTATCACAGATGAATAATGGTGGCATAGACCAGAACTCCAGCATGACCTTTGAAGAGAGACTAATTTATTAGGATGTCGTTCAGGGATTTACGTGCACTGGTTCTGTTTGTTCCTTTAGAGCTTGCTCTGCCATAAATGTCACAGTGAGATGTCTTCTGTATTTTATTGGAACGGCCTCCTCCCCTGAGCCAAATGTGTTTTGTTTCAGATAACCAGGGCTTGACTGTAGGAATCCTGGTGAGCATCCTGTGTCTGCTGGCTGCTGGATTTGTGGTGTATCTCAAAAGGAAGACCTTGATGCGGCTGCTGTTCACACATAAGAAAACCACCATAGAAAAGCTGAGGTATGTCCTCTCAAGAAATGACGGTGTCTCGCTGTGTCACCCTCAGCCAGGGAGGGAGGCAGATTTTCTGGATAATAACACTGGGTCTTTGGGTTGATTTGGTTTGTTTGGCTTTTGTAAATGTCTTCCAGGCCAGCTGTCTCTTTGACTCTCCCTTCAAACTATGTGCCGCCCATTACATAAATAAGCGGGGTGCTGGTGAATTCCACGGGTGGGTCTGCTCTCATCTTCGCATTAGCATTTTGTACTGGGCATGCGGACCCTGGAATGTGTTCCTCAGATGGCAGGGCTTCGGGCCCCAATGTGCTGGGAGACACTATTGCTGAAAGGCCAGCTTCATGAGAAACATCCCCTGTGCACCCAAAGATAAGTCTCTATGATCTTCAGCTAGCTAGTTTGATAGACTAGTGGCCGGAGAGCAGAGGTTAGCATTCATGTTCAACTCATAGGCATGTTAGAGCTTTTTTCCCCTGCATGATTGGCCATGGAGAGAGAGAGACAGAGAGAGAGAGAGAGAGAGAGAGAGAGAGAGAGAGA
>LOEQ01002131.1:91303-132304 GCA_001685075.1 Bramus lutescens | reverse complement strand
AGATAGATAGATAGATAGATAGATAGATAGATAGATAGATAGATAGATAGATAGATAGGGTACATACATACATACATACACACACATCAGCAGGAACAGGATATGAGGAATTACAGCAAGAAGGAGGACAAGTCCTTACTTAGCAAATGTTGGGATGCCTTGCAGGTGTGTGCACCCTTCTCGGACACCCAGTGGTTCTCACCTTGGCCAGGCTCACCCCACCCTCGGAAAAGGCCTGCTGATTAGCCGGCCACCACATCCCAACACCCCCAAGGTAGGTCACACAAAGACGTGGTGTGCTGTAAAGGCATGAGTTTTACAGAACAAGGTTGCCTGGGAAACCTGTGAAATGCTTAGTCGGCACACTTGGTTCAGCCATACCTCACTGCCCCTGCAATGGTCAGGGCCCAGAGTTAAGCCCCAGAGTAATCGCCTGAGGTCCCTAAAAGGTTCTCACAAGGCAATCAATGTCCCCATATTGTGTTGTATTTGGATACAAACCAAGTCAATCTCTACAGTGACCTAGACCTGCCAGGCTCTCAGCAGCCACACTGGGAATGCAGCCAGAGCAGACTCCTGTTTCCAGGGGTTACCAGCTGTGCTTAGGTGAGTTTTCTGGCCTGGGTCTAAGTTCTACTGACCTAAGTGTTGCCCAGGACTGTGGAATCCATGCCTACTCCATTCTTTTAAAAAGCTATATCTTTGTCCTTGGGTCTCTAGTGGTCAGTGATTCCCCAGTGCCTCAATGTTTTGCTTATCCACAAGAATTCTTAAATATTGAACTCCTTTATGGTTTGGATGTGAGTTCAACACTGGCCCATGTGTTGCATACTTGGCCACTGGGTGGTGATGCCATTTGGTGATGTGGAGGAAACTTCAGGAAGTCTAACCTCCTGAAGGAGGTCAATCCCAAGGCAGGAAGAAGGGATTTGAAGGCTGTACTGGTCCCCTGCCACTTCCTCCCTTCCTGTTTACCTGTCCATCCAATGGTTCTGCGTGCACTTCTATGCTGCTGTTCTACCTAGGGCCGGGGGCCAGGCAACTGTGGACTGAACCTCTGAAGCCATTAATTAGCCTTACTAAACCTTCCTTCCAAGCCGCTCACACCAGACACTCTGTTATAGCAATACAATGTCTGACTGAGGCAAACTCGGGCAAATTGAAACAGGGAACAAGACAAGTGTCGTGAAATGAGAAATAACTGAAAAGAATATTATCACCAATGCAGCAGGCAATATATTGTTTTACTTCTCTTGGTCTAAAAAGTAGAGGTTGGACTTCTAAAAGGGAAGCCATCGCTCCCAGTAAATGTGCCTCCCTTCATCTCCAAACCTGGAACCGCCAGCTACAAAGGTGTGTTTTATGGGGGCCAAAAGCAAGATCTAAACACTGGAAATGACCCAAAGGCCTGTCAACAGGTGAAAGGTTTAACAGTGGCGTATTACACAGTGGTTGCTACTCAGCAAGAAGACAGAGTCAGCCACCAACTCACATGACCTCGGGGGTAAAGCTCAAAGTAGCCATTCCAAGCCAGAGAACCCAGGCAGAAAAGGAGCACATACTCTACAGTGCCATTTCTATGCAGCTTTAAAACATAAAAACTCATTTAGAATGATACAAAAAGGATTCCGAGGTCTGGGGAAAAGAAAGGGGTAGGGGCAAAAGTGGCAAGTAAGCTCTTCTGGGTGATAGAGACCTTGTCATAATTGCTATAATAGCTCCATGGATATGAACATCAGTCAAGCCAGGCATAGTGGCCCATACCTATAATCCCAGTACATGAAAAGCATCTTCAGTTCAAGTCACATAAACACGGATGGGGAAAAAAAAGTTGAGTAAGCAAAGAAATCACTTAATTCAATTAACTGGGTATCAATCAAACCTCAATAAAGTTATTTATAAAAAGAATATGGAGTGCCAGGTCATGCTGCGCCTGCTCTGGTCCTCCTTCCAAATGCAAGGGAAGATTGTCCAGTGATAAGCACCTCGCCTCCGGGGCAGGTAGTTTTCGAATTACCCTTAGCTGTGCACACTGAGCTTATGCCTTCTTTATAATGTTCTCGTGATCCAGTCTGTGTCTTCATACTTGGTACTTCAGGTATTTCATCTATTTGTTACTTAAACCAGCTTGAAGATTGATTGATTGATTGATTGATTGATTGATTGATTGACCAATCGATGATTGACTGAGGTAGAATCTTCTATATAGCAAATACAAGCTTCAAATTCTCAGTCTTCCCATCTCAGCTTTCTGAGTGCTACTGTCACCAGTTTGGTTCTTAATGTTTGTTTGCTTGCTTATCTATATAAAAATCATCTTTCCATTTCAGATGTAGGGGATGCTTCCTTTAGAATTTTGAGGTGTAAATAAGTACAGTCCTTCATATGGACACTGTGGACTTCCCCTCCCCACTGGTCGTAGACTAGTTAATGCTGTTCTTTCCTCAGAGAGTAAACTCCATCAGAACTGACTCTCTGCTTTGACTATGCAGGACAGGCCGTCACTGCAAAGCCAGAAGATTGACATCAGCAGGCCCCTCAACACTCGAGCCGTCCCTCATCCCCAGTCACCTCGGCGAGTGCTCCCACCTCTCCACCAGGCCCCACGCGCACCTAGCAGCCCTGCCAGGCCCCTGTCTGCCAATCCTGCACTCAGGCAGGCCCAGGTATGCCTCCCGTGCTGACGGGGTGGGATGAAGTTCAAATCCAGGCTCTGCTAGTTGCTAACATGCAAACTTTGACAAATTGTTTAACATACTGATTTATGAAATGGAATTCAGTTAATCAGATGGTTAACAAAAATAACCCACATACAATGCCTAGAGTAATTTTTAAAATATTCAGAATTGTTTCCATGCCCGTGTAATTTATCATCTAAGCCAGGATTTAAACTTTTTCTACCGTGAAGGCTTTTTACCTGGAGGAATTTTCATAGGACTCTGGGTACATAGGTAAGAAATGACAGGAAAATATTAAAAATCTGTATTTTCTGTAATTCTTTGTTTCTAGGGGAGCAGAAAACCTTCAGTGTACAATGGAAAAATGGCAATTACTAGCAGTCTTAAATCTGAGCCGAGGCATCCTTGGCAGTGTTTGTCAGTGGTATATGGTGTGATTATTTGCACTGCATGTTCAAAACTGAGGCTACAGTGAAGTCATGGGCCAGCACTGCCAGACCACCACAGGTTCAGTGTGCATTTGGCTTTAAAATAGCTTCCGGTTGCTGCATGTTGAGTTAATGACACACAGCTGAAGAAGCTGGGATTTCAAGTAATATTTTTGAGACTAGTAATGGGTACTGTTGGCAACTCAAATAATGAAACAGAATCATTTTTAAATGCTATTGTTACAGTTTCCTGTGGGATTATTTCTATATATGTATAATTACATCTTTAGCATAATTGAGATTATTCTCTGCACATAGCTTTACAGCCTGTGATTCTGCTTTAAAGTTGTTTCTATATACCTTGGCATTGCAAAGCCTGTAAAATGTTCTTTAAGCAGCAGCGTGCCACTTGGATGTAGAATAGCTTTTGAAGGACCCGTGAGTTAGTGGATGTGTTTGATTGCTGTGACGTTTACTTTATAAACAGTTCTCATTTGGAAGATATAGACAGATGCATTTGGAGTTCCTTTAGGGAAGATTCAAGTGAAATATTAGATTGAAAACACAAATCTTCAAGTGGTCAGACAAAGTTAAATGTTTGGTTAGAATATTGCATGTATTTAGGTTCTCGTATTGATACCAGCGAGGTCATGATGAGAAAGACAAAGATTTGTGCTTCAAAGCTTTGCTTATTTGATAGGTAAACTGCAACATCTCCATTTTCTGTCTGTCCAGCAGTTTAATCAGTTCCTGAGAGGGTGCTGAGGCGACCGCGGATAAGTGTGCCTGAGCCATCAGTTTCTGTTTCGATTTAAACATTTCTTAGTATTTGAGACTCATGTATCCACAGTGTTGTCTCTTCTGCATTTTGAAATGTGGGGCTGGGTGTTGTGTGAGATTTCCTTGGGCTTTTGTGGGAGGCTCAGCAGCACTGACCTCTCTCTCAATCGACAATTACACTTCTAATCATGTTTTCATTATTGCTGTCTCCTGAGGGTCAAAATTGGCCTTGATGGGAAAAAACAGCTCTCTGAAAATGAATCCATCTTTATCCCAGTATTTGATTGCTTCAGGAGAAATGTAGAATTCCCAGCCTTTAGGTCTCACTGACCTCATTTTTAAATAATGGATGATATAAAATCATGCCTTTGAAGCTAGAAAAATGCCTCAGAGGTTAAGAACATGTACTGCTTTTGCAGAGGACCTGGGTTCAATTTCCAGAACCCACATGACTTCTGCAGGCTTGCACATGGTGCATATACATACACTTGGACACATGTATACATGTAAAATATTTTAGGTGGCCTTTATGGGCATCAAGAGCCACTTCTAATGGAATTTTTGCTTTCAGTTAAACAGATGTTTGTAAACCAATGAGAAGCTGATTATATGTGCTCATATATTGATCCTTTCAGCTCTTCCCCCTTCCCGATGTTCTACATCCCATCATTTCTTTTCTGCCTGAAAGACTTCTGTTCGTGATGTATCTTTTAAGCAAGCCTATTGTTGGCGTATTATTAGCACCCCTTTGTCTAAGGATATCTTTTTCATCCATGAAGGGTAGTTTTTCTGGGTATAGAATTTTAGGTTGACTTTGATAGGGAGTGGGGGCTCCTTCCATTTCATCTGGACTCTACAGTGATAAGAAGCCCACCAAGAGTTCTGTCCACAGTCTCTGCTCTGGGAAAGAAATGCCACCAATCATTTGTGGTGGGGGTGGAGGTGGGGTTCCTTCAGATTGAGCAGGAATAAAATCATATATAGTCAAAATAATTGTTTTTCTAGACATCCTTCTTCCTAGGCTTATCCCTACAGAGGGGAGACTTTCTTGTGTTTGTTTTTATTTCTTTGGTGCCATTTAGTTATTTCCAGATTGTATATGCTTATTTTATTTCTTTTGCTCCTTTTATACATCCTGACTGAGGCTCTAGCATGCACATATGTGCACACAGAAGGACCCACCACTGGGTAGTTCCTTGAGTCTAGAGTTCACCAGGTAGTCTTTTTCTCTAATTTTCAATTTAAATCAATTGCTTGATGATCTTTTTATACAAGTACTAAAAGGAGTAAGGTAAGCTATGTTTAGTCCATTTTGCCACAAACTCATTTTCCTTTTATTGCTGATAACAAACTAGTTTATATCAGCGGCTCTTTATAGGGATAAAAGCTTTGACTCTCAGTTAATTTCTCTGTTCCAAATCTTGTATCCTTGTCAGTTTAAAGCTCTAAACGTGTTGCTGCACAAGTCTAGAACTGGCCATTGGGAGCTCATATCAGTAAGCTCCATGGCATGGCTTTAGCAGTGTGCTCTGTGAATTATCTGCTGCTGTCCCTGGCTCTTTTTATTTTTTTAACTTCACTGTTGAGTCTTCTTTGCTAATGTAAATAGAAAATTCTTTTTAATAGAATTTCTGTACTTTATTGCAGTTCTAGCTTGACTTCTGGCATAGCAGGAACTCTGGTTTTGAATACTGAATCAATGTAGCTTTCCTTTTGTGAATCTCTCATTCCTTGCATGCTCACAATGCCCTCTCCCATGCACCACCAGTTAGGATCCTGGTCTGGTGTCTTCATTTGGTTTTGTGGACGACGGACGGTTTTCTCTTCCATCTGTTTTTCTGGCCTGTCTCAGTTTATCCTGCTGGAAGGCAACAGGCATGTCCCAAACACGTCTGGGCTGTGGCCTTACTTGAGAATCTGAGGGGAGCTGTGAAGCCCAGGATATGCACCGGTGCTCAGTGCCTTGCACACATCCCTCGGGTACCCCCAGGGCCTGGAAACATCCACCAGGCAGATTCCCTCACACTGAGGCTTCTTATTCCTCTCTCAGCAGTGCCACCACGGTACAGTGCCAAATGGGGATTAATAGGCCACATGATCTGAAGTGCTGTGCACAGTGATTTTCTCCCACAGCTATCAGTGCCCACAGAAGTGGCTCCTCCAGAGAAGCCACCCTAAAAGCCTTCTCTGTACGAACCTAAGGAAATCTTCCCCTTAGGCCACAAGTCACTGGGAACTCTGAGCTGTGTCTGTCTGGAGTCTTTCAGAGACACATGTCACAGATTCCCCTCTCCTCACACACAGGGATCTGGAATCCATTCCAGGCAGGTGTGGGCAGTATCCAGAGGTGACTTTTGCTTGACAGCAAGAATGGAATCTACTGGCACATTGCAGTTCAGTGGGTGCCATCCCCCACGATAGGACCCAGATGTGCCTGCATGGCTAACTAGGCTATGCTTGTCCAAATTTATCACAGAGACACTCCAGGGATGGGGCGACATTGGTTAACTTTGCATTTGACAAGTAAGTGTTGTCTTTCTAGAAAACCTGCCATCCTCCACAAACTCAACTCATTGTCTTGTCCACAAATGTGCCTCTTGGAATGCGGGCTTCTCATCCCATGCTCAGGCCTTGTGTGGGACCTTCTTGTACATGCTGTGTGCACACGTGTGGCACTCAGAGGCCAACCTTCAAGGGCTAGCGCTCTTTCCACCTTGCGTGAGGCATGCAGTTTTGACAGTAGAGCAAGTCTCTGCCTCCATCTTTTAATAGGCATGCTATGATTACAGATGTGTACCGCTTCATCAGGATTTTGTATGTGAGTCCCAGGGATTCGAAACTCAGGTCCTTACATTTGAGTGGCAAGCACTTCAACCACAGAGTCATCTCTCTAGCCTTACAGGATGCCTAGTGTTACTTCTGGAGGAAGGAGAACAGAGAGAGAAAAGGTCCACGGTGCAGAGAATCCCTGGTCTCCCAAGACACCCCTGCTGAAACCCATTGTGCCACTTACAGTTTAAACAGAAACATACACAATGTCCCAGAAAAGAAATACATTTCTCAGCTCATGGAAAACAGTGTCTCATGGAGACAGGGCTAAGTCATGGCAGAGCTAGCTTTCCACTGTATCAGATCCTAAAAGGGTATGAATGTTGCCTTCAGTTCGTCAGTAGCTAATCTCCTAATAAGCAGAGCCTCACCTGGGTGCTACTGGCCCAGCATTTACCAAAATTTGCTTTGCTAAATACCTGTCCCATAGAATGGCATTTGAATGATGCCTGCTGATGTGTGGGAACACTTGATCTAAGAATCCATTTCTCATTACTTCCTAGCATGTTCCAGAAAACTAGGTTATTTAAAGTCTTCTGAGTGAATTACAGACATGAACTCAGGGCTGAGATTATGCTCCTAGGTGCGTTAGAAAAACAGGGACTCTTAAAAACCCAACCCATCGTTTGGGGACGACTGATGTTTACTGCACCATGCTCCTTTCTTGAAAATGCTGCCAGGTCCAAGAGAATTATCAGTCCTGGTTTGTGCACCATGTACCTACACTGCAGAAACTTCAGCCAAACAGCAATGATGGGATTCATTTTCATAGTTATATTTACCACCAAATTGTGTGTGTGTGTGTGTGTGTGTACTCAAGTGTGCATTTTTTTGGTACAAGGAGCTTGTGCTTTTAATGGTTATAAAATCATTCAAACACACACTTACTGAGCACTGAGTACATGGCAGGTGCCACAGAGCTAAGTACTTGGCAGGTGTTTCTGCCCCCCTCGCCCTTCCCCAGGAGCTGAGAGAAGTTGCCAGCACAAGCTCCAGTTTACGGAGGTAACAGAGCACAGTAAGGCTGCATATTCCACGAGCAAGGAGATGGTGGAAGTGTCTTAGTGTTAGGGTTTCTGTTGCTGAGATGAGACAACATGACCATGACATCCCTTATAAAGGAAAAACATTTAATTGAGGTGACTTACATTTTCAGAGGTCTAGTCCATTATCATGGTGTGACATGGTGGCATACAGGCAGACGTGGTGCTGGAGAAGGAGCTGAAGTCCTGTATCTTGACTCACAAGCAACAGGAAATGGTCCGAGTGTCATACTGAGTGAGGCTTAAGCAAAGAAGACCTCGAAGCCCACACCCACAATGACACACTTCCTCCAAAAAGACTACACCTACTCCAACAAAGCCACACCTCCTAATAATGCCACTCCCCATAAGCTTATAGGGGCCAGTTACATCCAAACTACCACAGACAGGAAAGTCAAGGGCTCAAACCCATCCAACTCCACCGGCAGCATTAAGATGCCATCCACTGTCAGTAGATAGCAGTGCGCAGTTTTGTCCAGACAGTTCCTAACCTGATGCCTCTTTCTGCAGAGCACCAGAGCTTTGCTGCACAGAGCCTGGGGGAAAAAATGTCATCCCACTAAACTATGGTCACCCCATGAAGCCAGGAAATCTGGTTTCCACCCAAAGGTGCTGACTGGGTTACTCATTGTAGACAGGAATCAAAGCAGGACTTGGGTTTCCATAACAAGACTTGCATTTTCTTAAGGGGCCAGATGCCTCCAGTTTTAGTCTTCTACTTACACTGTATTTTGATTCACTAATATCTTACTCTTTTAGCTATCTGATTCCTTTAGGGAGAGCGGGAAGTATTCATTTTATCTAATCAGTGGAGAAAGGGGAGTCACGGTGGCCCTGCCTGCCATGGTTCTGGCTATGGAAGATCCACTGGTATGTCAGCTGTGGTCAGTTCCATGATGCCTACATCACTGTGGTGGACTACAATCTTATCTATGGTCATAATGTCCACAACATTTTTAGCCAGAGACAGACTCACTCATTACAGTGAGATGTGTTAATGTCACCCTAGGACCGCAGTTGCCGCTCTGGCTTGCTGGGGTGATGGGCTCCAGTCTCCCTGCACAGAACTCTCAGCTATAGCAGGACATATTTACTATTGTAGACTATGTGCAAGCTGATAATAGGATGACGGTCAAGGCAACAGGGTCACATTTTGATTTTGTCATGTTTGTTTTCGAAGTTGAGAGAGAGTGGAGGGGAGGGAGCGTCGCCATTCTGCAGTGCATTGCTATTGCTAGAACACAGGTGGGAAGCAGAGGCCCAGGACCCCATGTGACAGGTAGAGTGGGACTTTTCTCTGCAACCTGAGGGAAAAAGAATAATGTTTGAATTTTGTTGAAAATACAGACTAAATAAAAATGTACCAGTAAGAGCAGCCCAGAGTTCCTTCTTCGTTCCTGCAGAGGTGGCTGCAATATACATAGGCTGACACCTCATAAGCAACCATCAAGGCTAGACCCTCTCCTGACCATGGCAAGGCGGGACAGATGGGGACCTTTGCTGTCCTCAGGGCTCACAAACTTTCCATCAGCATCTTGACTGTTTGGAGTTTTATCACAGGGATGAACATACCATTTGTCTTCAAAGCTGAGCACCATCTGAGAGGACATGATGGCTCACAAGACTATGACCATAAATTGAGACGATCGTGGGAAAGCCGCAATTATCTCCTAAGTTTCCATGATAAATCCAAATGTGTTAATGCAGACTATAACATACACCTTACCTTTTCTTCCACACACCAATAAAACCCTGGTGTTATCTTTACTGCAGAGACTAGATACTTTGTCATATTCAGCAGAAAAATTAGTATTGCTTTGTAAGGAATGATTTTATAACCTGAGTCTCCGCAGGGTGAGTGTGTACTTTCGTTTTTACATTACACACGGACATTGTGCTCAGTTTTCTGTTCTGTGATGAGAACTGGAGCTTGATTTGTGTGTGGCCTTCATTACCCAGGGCTTGTTGCTAGGGTGAAATTCCTGTCAATCACGGCTGTCAAACAGCAGCTGCTGCTCTTACTCTGGGTGAACACGTGCCAGGCCCTGCGCTAAGAGCTTTATTCTGTCAGTCCTCATTCCAACCCCGAGGGAGGACTGTTATTATCTCTGCACTTGTCCAAACGCTAGGGCACACTGGCGTGTGCACAGCCAGTGTGGTCCTTACACCTACCTAGGGGGTTTGTCTATATTCTAGCGCCTTCTCCTATTTCCTCTGATGAGATTTGATAAGAGACATGTCACCTGTATGTCTGGCCCCTGTTCCGTGCTCTCTCTGAGTCCAATCTGTCTGTTGTTCATTTTTGGCACATCTCCCACACAGCTGCGGTTTGCTGACTTCTGTAGGAGCCCCGTCATGTTGCAGGGAGCTGTTGACTCTAGTGTTGTAGCCTCTGAGCTGCTGTCTGTAGTTCAGGAGATGTGATTTTAGTTCAAGCACTGTGAAAACATCGTACACATTTGAAGTAACTGTTTGGGTTTTTTTAATTTTTTATTGAGTTATGCATTTTCCCCTCCCCTCTCCCCTTCTCCCCTCTCCCGTGATCCCCACACTCCCAATTTACTCAGGAGATCTTGTCTTTTTCTAAACCTATGTAGTTTAGATTCATGTATCTCTTTCTCCTCTTAGTTGTCTAGTTTCTCTGGGGTTGTGGCCTGTAGACTGGTTTTTCTTTGCTTTATGTTTAAAAGTCACTTATGAGTGAATACATATTAGCCTTTCTGTGTCTGGGTTACCTCTCTCAACATAGTTTTTTTTCTAGATCTATCCATTTGCCTGCAAATTTCAAGCTGCCATTATTTCTTAACACTGTGTGGTACTCCATTGTGTAAATGTACCACTTTTTTATCCATTCTTTGGTTGAGGGGCATCTAGGTTGCTTCCAGATTCTGGCTATTAGGAATAATGCTGCTATGAACATAGCTGAGCACATGTCCTTGTGGAATGATTGCGCTTCCTTTGGGTATATACCTAACAGCAGAACTGCTGAGTCTTGGGGTAGATTGTTTCCTAATTTTCTGAGAAATTGCCATACTGGTTTTCAAAGCAGCTATACAAGTTTGCACTCCCACCGGCAATAGAGGAGCATTCCCCTTACCCCACATCCTCTCCAGCATAAACTATCATCAGTGGTTTTGATCTTGGCCGTTCTGACAGTGTAAGATGGAATCTCAGAGTTGTTTTGATTTGCATTTCTCTGATAGCTAAGGATGTTGAGCATTTCCATGTCTTTTAGTCCTTTGAGAGTTCTCTGTTTAGGTCTGTACCCCATTTTGTTCATTGGATTATTTGTTCTTTTGATGTCAAGTTTCTTGAGTTCTTTGTATATTCTGGATAATAGTCCTCTGTCTGATGTGGAGTTGGCTAAAAATTTTTTCCCATTCTGTAGGCTGCCATTTTGTCTTGTTGACCATGTTCTTTGCTTTACAGAAGCTTCTGTTTTAGGAGGTCACATTTATTAATTTTTGCTCTAAGTGCCTGTGCTACTAGGGTTATATTTAGGAAGTGGTCTCCTGTGCCAATGCATTCAAATGCACTTCCCACTTTCTCTTCTATGAAGTTCAGTGTGGTTGGTTTTATGCTGAGTTCTTTGATCCATTTGGACTTGAGTTTTGTGCATGGAGACAGATACAAATCTATTTTAATTTTTCTACATGCTGATATCCAGTTATGCCAGTACCATTTGTTGAATATGCTTTCTTCTTTCCATTTTATATTTTTAGCTTCTTTGTCTAAACTCAAGTGTTTGCAGGTGTGTGGATTGATATCCGGGTCTTTGATTCGATTACATTGGTTCTCCTGTCTGTTTTTCTGCCAATACCAGGCTGTTTTCATTACTGTAGCTCTGTAGTAGAGTTTGAAGTCAGGAATTGCGATGCCTCCAGAAGTTCTTTAATTGTACAGAATTGTTTTGGATATCCTGAATTTTTTGTTTTCCTATATGAAGTTGATTATTGTTCTTTCAAGGTCTTTGAAGAATTTTGCTGTGATTTTGCTGGGTATTGCATTGAATCTGTAGATTGCTTTTGATATAATTGCCATTTTTACTATGTTAATTCTACCTACCCAAGAGCATGGAAGATCTTTCCATTTTCTGGTATTGATGGTTGGATCCTGATGGACACATGATCTACCAAATCCCGAGACAGTGCAGGTTTTGTGTGACTTTTAAGGTGTGTTTTGCTGTGTAGCCTCAATGCCTGGGACCACACGTGTGCCCCGCCATGCCAGTGCATCAGCTCATTTAATGACCAGGACATCCTATAAGGGATTCTAACTCTGATCCTCAGAGTCCTTTTTCCCCTGCAATGATGGGGCCAAGAATGGAAAGTGTCATGCTGACCAGACCTATCCTGGACCCAGAAGAGTTTGTACAATATTTGCTGACTGACGCTCGCCAGGGGCAGAGAGGAAGGTACCCCAGGAGATGCCTCAAGGGACCTTAGATTTCCATGAAGCATTTAAAGTTGCCACACAAATAACTGCTGGTATAATAATTATCCATGTGCTGGAAGCATCTTACATGTTCTTTTATTTAAGCCCCATACCAGGGCTACAAGATAGGTTACTCCATTTTCTAGAGAGGTAGACTTGTGTGAGTCCCTTTGGATATAACTCAATGTAGAATAATCCTCAAGTTCTCACTCTGACCCCTTGGCCAGGAGCCCATCACTCCTTAGTGTCCTCACAGACCTTTACTTGTCCCATAAGTCACTGCATGGCTCCTTTCTACAGATAATGCAACAAGTTGTACAAATTACAAAACAGTCTATCTTTTTCAGATCCTGACCCCAGGAGGACGGCTGTCTTCTAAATCCTGTGCATCCCCAGTTTAGCTAGTCCTTCATAAACTGGAGATTATCTGAAAGCATGGGTGGATTTATAGCCATCCCCTAGGGGCACTGACAGAGAATCCTACCATGCACTGTACCCCTAAGACTTGTGAGGTCAGATGACCCGCATAGGAGTGTACCTACATGATTCTTTTAAATGTTACAGAAAATTCCACATAAAGGCTAAATACAGGCCCTACTTTGTACCGTAGAAGGGCTATGAATCCGAGATGAAGCCAGCACTGTGTAGCAATGCACACTGCTCTCCAGGAGACTACTGGGTCCCGGGGTCCAGTTCTGACCACAGAGTTGAGTCACATGTGGTCTGTTGTCTGTTGCAGGGCACCCACAAACCCAGCCCTCCTCAGAAGCCTCTGCCTGCTGATCCATTGAGCAGGGCAGCTCGGCTCACTAGTGCCTTGGTGAGGACCCCAGGGCAGCAAGAGCCTGGGTTCCGCCCAGCCCCAAACAGGTAGGTGTCCTCTAATGGTGGAGGGTAGCTGAAGTAACCACACTGGAGGTGTGGCAGGTTTCTGGTGTTAAGTTGTATTTCCTGCTTGCCCCCAGCATGGTGAGGATGGGAGATATTTGTAAAAGTAACCAGGAAGCAATCAATGCACACTACACCTATGCATACATAAACATCACCCCAGGGCTCTCAGCAATGGCTCACTTACTTGAGAGATCATAGCAGGATGAAGATGACCCAGGAAAGATGAGCTGCTGACACGGGTCCAGCCTGGTCTTCTACAGGCACTAAGGAAAATGGTATATTTGTATAAAGGCAAGACCTCCACTGCCCTCACCAAGACTTGCTCTGCCTACTCCAGGGGCTAAGACACTAGGTTTGGGTTGAGAGATTATGGAGAGGTGAGCCCTAAGCAGCTGCTCAATAGGGTCATCCTGGGGGCTTCTCTACAGCTGAGTGACCTGTGCTGGCTCTCTCTGGCTGTGGTCATCTTCACCCCTCTTCCATAGGGGATGAGGCAGATGTAGCCCAGATTCTATTTACATGGGGAGAGGTAACCCACAGCTGTATTGAAGCTGGCTCGTGCCTTTGCAATCTAGCCAATATTAAATATTAAAGTATATCAAGTTGCATTTAAAACAAGGGTAGTGAATACTCAAAACATTGTTCCCAGATCCTCGCTGCTAAGGTTACTCACATCAGGGATCTCTAAGGGGAAATCCATGACATGCTGGGTGCTCTCCCATCTTCCAGGTTTGCTGGTGCCACAGTGTGGCTGGGGACATTGACAACATGGAAATCAGCAAATGCTGCAGCTCAACCTCTTCCTCGGTGAAATTATTCCCTTGTGGGTCTTTTGTTTTGTTTTTGCTTGGTTCTTGGGTTAAAACGTGCTAGGCAAGCGCGCCATAGCCAAGCATTCATCTCCCTAGTAGCCAGGTTGACATGAGCTGCTCAATCCTTCACCCTCCTTTGGGATGGGACTAGAGCAATGAGCTACCATGCCTGGCTAGCAGATCATTAAACTCACAGCCCACTCTTCTGACTCATGTGACCTCTAGCAGGCCATGAGCTCTCTGAGCACCAGAGAACCAGAGATACTATTAGCCAGGCTGCACGCTTAGTAACTTCCCATCTCTGCAGGGGAAGACACACGTCATTGATTCATTACGGCTCTTGGGAAGAATGTGTTGGCCTAGGAAAGAAATGGCTGCCTCGTAAATCTCAGCGATAATGCTGGTCAAAGGGTCAGGAGAACAGTCTAGCTCACCACTGTGGAAATGCAGAAAACGTTGCATAGCTTTTGAGTTACTCTTTATATTTCACTAGATAAAACTACTGCAGGACATGATAAGGCTTACCGAGGGGCACTCCTTTTTAGAACATCCCAAGCAGCCCCCTGCCTCACCTCTACTGATGGCAGCTTGGCTCCTCATCTCTTGAGTTGTGCCATGGATCAAAGTGTCCACTAGGCATGTTGGAGCTGGTTCAAAACTGAAATAAAAGTGTAGACGTGTGCCAAATTTTGAAGACTTAATTCTGCCCCCTTGATTCTCCCAGTTATTTATGATGATTGTATACTACGATGATACAGTGATAAAACTGAGCTCACCTGTGCCACTTGGTTGTTAGAAACATAGAATTTGAGGCCGGAGAGAACAGCTCAGTGGTTAAGAGCACTTGCTGTTCTTCCAGAGGGCTGGAGTTCCATTGCCAGCGCTCCCATTGGATGACTCACAAGGATCTATCTGTAACCGCTCCAGGGGGAATCAGAAGCGCCCTCTTCTGGCCTCCACAGGCTCCTGCACTCACATGCAGAGACATTACAGATAAATCTAAAAAAACTAGGGATTGTCTGAGCGATTCATGTCCATTTTTCTGCAAATGGTGCTAGTCTAGAATCAACTCATGGATGGGAGGCACAGCTCCAGAGAGGAGAGGTGGCCTGTCATAAATCACTAGGACTTCTGCAGGTCCTTGGTTTGCTCTGCATTCTCTCCCAAAATCTAGCCTGGCCTCCAGTCTCAAGTGGAGATCAGTGGCTTCTAACCTGGGAGACCCACCAGTCTACAGAAGCAACCTCCTGCTCAGCTTTTGTCTATAGGATGGCTTCGGAGAGTCTAACTGCAGTTTTGTTTTCTCCTCTCTGGCTTGCTCTTGATTCAGACCTGCTCCTAAGCATCAAGTGCCCAGATCTTCCTACAATGCCTACATCAAGTGACAAGCAAGCCCAGACTGGTCCTCAACAGTGAAGACAGAAGTTTGCACTATCTTCAACTCCATCGGAGTGATTTCTTTTTATACCAACTTTCAAGAATTTTTAACGTGTTTAAAACACCATTGTTTCCGGAACTTAGACCTACTGCCGTTGGTGCTGTGCTGTGGTGCTTTGTGTCCTTGCTCAGGTACTTGTAAGTTATTAATTTATGCAAAGTGTCTATTACTGCGCAGGGCGCCGTAGCAGGCATTTGTACCATCACGGGGTTTTCTACAGAAGGCTCCTTGTGCTTTTGTTCTTCTGGCGGACTTGAATTATCCTGCTTGATGGGATCCAAGATGAGATGTTTACTTTCTGTTTGAGGCCTTATTGGAAAACAGCTCCCCAGCTCCCCAAAGCTGTGTTTATAGTACCAGACACACAGCTCAGGATACCCCAAACGGAACCTGGAATGAGGTTTTTTTTTTTTTTTTAATTTTTTTGGAATCCCTATCTTGGACTGTAGCCAGGGCCTTAAGGAAGGTCTTGGGCCCTACATACTGACAGGGCTTCAGACTCTGCAGCTCTGCACCCTGAAGCTCTTGGAGAAAAAACCTAGAGTACTAGCAAGAAGGCTGAGGTGTGGCCACACCAGGATAGAGACTGGAACCCTAGTCCAGGCACACAGTTGACTTTGAGCTGAGAGGCCATGAACACCTTTGGAGGGAAATGAAGACTGTGATGCTGCCCAAGGCTTTGCTCCCAGAGCCAGCAGGAGCTTCTCTCTGGCTGCCCTTGTGCACAGTGCTGGCATGCATGGGCATGTTGTTTACATTGGGAACCATGGTGTTTCTGCGAGAAAGCCCCTGCCCAGGCACTGTAGACCTCTGTCTCCTGTCCCGTTTCGAGCTAAGCAAATTGCCATTGTCTCTTGACTGTAACACAATGACCCTGTGTTCTGACAGATAGAGGCGGCTTTCTATGGGACCATAAACATTTTCAGATGTGAGCTGGTAACCAGATCTAGTCGATCAACCATGGAGATAAAAATCTCCTTTTTTACTGCAAGGCTCGACTTATTAAAAATTAGGCAGAATCCATATGCTTGCAAAAGTTATAGCCACATAGAATGTTATTCTCATCGTACAGCCATGTCTGCTATCCTTATTAGTAGTCACGGGACAAAGGACCAAAGTCACCCATCTGTTCTCTTCAGGGCATCCCGTTTTCTGCAACATAGCATCTCAGTCTTGCCCATACTAGGAACGTACCTGTTAACTCATCCTAGGATGACGGAGACATCAGTTCCCCAATGCTGAAGGCTCATGAAAGGCAGACTTAGCCAGGAAACCCATCTTTCACTCTTTCAGTGTCTGGCTGGAAAGCCACCTTCAGGAGCAGATCTTTAAGATGCCTCAAGCTAATGTTGTGAAAGATATTTTTTAAAATGCGAGGCAAAGCCAGAGACCTTCACTGTGTTCCCAGCGAGGTGTAGGATGACCAGCTTTCACATTAGAAGGTAATTGACATTGGTTCTGTAGCATCTGAGTGTTTTAGGATCAGGCTTCTCCGGAAGGGTAATATCAATGGTTTGCCCTATGTCTTGAAGCCGAAGGGAAAATACAGACTTAGAATTTGTTTTGCTCTCCAGAATTCAAAACTGTATTCCGCCTTGGGAAACACATGGCCTTGAAGACAGTGGATAAATAAATCCACAACACAGATGCACAAAAGAACTCTCATAGGCTGTCTCTTTTCACGGCACAGTGACAGTTTCGCTGCTGCCGGGACACATGCAGAATTTTTGCAACTGATGTGAGGTTGGGTAGTTGTATTAAGTCCAAACTTACACAACTGGAAAAGTTTCAGAACTGTGTGAGCATGGTCACACTCAAAGGTTTAGTAGGAACAGTTGATGAGCCCACCCTTTGGGTGGGGTGAGAGGGAAGCTACAAACCCACATTTCTTCTGTTATTTCTGTACTTTGGTTTTGGAGTACCAGGGAGTTTGATTTAAAGGAAGTTGGAACCACGCTCTTCTGCCATCTCCCCAGTGGCTACCAAGGGTGCCAATGGTGCCATCACAGCTGAGCGGTGCTTGTTTTCCAGAGCCATGCATCCGTTTCTGAATAAGAACATAGTTAATTCTGATATTCCCTTACAGGATAGACAGTATTATTAAAAAGAATACCTCTAAGATATAGTAGTTATCAAATAAGGCATATTTAGCAGTAACCTCAATTTTAACAAAACTTAGCAACCAATAACCAGCATTGGGGTTTATTGAGAGGATAGTTTGTCTCTCCCTTTCTACAACCTTTAAGTGACAGAGACCAAAATGAATACTTGCAGTTCAATTGCAGTATATCTTATGTTTAAACACACTGTACACATGATTAGTCAGTTGAGGTTTCTGAGACCATCCCTGAGAAAGTCCAGAAGAGTTGTCCAGTGCCCAGACATGAGGCATGGCCGGATCCTCATGTCCTTCCTGCACCAAGGTGATGTGACCCCGCTTTAGGGAGGAGGTGAACCTTGCCGGCATTCCACTTAAGAGCTGGTCTCCTACAGTATTTCCAAGTCTGCTTTTCTAGTATGTAGGATCAGATGGAGAGCAACAATGCATTTTTCCATTTCAAAATATGCATGCCGAGTTTGCGCTCTCTGTATGAGCGTTTCCAGCTCACACATGTGGGATGACATCACAGAAACCACACAAGCAACAAATTAAACTCTACGGGAAGAAATATTCCTGACTGGTCTCTGAGGAGATGTTTTTTATGCCTTCTTAACTTTATTAGGAATTCTCAGGCTGAAGATATGGGTCATTGTTCTCCAACAAATCAATACAACCCATCAATGCATTCCTTAGGAACTGCCAAAGCCTCGGCTGTGTCTGAATGTTCTTAGGAGCCTGTGATCCCCATGGTGCTACAAAGAGGCTGGAGCTGGGCCAATGAGAAGGCCTGAGCATCCTCTGGCCTCTCCGCAGATGTTTACTGAGCACTCTGAGCCAGTGCCACCCTGACAACTGGGAGGACAATGGCTGGGCAGCAGGGCGCCTGGCCACTTGCAGCTCTCTCCTCTGAGGATTGCTTCATGTTTTAATTCTCTTAGATCAGGCCCTAGCCCAGGGACACTTAGTCTACAGATCCTCTCCCACTGTTCTCAGATGCCCTTGGTCATACACAAATGACCGAGACTAAGACACACCAACAGTCCCAGAAGCCCTCCCCCCAGGTGTTTTGAGCAGTATGGCAAAGTGGGTAAGGATACTGAGAGGCCACTTATTCTCTCGTCCACTCCTAGTTCTGCCACACAGCTCCTCAGTGGCTCCATCATACAAAGTACACAGGAAAATACAGGCACCAATTTGTCTTCCTCTCTTGTCAATCACAAGTGCCTTACTCTGGCCAGACCCCATACCAAAGCGTCCCTCATCCAAGAGAGCCAAGTCTCTACCTTTGTCACCACTTCAAGATAAAGTGGCAACTGCTGCAGGGTGTGGCTACCCTTCAAGATTCACCTACTAGACAGTCCAGTCCAGCCTTCTCCAGGGCCATAGCACAGAGCCACTCCCCAGCACACACCAGCCTTGAATCTGTCCCACAGCATATCAACCACGGTGACCTCCCTCCTAATGCCTTGCTCTAATTAGAAGGTAGAGTTGGCCATAGAAAATCAAGTTAGCACTGACTGCAAAATGCTATTGCTGCAACTTGAATTTCCCACTGGCATCTCTTGCTTTTAAACTCTAATGAAGTAAAGTAAATCTCCCAGATCTGTGAGCCCCATACTCAGGACCACTGGGCAGTGGGTATGCTTGCAGGAGACATTTGTGCAGACATGAATGGACCATTTCTGTGCCTTTTGTGGAGAACAACATACAAGCATACATCCTCTTCCTCTTCCTCTCTCTCTCTCTCCCTCTCTCTCTCTCTTCAAAGATCATGTTCTGTGTTATCTGTAATTCTCCAAGAAAGTAACATTTTAGTTCCTAATTTAGCACATTTAAATCGAGACAGATTCAGTATCACGTGATTTCCTTACAAACAAGTCAAATGCTGGGTTATCTTCCTTGGCCTGTATGTTGGTACTTCCTAAGGTAGTGACTGGAAAACACACACACACACACAAATTTCATGAGACTCCAAGGCAGAACTCTTGGAACTAACAGTCCTCCTATCAGGGCAACTTGGTAATGGTTGGAAAGCCAGCCATCGGAATGCGGCAACAACCAACGTAACTCTGACCAACCACAAGCTGTTTAGCTCCTTTCTGATTAATCGTATATCTCGGGTAACCCGCACAGTCATTCTGCAGGGCTTCATCCATTGATAGCGCTTTGATAAACTCATGTTTTCACCTTTGTATGTTACATGTGGTTATTTTTGTACACATTTCTCATATGGGGGGATCTACAAGTAAATACAGCCTACTAGTTCAGTAGAAAATGTCATTGTTAAGAATATTATACCCAATAAACAGTAAACAGATAAACATTGTGTGTCATTTGTTATCGAGAATCTTGTATAGAAAAATAGAGCTCTGTTTTCATTCATTTCATTACATTTCATTCAATGTAAGGGCATCTGGGAGCACTGTGCAAGCAACTGAGGAGAAGTGTTGAAAGGCCAAGGTGCACATGCTGCCAATCCTGCGAAAAAAGACGAGAACACCATCAAAACATAGCACTGGTGAGACAGTGGGGGAACCCCAATGCCGTTTGGAATAGTGTGAGTCCATAACCTATCCAAATAATTTTAAAATTTTATGTTACTTACTGAAAAGTTCAAAAAGAAAGCAATCATCTAAGCATCAGCTTGTCAGCAAAGAACACCTAAATATGAGGGATATATGCTTACACATTTTTAAAATAGCATCCAACTTCTCCATAAACAAAACTGCAGAAAACAAAAGTATTTATCCTCTCCATATAGATATATACATATATTCAAAATTATAGCAAAAATAAAGGAACCTCTGTTCTTACCACTTAATCTAAGACAAAGCAAGTAGGTGACTAGCAAATCAAATTCACATACAGCAAACAGGCATTCTAAATGCACAGAATCTGACCTCTGCCCTAGTACCACTCAGGATCAAAGAATAAATCAACAAACAAGCAAAAAACAAAACAACTGTGTGTCCTAGGAATTCTTCAGCCAATATAACACTGGGAATGGTGAGGTGTATACTATGGGCTGGTTCTCAAACTCCCAGAACTAGAAGCATTTACCTGTTGTCCTCGATAAACTCTACTCCTGTGCCCTGTCTCTGATAATTCAGAGGGTCTGAAAGGAACCCGCAGAGGTGGTTAATGGGTGACCCCCTGTGTCTTAGGATCCAGAAGGTTCAGTGAAAGAAACCATTATGACACTGGAATAAAAGCAGCCCCTCAGGGGAAGACTCAGAGGCACAAATACATAAATTACTAAACAAAAGAGTTGAGAATAAGTGGGCTTGATGTCTATAAAAGGAACAAAAAGCCTTGCATAAAAATAAATAACTTTGTAAAAATAAAGCATGTAATTTAATGAGTTAGAAAAACAGAACCATGAGTTACTTGAGGGGGGGGGAATAAGCAGGCTATAAACCACCTCCTCATCATCAGGCCAAATGAACGGCAAAGACTGTAGCCTTTGAGCATGCATACCCAGCTGTCCACCAGAACCCAGTGCGACCATCTCAGGAATGTAAACATGGTTCAGTAGTAAGGCCAGACAGTTGACAATGTCGCCAAGCTGGATGCTGGCCAGGAAGGATGTGATGTGTCCTCCCCTTCCATAGAGGGGCTGGTGAATGCCATTTGCATCAGGCCCAGAGAGGATGGGAAGCTGGGTGGCAATGCTGATCACGAACAAAGCAGAAGACAAGCCCTTATACGAAAGGCAAAATGCCAATGCAGCATCTACAGCCAGACTTATACACAGTCCACAAATCAATTCTCAGACAAATGCTCTATGGCTCTGCAGAGAAGCCCCCTGACAGCTGCTCACATCTATTATCAATGTATAGGTGTTCTCTCTGTGGCTTCCTGAGTATGGACCCTTGGTTACCTTTTCATTGGTCTTCCCTACTATAAAAAAAAAATGCACTCCTGTAAGGGCTTTAATAACTACCTTACGAAAAGGCCAAGTGAACCAGCTTGTCCCCAGAGACTCAAAATGTATGTGGTGCTGCTCGCTTTGCTGGTGTTTAAGCTTGGCCCAGCTAAAGCTTCCCACATTTCTCTCTTTGGGTTCCTAACCAATGGTCTTGGTGGTGGTTAACCCCTCTTTGTCTACAAACTATATGAGGTGCATGCCTCAAAAATCTTGTCTGCTCTTCTAACTAAATGTAATACACTACTCATTGGTGAAACTGTCGAGCCCCCTGGGGGCTGGGTCCTTTGACCAAAGAGGTGAGTACGTACAAACCCATAAACTGATGGACCTGTCCTCCCAGCACCTCCCTTTGGCTAAACACTGCTAACAGAATGGCACCATCTTCAGATATGTGTTTGTGAGCTTTGATGTGAGGCCAAGAGTCTAAGAAAATGCCTGGGTGCTTAGGAGGCACCCCACTGCGGGAGGCCACAGCAGCCTGGACTGCAGTGGGGCGGGAGAGATAATATGAAACACATGAGAAGGCCAGTAGGCCTGGAGCATCTTGAGGACAGCATGGGCGGGGGCGGGGAGCACAGGAGTGAGGACCTGTGTGCACATTTGTGTAGCACCAGCACATAAATATTTGGTTTTGTGTCTAACTGCAAAGGCACAGGGTAAGAAAACATCCCTGTTCTCTGGACATCCAGTGACGAGACCACATATGCATGTGCTTAGGTAAAAAGATGTATTTCAATGTGGGAAGAGTTGCCTGTTACATAAAAGTCACTGTGAATCTTCAACTAAATAAATAAACGTCTCGGCCTCAGATACTCCGCACATCGCATGGCCGGCCCAGCAGTCAGGGTTTGCTCTTTTGCTCCTGTCGGTCTCGCGGACAGATGACGCTCCTTCCCATCAGTGGACGGAGGACTTCCTTGGCAGCTTTTTTTTCCTTTCTTCTAGTAAGGAGAGTACATTCTAGAAAAACCACATAAAACAGGTCTATGCCTTCGAGGTTTGGGCGGGTTCTGTGAGTCTGAAAGAACTACAAAAGTCAGCTTGGTTAGGCAGGAGGGAGGTCCTCACCTGTCTGTCAAAAACTCTGGCCATTTCTAGGACACCTTTGCCAAACTGGAAGGAAGCAGAACTTAGTTAATTGGATTACAGATCAGAGTATGTGGTTCTCATGCATTTCTTTCTTCTTGGAGGACATTCTCCCAGTAAACATTACCTCTTTTTTCACACCTGCATCCGCCCCTTTGTCAAGAAGTAACTGAACCAGCTTTTCGTGGTTATTTACAGCGACCTGGAAGCAGAGAAGTGTGGTGAGCACTCCTCCCCTCCAGAACAAGCGCAGGTAGCGGAGGATGGAGGGGGACGGTCCCCCTCCCAAGACAGCCTGGGCTAGGCCACTGCCTACAGCAGCTCTGCTCGGCCTGTATCCTGCTGACTGCTAAGCTGCAAACAGGAAATGTTTCTTACCTCTGTCCACACTAAAATGATGCAGGACAGGACAGCCCAGGGTAGAAAAGCAGCAAGTTCATTGTTTAAAACAGGCCTACTTTGATCTCACAATGGCCCTGGGAATTGGGGTTGATAGTCCTTAGCAATATTTGGGGGGATAGTATAATGTGGGGCATGGGAACAGTGCCTACTCAGAGGCTCAAGGAGACGCCAGGATCCAGGAGTTTGAGGGCCACATGGGCAACATGATAAGTCCTACTTCAAATATGTAGAGGCTACAGTGACTTTTCCCTGCTTGTTAACCGTTAGGTAATACTATGCAACCAAACCCAGGGCTCAGTTATAAACATCTCAACTCTTAAGCCATGTCTGGCAATAACAAATACTGAGACCCCGGGTAGAAGGGCATACCATGAGAGGCGTCTTTCCATCTTTGTCCTTCACGTTCACGTCAGCCCCAGCCTCAATGAGGAGCGAAGCTACCTTCTGGCTTCCCGTCATAGCAGAGACTCTCATGAGTGGTGTCCATCCTGAACCAGTGTCCACAACATCTACCTGTGTTGCCAAAGGGACACCTGCCTCAGTCTGATCACTTCCCTGTGGCACTGTTGGGCAGACACACAGAGGGTGTGCACTTTCCCAGGCTCCCTGGTTTTCTGGACCTGGGGTGAGCCAGCTCAATTCAGGCCTGTGTTCAGGGAGGGGATGTGCTGAGTCTCATAGGAGGTCCCCCTCTGCTGAGACAGCTCAAGAACTCCCTACTGGCATACTGTTCACTGTTAAAATGGAAACAAGACAGGCTAGGAAGGCACCCAACTATACCTCACACTGGGCCCATGTGCTTTCCTTTGCTGTCGTTTTTAATTATTTTAAAAACTTAGCTTTATTTTCTATGTTTGAGCATTTTGCCTGCATACCTGTGCATCATGTGCCTACAGTGGCCATGGAGGCCAGGAGAGGACATCAGAACCCCTGGAGCTGTGTTACAGTTGCAAGCCACCATGTGGGTGCTAGGAATCAAACCCAGGTCTCTGGAAGAGCAGCCAAGTGCTCTTAACCACTGTGCCATCTCTCCAGCCCCCGACTATAATTTTACTAGTGTTCATTTTCTTTTTTTTTTTCTTTCCTAAATTGAGACAGGGTCTCACTATGTAGACCAGACAGCCTCAAACTCACAGAAATCCATCTGCCTCTGCCTCTCCACTGCTAGATTAAAGCTGTGTGCCACCACACCTGGCTCAATAGTATTTTGTCATATGCTATATGTGTCATAGTGCTTTAAATCTTACCTAGAGCAAGACAGGGATGACAAGAGTGTACACCTTTGTACTTCACAAGCTTACAACTCAGAGAGACCAGATCCACCACACAAACTGACTTAATGCATTCATGCCCAATGCTATCTCCAAAACACTATGTGCCCAGAAGTAAGAGGGTCAATGTTCATAGCCCAATTTATAATCAACTTTCAATTTAGTCTTCCAAAAAAAATCATGTGGAATAAAAAGACATAGATGTCACCTCTCCAAATTCTAGGCTATCCCCAACCAAACCATGAAGAGTAAAGAGGAAAATGAGAGATCATGGTGGTATGTACATGAATACATATGCAGAGAGAGAGAGAACACACTACAGAACCATTCCTCAAAGATGCAAAGGTGATCCACAGTTGAAGTGAACCATCAAAACCAAATAACCAACAAGAGGCCGGCAGGAGGCCCTGGGGACATCCAGTTGTTCAGACACAGGAGCATGATGGATCCTATCTATCCCATTACCTCTCTTCTTCATATAAATAGCCAACTTATGAGCAACAAGTTCTGCTGTGTTTGAATAACAATACAATAAGAACTGCCTTGACAAAAGGCTTTAGAGTCTTCAAAGCACCTCACAAACGGCCTGGCTGGCCTGGGGGCAGGGTATGGCTATGTGGTTTTATTCCCAGTTTAGAAATGCTCAAACCTGCCTCAGAGTCCAGTACCTTTCCCCAGGTCACACAGCACATCAAATAAACCAATTAAGGGAAACATGTCACACTCAGCGTGAAATCCTTACACCTGGGAAGGGGGTGGTAACCCTGCCTCTCAGTCTTGCCCATGGTCTTCATAAACTCCAGGTAAGCAATCTGCCAGTAACATGGAGGCTGGGCTGCCTTCAACTCATCCCCACTCGACAGCTGTAGAGAGATGTCTCCAGGGGACCCATTTGTGCTGGGCTACAGAAGGTGGAATTTGACCCAGATGGCTGGGTTGTATACTTGAAGCCCAGAACATCCACACTTCAAAATTCCAGAATTTAAATGTTTATATCAGAGAACCCGACTGCCTGAGAACTCTTTTCCTTTCCCAGAAGACATCAGCTTTTCTTCATTACAGACTCACAGTAAACCACACAGGGTCATGGTGGCCACCACTGCCTCATAGACCTCTCACTGAGACCAGCCTTCTAAGACTTCTGACATTTTGCAAACGTCCCTCAAGCATAAATAAATGGGGTATACGGTAAAATGGAATTATCTTCATGACTGGGATTTTTTTCCTTCAAAGTAAATCATTTCCTTGAGAGCAATGGCAGGGACCTAGTGATACCCGAGGCAGAAGCCCTGCTTTCCCTTACTCACCCCAGAGATGAACTAGCTACATCTACCAACATCTTCTGGGAAGAGAGACTTTCCCAGATGTGAGGTTCCAGGTCATAGACTCAACTTCCCAGGACCACCACCTGCCAATCACACCCAGCACCAACCTCTGGCCTCCACATGTACATATGTACATAGCCATACAAACATGTATATACATATCATACATCACACATATGCAGATAGAGATCCCAAGAATAAAAACAACCTTGCTTTGAAAGCCACTAGAAGCAGCTAGACCTGTGTACATCTCTACATCTCCAGCATGTAGCAGGTACTCAGGAAGGCTTCTGTGACCAACAGATACCAGAAATTAGTGAAGGGGCAGAGCTACAGCACAGATGCATCTGGCCAGCTGTGAGCTCCACCCACTTCTCCTGGCCTCCATGATGAGATGAAGTCTGGTTGTAGTCTCAGATCCCCAGGGATCCTCCAAGACCTTTCAAGCTCATGAGCCAGAGACTCCTCTCAGACTTTTCTCAGTGCAAGTGACTAATGCCTGCCTGCCTCTTCAAGACCCCAGAGGATACTTTCAAGTTCTTACTAGTATGGTGTGTATGGTAGTGCAAATGTAATTGGCCCCCTTAATTTCCTAGGGAGTGGCATTGTTAGGAGGTCTGGCTTTGTTGGAGTGGGTATGACCTTGTTGGAGGAAATGTGTCACTGTGGAGACCATGCTTTGAGCTTTCCTATGCTCAGGACACTGCCCAGTAGGCAGTCAACTTCCTGTTCCCTGCATGATGGTAGGACTTTCAGCTACACCAGTACTACATGTGCCTGCAGGCCACCATGTCTCCCAACCTGATGACAATGGAGTGAACTTCTGAAACTGTAAGAAAGCACCCTCAATTAAATGTTTTCCTTGTAAGAGTTGCCATGGTCATAGTGTCTCTTCACAGCAATAGAACCATAAGACGGTATGGTTAACAAGGAAGGCCATACCTCACAACCATCCTTTATCATCCAGTCATTCACAGGGCAGTAGCCTCCATCTGCAGCCCAGTGCAGAGCTGTACAGCCTCCAAAGTCTCTGGCATCCCAAGACACTCCATGTCTTCGGAGGTATTTCACAACATCTAGGTGGCCCGCGTAGCAAGCAAGCATGAGACTGCAGTGTGCAGAAAAGGAAATTCTGCTATAGGTACCACCACTGACCTTGGGTCCACATTTTGTCCATCCAGAGTAAATAAAAAATAGAAAAAACTGGGTGTTTTATCCACACAAAATGTACATGTGTCCTGATAGATAAAATGTAGTAAGTCTATACAATTTTTTGTAAAAAATTTAAAAATCCATTTTACCATAGATAAAATGTGATTAAATCCAGGGAGTGTTGAGTCAGTCACAAAAGGGAAATTTAAGTCTGCAATATGAAAAAGCTTTCAACAATTTGAACAATAAAAGATGCCAGGCATCAAAAGCCATAGCATATGATCCATTTACACAAAACATGCGGGAGAGCCTAAGGAGGAAGACTACAGCAGGCTGGTAGCTGTTTGGGCTCAGGAGGGGAAATATACTTGCTATACTTCATGAAACTGACCCCCAGGATGGCCATGATAGGTGAACAATCACATGAATGTCTTTTAAAGCTCTAAATTCTATGGAATTTGGATTGCATCTTAAAAAAAAAAAGTACTGGAGCAAGATAATCAAGAAGGTAAAGCACAATGATCTGAGTTCAACCCCAGAGGCCACACTGTAAAAAGAGAGAACAGACTCCTGCACGCTTCCTCTGGCCCCCTACCTGAGCACTAATACACATGTGCATGCACATACACACATGCAAACACATACAAATCAAAAGTGTTTTGAAAATGAATAGTAGTTATGATTTAGTATAAGTTAGTCTGAAACAGGAAGTTCACTCACTGTCTTCCTCCTCCACCTGCTGGGGATTGTCCTCCTTGTAAGAGTCTGACAACTATTATGGAATTCTTTTGTGCACCTCCTAATCAGATAGCTGTATGGGCAGAAACCACTCCTGGATGCTGGATGTTAGTGGAGACGGATGCAGTCATGTTATACAAATGTATTATCCTATAGATTAGTTTTCTAGTTGCCATGAGGAAAATGTAACTTTGCAGAGACGTAGCTATCACCACTGCCACCAGAATCAAGCCTGGAATCGCGGCCTCTGGGATATTCCACAGTATGGGCCTCCACGGCTGTGACCTAAACAACACAAGCTCTCAAGGTTCCTGCCAAAGATGGCACCTTGTGCTCAGTCAAACCTTTATAACCTTAGCATGAAAATATCTTTGCCGGAAATATAGTTAGATGAGCAAGCTAGATGCTACCCTTCCACTGGGAGGTGACAGAGGCAAGCCCAGAGCGCAGGCAGTCAGCTTCCAACGTCAGTTAGGCGGAGAGACACAGGAGGGAGGGGAATGGAAGAGAGAATGAAGGGGAGAGAATAGAGAGAGGGATAGAATGGAGGGAGAGAGGGGGAAGAGGGGAGAGAAAGTGAGAAGGGAGAGACGATGGAAGGAGAGGACTTGATAGAGAACTGGTTTTCAATAAAGAAAATGAAATCACAGAGGCAGAACCAGCAGGCACAATGTGGGAGCAAGGCTGAATCATGATCTCACCCCAGCACCCACCAAAAACGAGTGACATCTGGAACAAGAGGGAGCCTGGGTGTTGGTGATGCCAGGGGACTGCGGAGAACCCCAAGTGTGCTGTGATGGCAGGTGTGCCTCCAGGGGCACACAGCTGAAGGTGACTGAAGCACACACATGGGAGGGGTTTCTACAAATATGGGCACATGTCAGCCCTGCCAAGCTGCTGTGGAACAACCTTTGTATACTGTAAATATGTACTACTCCCATTGGTTAATAGAGCGCTGACTGGCCTATATATAGCTGAGCAGGAGAAACTGGGCGGGAAGGCCAGACTAGGAGGACACTGGGAAAAAGGACAGTCAGAGAAGACACCGTGAGACAGAGCAAGCAGGATGGGATGTACCTACATGAGGTAAATGAGTCTCGGGGCAGCACACAGATTAATAGAAATGGGTTAAGTTATAAGAGCTAGCTAAAAATGAGCCTCAGCTATCGGCTGAGCATTTATAATTAATATTAAGTCCATGTGTGGTTACTTGAGGCGCAGCTGGTGGGACAGAGTTAGGCAGAAAAGTCCACCTACACCAAGACTCAGTGGAGCATGGGCAGGGGTTTTCCGTGTTATTCTTCCACATTTTCTAAATGTTTGAAAATGATCTAAATAAATAGTTGAAAAATAAAATGGAAGATCATCTCAGTAGAAAAAGGTAGTCCCTACATGACCACATAAGGACACTGGAACTATTCAAATCTTTGATCATCCTAAGAAAGATGCCCTGACTATAAATCTTAATTGCACTTCTGAGCATTCTCTGGGTGTAGAAGTCCTAGAATGGAATCAGTGTGTGAGTGGCCATGGCCTTTCTGAGCTTTGTATTAGCACATATTCATTGCCCTTTCCTTCCCCTCCACCTCCTGCCAGCCACCTCCTCTCCAGTCTCCTTTCTACTTTTACATTATGTGTGTGTGCATGTGTGTGCAAGTGTGAATCATTTGTGTGTGTGCATGTATGTATACACACATATATATATATATACACCAGATTGCGTGTGTGTCTAAATCATTGTGTATATGTGGATCTTAGATTGTGAGTGTATGTGTTTTCTCACATAAAATGGAAGGAAGTGGATGCTCAAATTTTCACCTACACCCAGTACACAGGAAACATTCCACCACTGAGCTAGACCCCAGCTCTCAGGACCTGGCCCGTGTATATTCTCAAATTTTATACATCATGACATGCTTTTAGCAACTCCATCTGAATGTCCATTTTACTCCACCTTTATTAATTATTATTAGCAAACGCATATGTTCTAACTGCAGTCTGTGTGAGTTGCTGGGCAGAGGGAGCTGTCCCTGGCTGTGGATGTTCATGGACAGACTGTGCCCTGCACGCTGCTCAGTGTTCACTCAGATAGCCCTAGCTATGCAACTTCTCCCTCCCATTTTTGGCCTTGCACATTTACAAAGTCAGATGACTAAATCCCTACTTCCTCGTGGTATTTTATGACTTTTTACACTTAATTTTCTATTCATTTGACATGTGCTTTGATGCTTGCTGGAAGGCCAAGATCTTTCTTATTTTCTTTCTCGAATAGCCTTTTTCTGGAACCTTCTCCCTCCATCTGTAGCACCTCGACCATCATACATTATGTTCTGCCTATCCTGTTTATCTTCTTCCAGTCTTTTACACAGTGCCCACCTCTCTAATTAGTTTAATTCTTAAGGCATCTTAATAGCTGTCCTCATAGTCTCTGAAAAAGTTTTAGTATCTATTACCATCCATTTGTTCACTCAGATAAACTACAATCATTTTAACGGGTTCCCAAGAATAATTCCATTTGAATTATTCAATCCATATTCAATATATATGCTAATTTGAGAAAAATAGAAAATGGTGCCATATTCTTGCCATTCTGAAGTGTGGTGTAGATCCCGATTGTTCGCGTCTCTGATCTCTCAGTATAGTTCTGTAGCTGTATATTTTTATCAGGCTTCTTGCCTTCGGGGACTCATTCTACTCTACTGTGTTTAGATATAAATGAGTTAGTACCTTTTTTAAACAGTCTCATCATATAGCCCTGGCTGTCCTGAAACTCACAGAGGTCCCCCTGCCTCTGTCCCCTAAGTGCTGAAATTAAAGGTGTGTGCCAGTACACCTAGTATGTTTTTAGTCATCTTATGACTACCATGTCAGGAAACTTTCTTATTAAGTTTCAGGTCTTTGCTAGTTTTCTCTTGGGTTCTGCAGGCCAGGAGGAAGCACACCTCTTAACCCTGTATCTTCCAAAATACTGTCCAATCATGAAACAGAATATAAGGTGCATTCGCTGAGAGCCTGCTTCACACATGCCCATATATTAACCCATTCGTTGCCTGCAATAACCCATGGGTTATGAGGAAGGTTGCTATCCAGGGTGACATATTGTGTCCTTCAAGGACTGGGGTTTGATACCACGCTGTCTGTGCTCTTCACTGCACTCCCACCCCAACTCTCTGCAAACTCAGAAGGAATTTACCATTGCTAAGAAATGACCATTTTGTGTGGTGATAGGCAGGACTGTATACACCTGTCATCCTGGCTCCTCCAGAGGCTGAGGCAGACATATGAGTTCCAGACCAGCATGGACAACACAGTCATACCTTGGTGGTTTGAAAGAAAATGGCCCACAAAGGGAGTGGCACTATTAGAGGGTGTGGCCTTGTTGGAGGAAGTATGTCACCTGTGGGGGCAGGCTTTGAGGTCTCTTGCTCAAGCTTCCCTCAGTGTGAGTTTGTCTACTTCCTGTTGCCTGAGTCAAGATATAGAACTTTCAGCTCCAGCACCATGTCTGTCTGCATGCCACCATGCTCCCTATCATGATGATAAATGGACTGAACCTCTGAAATTGTAAGTGAGCTGCCCCAATTAAATGCTTTCTTCATGCCACCCCAACTAAATATTTTCTTTATAAGAGTTGACTGGGTCATGGTGTCTCTTCACAGCAATAAAAAACCAAACTAAGAGACCAACTAATCCTCCATCGCAAAAAATAACAAATAATAAATGTTGACACTTCCTGCTACTTCCATGCCAGGCACCCTCCAAAGGCTGAGAGTCTGTTGTGTATATACACACAGGATTTCTGTGCTAGCACTCTCTGCTTTAGTCCCTTCAGATGGGTCTTTCACTGACCCTGGAGCTAGGCTAGCAGCCAATAATCCTCAGTAGTCTTCCTGCCTCCACATGCTCCAGTCACAGTAGGGGTTATAGATGCACAGCCGTCCTAGCATTTTACATGGGTGCTAGGAAGTCACTGAGCCATCTGGCCATCCAATACATTTTTAAATGATGCATTGTCTTAGTTAGGGTTTCTAGTGTTGCAATGAAACACTATGAGCAAAAAGTAAATAGGGGAGGAAAGGATTTATTTGGCTTGCACTTCTGCATTGTAGTACAGTAGGAAGCCAGAACAGGAACCTAAATGGGACAGGAGCCTGGAGGCAGGAGCTGATGCAGAGGTCATGGAGTGGTGCTGCTTACTGGCTTGCTCCATCTGGCCCACTCAGCCCCCTTTCTTATAGAGCCCAGGACCACCAGTCCAGGGACAGCACCACCCACAAAGGGCTATGCCCTTCCACATCAACTACTAATTAAGAAAATGTACTATAGGCTTGCCTGCAGCCCTATCTTGTGGAGGCATTTTCTTAATTGAGGTTCCCTCCTCTCAGAGGACTTTAGCTTGGGTCAAGTTGACATAAAGCTCTCCAGCATATGTATATTCATTGTACATAGTGTTGGGTTTCATAAGGACAATTTCTCTCAAGTAGACCATATACTCCAACTCATACGGTTCACCCTCCTCACTTCCCTCCCATCTGCCCCTGCCTAGTCCTGCTTCTGTTTTCATGTAATTTATACATAAATGGCTATGCATCTATATAAACTCTAGAATCCACAAATAAGTAAAAAAATATCTGGCTTATTTCACATAGTCTGATGATGCCTGGCTGTATCATTTCCCAAAAGATGTCACCACATTGTGCTTTAAGGCAGAATAAAACTCTACTGTGCGTGTATACCTTTCTCCCTACATCCTTCTGCTGACAGACACCTAGGCCAATTCTAACAAGGCACCGAGTTGCACCCAAGGCCTCCCTTCACCTTGAATCTCTAAGGAAGGATGTTAGGTTAGAAACCTTCTATAGGAATTTCCTTACCTTCCTAAAAATACTTTTCTGACTGGGAGGAGGTGTGTTATAAACACAAATACCTATAAACATGCAAAGGACCTGCTGCCATTTTTTCCAGTGGGGTTGAACCCAGGGATTTGTACATCTAGGCAAGCACTGAGGTGCACCCCAGCCCTGCTCATATGTTCTCAATAATGCTGATGCTCTCTGCAGCTTCCAGCTTGTCTTTGCCGTGGAAACTCGGAGCTTAGGACTGACACACACAAACCTAAAGCAAGAGCCTCTATGGAGTGAACACTTAAACACATTTTTTCATGTTTTACATAGATGCTATTCGTTTTCAATTTTCCACTTCTTGGGTGGATTCTGGTGGCTTTGAGTTTCTCTAAAAAGCATACATTTCAACACAATTGCCAAACCTGTTATGAGACACAAAGCATCACTCTTTTCATTTTCAAACACCTTCTCTCTAACCAGTATTTCTCTTCCCAGTGTCCAATTTTATTTCTCTTTTCTTTGATCTACATGACATCAGTTTATCATGAAGATTTTTGTTAAGAGGTATCCCATACATTTTTGCAACATGAAAATATTACCATTAATCCCTTTCTAGCTCTTTCAATTCCTGCCTGTTTTCTACTTTCCTTAAAATGTTTCCTTGGTAAACTGGAAATGTTTTTTTTTTCCAAAACTCTTCAGCCAATTGATAGCTTAGTTCCAGACTGATTAAAGAGTCACTCAGAAAATAATTTTAAAATTATATCTCAATGTAATCTTTTCCTGAACCGGAATGGAACAGATGGCCTCTCTGGCTTTAGAAAACCACATTTGAGTTTGTGGAGATGGCTCGGTGGGTAAAGTGTTTGCACTCAGGTGAAAAGCCAGGTATGCCAGCATGCACCTCTAACTCATCACGGGTGGTAGAAGCGAAGACAGGAAGCTCCCTGGAACTTGCAGATTGGCCAGCCAGCCCAGCTGAGTCCTCCAGCTAGCTGCCAATGGGAGACCTTGCCTCAGAAAGCAAGGTAGTTGCCTCCTGATTATAACACCTTCAGTTAACTCAGGCCTCCACAAGCTTTTACAATCACACCCATAGAAATGTGCACCCACACACATGTACACTGACACATGCATGTACATACACACAGACATAGACACACACACACACACAAAAGTATGGCATATGATCAGAATGTATGCAGGCAGTGCCTCTGCCTTTGGCCTGTGAACATCATGTGCCCTGCAGGCATCCTGAGGACACCATGTACCCTGTGGGCACCCTGAGGAAAGGTGGTGTCATTTGTCTCCCTGTTTGACCCATGTACTAAAGCATGGTGCCTGGCATGTAGTTGTCATCAAATAAACATTGGATGTGCTAAAATAGTTCAATCTAATCGCTACAACAGCTGGTATTGAAGTATTTCAAAGTGATCCTTCATCTGTCCTTCCTATAAGACTAATGGTTTTCAACCTGTGGGTTGTAATCCCTTTTGGGGTTGAATGACCATTTCAGAGGGGTCACATATCAGACAGCCTTCATACCAGATATTTATATTATGATTCTTAACAGTAGCAAAACTACAGCTATGAGGTAGCAATGAAATAATTTTATGGTTGGAGGTCACCACGGCATGAAATATTAAAGGGTCACAGCATCAGGAAGGTTGAGACCCACCACTTTAACATCCCCAGCTGGTGTGATGGAAACCACAGCCACGTTTTGCAGTGGTATCTCTGATGCCGACTTTGGCTGCTTCTTTACAAACACCTGGCTTTTTGGGCAGCAGAGGAAGCTGGAATGTAACAAGAGCCCCCAAGAAAGGAGCCATGCGCCTGGCCAGAGCTGGTGGTATTGTTTTTACAGCTATGCATTACTGACCCGGAGGAGGTTAGGCAGGTCATATCTGATGAACGAGACCACAGATGAACAAGCCAGCTTTTGTTATCCCATCTTCCCAGTAGGACCCAACCACCTCTCAAGACTTTCACAATAAACTGGACAAAACATGTAAGGCAAAAAACAAACAAACAAACCAGGAACAGTCTAATAACACAGCAGCAACTATGCCAGCTCTCAGAGTTACCCCACTTCCTACCTGTCCTTGCCACTTCCATTCTTCAGATTCACATCAGTGCCATTGGAAACTAGGATCTTCACAAGCCTGGGTAGAACCAGGTTGAAAGTAGTGAGATAAAATAGCTTCAGGGACTTAGAGCCCATGGTGACCCAATGAAACTTAGTAATCTGACATTCAAGGCATCCTTACCACACTGTCCTCTCTACCCATTCTGAAGACAGGAAGTTCTGTTAAATGGGAAGCCCACTAATCCCCACTGAAAATAGGGTCCCAGCCTTCAGTCAGTTACTCATCATACCCAACCCTGCCCACATGGCACAAATAGTTCGTGTCGTTTTAATGGCCGTTTTTAATATAGGATCAAACAGAAACACTTAATGAGAACACATTTCTAGTGTCACTCAGTTGGCATTGTTGCAATCAAAAGATAAATATGATTGAAATATAAGATGTTAGTACTTAGAGCCATCCCTGCGGGACTGCTAACGGCAACCTCAAGGGGAAGTCCATTCCCAAAAATGCCCTCATTCACTTTGTTTAAAGAAATTCAAATTCCAATCTTGACTGTTCCCAAGACGTATACAATATATGGTGTGAGGTTAAACACGAATGAGTCTGTGTGCTGCCCAACCCGACACAAGCACCTGGATGGAAGCCATTCCAGGGGAGCGTATGGGGAGGGAAAAGAAGCTACCTTCCCATGCTGGCCACGACCTACAGGGACAGGGAGAAGCCATACCTGGTATAGCCTTTCTGAGCAGCAACCATGAGGGCAGTAAAGCCCAACTTGTTGGGCACGTCCACCTTTACATGGCTTAAGGAAAAGAGAGAGGAAGTTTGTCATTCACAACAGAGATCCCTGAAGTGAACAGCATCCACAGGGGCTGAAATGGTTCGTTTTACCATTTCCGTTGCTCTTGGGCCTTTAAGTTTTTGTTGTGTTACAATGCCCTAATAGCTTTAAAGGTTCAATTTTTCATGAAAAACATTGTCATTTTACTTGGAACGGGTGCTTCCTCCAGCTCAAAACCATTATGCCTTTCCATGGAATCGTCTGTGAGCAGCAAAGCCTCTTGGCATGAGCTGGGAACAGCGTGGCACCAATGTTCCGTTCCACCATAGAGGCAGGTATGGCCAGGGCCTGGGCTTTTCCCTTGGCTCCTCACTCTCCTACGGGCTGTGTATTGATGCTGCCCAGGGAAGAATGCCCATCTCGTGTTGCCAGACAAGGAACTTGGCATTCTGTGGAACCTTTTCATCAACCTACCAAGTCCCAGTTCAGAAACCACTGCCTTCTCAGATGCACAAAACCATGCTACAGAAGAATCTAAATTGCGTCTACACGGGGGGGGGCACCCTCAAGCATCCCTCCTGTGGCAGCTATGCCCCTCCCCTTTTTTCTAGAGTCCTTCCAACTTTCTAGTCTCCAAGACAGCTGGTTCGCTGATTCCCAGCATCACCTGGTATTACATGTGGGCATTTCAGACTGACCTGTACTCAATGCTGGGCTGAGAGCCAAAGGACAATAATTGCAGCTGGGGCCAAAGCATGATGCCCGGACCTGTCATTTCCTTTGATAGTTTTCATTAAAAAAAAAATCACCAACTGCATCATTCACAGGGTCTTAGGACTCTTTATTAGCTAGGCTTCCATACCTCAGACCAGCCACCTGAGGTCAATGTGGGAGGTGCTTTCGAAGGTGCTAGAGAATCTGTCTAGGCAAACAAAATAGAGCCGTGCCATGTGTGTCTGTGCTCAGGCATCAGAAGAACGAACAGAACACCCAGCTGTGCTCTCACCCTCCTTCCAGGATTCAAAGCAGGAGATCTTCATCATTCATGCTGACAGCACGATGGAAGTGCTCACTACTCCTGGGCTCCCCTAGAGAAAGCAGACGGACAGCCTTCACCCAGAATGCAGGGGTGGGAAGTTCGAGCCCACTCTGTCTCCTGTGGCCTTGGGTGAACGTTCACCTTTGCTTTCAAGAAGGCATGGAGTTGTCCCTGTCGGCAGAGCTCACATTTCCCACTGAATTGCATTTTTACTGACAAAGACCCATTTTTCATGTGTTAAGAGAAACTTCACAGACTGACCCAAAGAACTGGGACATTTTCAAATCATAAGGTGCTCCTTCGTGAGTGCTGCCATGGGAATATAACCCCAGCAACTGTCACAATGTGCTGCTTTCTTTTACCAAAGTGGCTAAACTAGTTCAACAAGGACAACTGCTTTAGCTCCCTATGTTGGGAGAGCAGTTGGGCTTCATACCCACAGGGAAGTGGGGAGCATTGAGAAACCCCTTAAAGGGAGATGGTAATCTGCCAAGTAGGAAATGGTGGGGATGAGCCTAAGAAGACAAAAAGATCAGTGGGAAACAGAGGGGTAGTAGCTGGCACAGGACATGGACGTCAACTCTGAGGGGGCAAGGGGGCAGCAAACCAACAGCCTCAGCCTCAATACCACTGGCGACTGGAAGAAATTCTCTTCCAACCACTAGTCTATGGCTTCACTCTTTCCGCATCCCATGCCTTTCAAATCAGCATGGCAGAGCTCAAAGGTGCACAAGTGATGCAGTAGTAACCATGTCTAGCACGGCTCCCTCGTCCCCTCACAGCCTACCAGATCCAGCACCCCCTCCCATGCTTGTGATGCCTGCTTGGCTTCAGTTTGTAGCTCCTGATCTAAGTTATACCACTGGATAGTGGATCAATACCGCCATAGGGGTCTCTGAGAAAATGGGATAAACGGGGTCCCACACACACTTTTCTCATTAATATTACCACCAATTTCACAGTTACTATTCTAAGCTGTAAAGGAAGATAGCAAATCCTTCCCCAACACACAGCTCTGAGCCCAGACTCCCTCCTGAATGGCCTGCCCCCAGCCCTCCTGCAGAACCAGCTGGCACAGCCCTTTTCCTGTTCACGTCTCTCTAGAACATCAGATCCCAGGCAATGGAGACTTCACTAAGTGACAGACATTCAAACTGACCAAGTGACCGGGATGAGGGTATGTGGGGGTGGGGGGGTGATGAAAACTGGGAGCAGTGGGTCAGATTGGCCACAGCTGGCTCCTTCTCTTTTTAGGTAAAAATCAATTGATATCAACTTAAATTGCTTTGAAACTGCTGTCTTCTACAGTTTACCAATCTCTAAGAGATTTACTCAGTCATGTTAGGCACCTTTTACATCATTCCACACATCTTTAGACCAAAGGCTGCATTCAAATCCAGGTGTTGTGCAAAGCCTTCAGAGCCAAGGGCCTGGCCAGCCTTGTTCTTCTAAGGAAGGTCCTGCCAGCCCAGGGATCTCACTTAAAGGGACTTTATACTCCCCCAAGGTCATTTGACACATCTGTTGTCACAACCTGGGAAATGCTACCGGCATCTAGCAGGGCAGGGTCAGGGATGCCCACAGGACAGCTTGCCACTCCTCATGGCCTATTCATATTCAGCAGTGTCATGGATGAGGATCTCAGCTGCACTGAAGTGGCTCCTCCACAGACCACTGTGTGACCTCTACACTTCAGGGGATTAATTAAACAGGACCTTGCCCTCCCTCTTTTCCTTCCTACATAAAGGGAGAGGCAGTTTGCCTATAAGAAGCCTATTATCTACAAAAGAACCCTTTTGTGTGTGTGTGTCTCAAGATCCAGCTTCCACAAAAGCAAGTTACAGAGTCATGTATGGGAGTGTGGGAAGTCATCTAGTCTCTACTGAACTTTTCAATGTGAAGAGCATTCTAAACCTACACTTACTAGTAAGGACTCCACATTCTTCCTAAATTCTCCTCCAGGTTACAAAATCAGGGCTGAGCAATGCAAAGCTGTCCAGGTCATTGGGTAGGAGAAGGCAGCATCAGAGCTTATGGCAAGTCTCACCTGGGGCCGTAATTTAATAGGCATCGAGGTATCTGACTGATTCATAGTTATGTTTCTATTCTTACTATGTTTTAAAATACAGAATCTAAAATAAATGTAATACCCCCTGCCCTTTCCAACAAGTGTCAAATAAACATGGATGCCTAAAAGCGTCAGGGAATGTGGACTTGTGATATTCAGAGCAAGGTCTGGAAGCACCTGTGCAGTCCCCATCTCTGCACTGGCTACCTGTACTCGGCCTCACTGCACTCCCCCCTCACTGCACTCACTGGCTCCCACCTCACTGCACTCACTGAGCTCCCACCTCACTGCACTCCAACCTCACTATACAGCACAGGGAGGTCTTCTGATGGAGGCACTTCCTACCACATCCAGGAAATGCTGCTGTATGAAAATATTAGAAAACAAGACAAGTTCATTTCATGCTTATGAGCTGGAGAGCTGTGTTCAGCAACAATGTCTAGGCTTTATGACACAGCTAAAATAAATGTGCTGTCTATACCCACTTCTACTAGGGATCCTTGGTGCTTCCCATGGGATTCTGTGAACAAAAGGACCACCTCACAGAGACAGAGGAAAAAAGCATCCTTGCTTATACGTCTCACTTGCTGAGTCTTGGGGAGAAAAAAACAAAAAACACTGGTCAGTTATGAGAGTCCCTCTCAATGACAGCTTAGTACTCCTCAGCTACCAAGATGTTGTCCCAGGGAAGACAAAGAAAAATGGAGAATTCCACTGGAACCAGGTGGATCAGTCCAGGAAACCCTATTAACATGGACTGATGGCATGCCTAGGGGGGTAAAGACACTTGCTACACAAGCCTGGGAATCTGAATGCCATGCCAGATCTCATGGGAAGGTGGACAGAGAGAATCAACTTCAAAGCTGTCCTCTAACCTACACATACACACACATGTGCTGTGCACATACACACAATATTAAAAAAGATTTTACAAAGAAAACCTGTGAGCAAGAATTTCACAAGACACACTAAAAGGCCCTGACTGCCACTTTCATTTCCACTGTAGGCAGGAGGCACGGAGAACAGAGAGGAAATTCCAGGGAGAGCAACATGTCCTCCCCTTCCAAGCATGAGCCCTTCAAGACTCTGTAGGCCTGGCCCAGGAGAATGGCCTCAGTATGTGCAACTGACTAGAGAACAGGCCGGCCTTGGGAGGTCCGAGCCCGCAGCGCTCGCTCTGGGTGCCGCGCCTGCAGGCATCATTGTCAAGAGTGCTCCGGGGTGCCCACCTGGACTGGACTGGATGCTGTGCACTCAGTGGACACTAGGAGGAACGGGCAGGGTGGACTTTGAGAAGCCATCTCATTCTCAATGGGGTCATCTAGCCGCAGAAGTGACCACAAGTAGAACATGGCAATAACACCTTCCTCGGTGGAACTTAGGTCTTTATTAAAAACTGTGAATAAATCATGAACTCATTGGAGAAGATATTTGCCAATTAACAAGTAGCAGCTGTTTTTCTTTCTTTTTAAGGGTCTGACTGATTAAAATTGCATGCTTCATTTAAGCAAGAACCTCGTGTACTTTACCTGGGAAGAAAAAAAAAGGCTGAGCCTCCTTTATTTGAACAAAGTGCAAGCTTTTGTGATTCATTAAAATGCTCTCAAACTAAATGCAAATTATAAGCCCACAGAAACATTTTTGCTTGCTCTGTATAATATGAGCATTCTTGATTCTCTGTTGAGCATCTTCAGGCTCCTTAAGAGAGCCCCACACTGAATATTAGAATAAAATAAGGGAAGAGCCATCAATCAGCAGAGCCAGAGGCCTGCCTCCACCAAAGACACCAGTCCCTCCATGGAGCATAGCATCATAAGGCTAGCAGAGAAACAGTCAACTGCACTGTTTGAGAGTGCTATCGTGTGAGCGTGGGTTTATGGGTATACACATATACGCATGTAAGCACAAGCTTGCACACACATGCAACACAGTCACTACCAGCATGCCCCTGTCCCTTGAGAGGTCTTATCTAATTTCCTATAGAAGTCATATAAGGGCAAAATCATAGGCCAGATATCTACAGTTGCCTCTCTGAAGTCAGCTGGACAAGAAGGACACTTAGCCAGAAGCAGGTCCCTCTTCAGCTGATCTGCAAGGTCAGGCCAATCTCTCTACCTTCTTAAAATAAAGACAGAAGCCCTTCCCTGGCTTAGATGTGCTGTTCAGGTGACAGCAGGTCACCTGCAGCCCACCACAGCAAGCTGCCGAGCCAGCTGTGTGCACCTCTCTGGCTAGGGTCAGGTGGACTGGTCCAGTTGGTGAGAAAGGGATCTGTTCCCAAGACAGAGTGAGCCAACAAACAGACAAAAGCCAGTGTGCTTCTCTGTGCATCTACCTCTGCCACTGCATCGTAATCACCCACCCACCCAGCCCCACATATGAGCTATAACTGACCCTTTACCCTCCATCCGGGAGCCTACAATAGTAGTGGGAGGATAAGGGCAGGCGAATATGTTAAACAGGACTGAAGAAATGCTGAGCCTGCCTCAAGGTTGGGCCAGCAGAAGTGTGTGCAGGGAAGAAGCCTGCACACGAAATCAGCCCTGACCCAACTCTGCCCACGGAGCATGTGCAGTGGGCAGACCAGGGGACTAGGTACTCTGTGAGAACTGAGAGGGGAGTGGTGGCTGTGGGAGGTGGGGACCACAGGAGAAAGTCAGAAGGAAGTGCAGAGGCTGCCTGGAGAGAGCATCCTGCCTGTGGCCCCCAGGAGTTCTTTCAAAGGCAGGCTCTATGTTTGTATTTCCCATGCCTACTGCTCCGTGACCTTTCTGTGTTCCAAGTGCGCTCGCGCTCTCTCTCTCTCTCTCTCTCTCTCTCTCTCTCTCTCTCTCTCTCTC
>LOEQ01002131.1:68901-86655 GCA_001685075.1 Bramus lutescens | reverse complement strand
GAGGGAGTGGGCGTGGCTTGTCTCTTAAAGAGACAGAACAACCATTACACCCATGACATACTGAACACTGTTCTAGTGGCACTGGGGTCAGATAGAAATTCCCCATGTTGCAAAAACCACATGGTAAATGAGACATATAAGTAAGCATGTACAGTAGTGTCAGGGGTAGTAAGTCCTGAGAAGGAAAACATAGGATAAGCTGGGGGTCTGGGACAGGAGGAAGGACCCTTCACTGAGGAGAGGGCTTAGGCAGGACCTGAAACAAGTGTGGGATACTGAAGGCGACTTTCAGAGCAGTGTCCAATGGGAAAGCACATGGAGGAGCATGGAGGAGAGGCGTGGACCGGTGGGGAATATTGGAGAGGCTGACAAGGCAGTAAGAGGCAACCATGTAGCTGTGGCTCATCCAGAGAACACTGGTTTTTACTGGAAAGACGTTGGGGGAAGCAAAGGAGGTTGTTAAGCTGGAACAGGCAGGATCTGTATGGTTGATTAGGGCTGTTGTGGCTGCCTGCGATGAGGCTGTGGGCAGCGGACAGGGCCAATTAGGGAGCTCGTGCAGTAACTGAGGTGGCAGAACAGTGTGTGGACTGGTTGGATGTAAGATGCATTTAGTGGTAGATTTAAACCATTTGCTAGTAGAGCCAGGTACATGCCTATGGCCCCAGTTGCTTGGGAGGCTGAGACACAAACATCCCTTGAGCCCAGGATCTTGGGATCAGTTTAGAGAGAATTGCACAGTTTCATCTCAAAAAAAAAAAAAAACAGAACACCTTAAAAATTGCCAGGGGCTGGGCGGCAGTGGTGCACACCTTTAATCTCAGCACTCAGGGAAACAGAGACAGGTGGATCTCTGAGTTCAAGGTCAGCCTGGTCTGCAGAGTAAATTCCAGGACAGCCACAGCTACTCAGAGAAATCCTGTCTCAAACAAGCAAACAAACAAACAAAATAGAAAAGAAAAATTTGTCAAGGCACTAGACCTACCACCCAAGGAGTGTGAGTGTATGTGTGTAGACATGTTACACACACACACACACACACACACACGCATGCAAACACAATTTCAAAAGGAAACTACCTTCACAGTGGATCAGGTGTCATGATTAAATAACACTCAGGGAGTCAGCATCCAAGGATCATGTCGAGCTTCATCCTCCATGCAAAGAAGACCCACTTGAGACATGAAAATGAGGGTAAAAAGAACATCAGCCTTCAGGGTAGAAGAAGAGAAGGCAGCAAGGGGACTCCTCTCACTGGCAGATGGCTTAGCAGCGCAGGTCCTGGGGCACATCTGCAAACCAGACAGAAAATGGAGTGGAATGCCCTGGCCTCGAGAAGGGGACTAGAGAGAGAACCCACAAAGCTGGGTAACTGTACTTCCGAGAACTATAAGGAAAGCCCTAGCCAAAGACCGCTCCAGTGATGCAAGACAACCTGGCGATGGACCAGAGCCAAACTGCCCAGGCAAGAGGAAATGGCCAAGTCCACCAGCCCAATGTGTACTACATAACCATTTTAGTGAGCAAGGCATTCGCTGGTCTTCATAACTGGAGACGTGAGTTGGCAAATGAGGTTGGGATTACTGCAGTCCAAGCCTGCCACCTAGTGCTCAGGCACACGTGAGCAATTTTCCGAGGGATAAAACTTTCACCAAGGCCCTTGGAACCAGAGTCTGCAGGAGATACCACCAGCTCAGGAAGGCAGGCCATCATCAAAGACTGTTCTCTGACCTGAAAGCAGCCATGTTTCCAGGGCCAAGGTGAACTGTACAGACACCACATGGGGTTAGAGGCTGGTGTACGTGGCTGCTGTCTCTAAACGAAGCCTGGGCACTTGACAAAAGAAAGAGAGGGAAGGAGGGAGGGAGGGAAGAAGGGAGAGACCAGCAAGTCAACAGGTAGCAGAGGAACATAACCAGAACAGCTCTGGCCAAGCACAAGGTGAACAAATAGAGGGTTCTATCTTTCTCTTCCTCCATAAAAATACTTAAAATAGAATTGAGACTGAGGAAGATGGCTCAATAGGGTTTTTTTTTATTAGAAAAAACAGCACTTATCATGAAAGCATTAGGACCCAAGTTCTGATCCTAGTACCTACATTTAAAAGCTGGCAAGCCAGGCAATCTTGACATTAATCCTTTAATCCCAGCACTTGGGATGCAGAGGCAAGTGGAACTCAGTAAGTTCAAGGCCAGCCTGGGCTACAAAATGAGTTCCAGGACAGCCAGGACTGTTACATGGAGAAACCCTGTCTCAAAACAAACAAACAAACAAACAAGGCCTGGAACCCCAGAACTGGGATGGGAAGAGACAAGAGGATGAGGATCATTGGGGCTTGCTGGCCAGCCAGCCTAGCAGGAGGCCATGGGAGCAGGGGGAGGGCAAGCTAGGTTCCATAAAAGAACTTGTCTCAACAGAATAGGGGAGGGAATTAAAGAGCAAGGAATGCAACATATTCATCTGACCTCCATGGGTACATATAACTGCATCTGCATGCATGCACCACACACACACATGTATGTGCGCACACACACAATACATTTTATATTATATATGTATGCTTTTAGAAGGAAATCATTTTCATAGTACAAAGTGTGACATGATTAGGGAACATCTTAGGAATTATGATAGATTTTTTGGTCAATATGACATAAGCTAAAGTCATTTGGAAAGAGGGTACCTAGATTGAGAAAATGTCCCCATCAGCTTGACCAACGGGCAAAATTATGAGGGCCTTTTCTTGATTAATGATTGATACAGGAGAGCGCAGTCCATTGTGCCAGTGCTGGGAAGGTGGTCCTGGGAGTTAAGAAAACAAGCTAGGCAAATCCTGGGGAGGAAGGCAGTTAGCATCCTCCTCCATGACCTCAGCATTAGCTCCTGCCTCTAAGCTCTGCTCTGACTTCCCTCAATGTATGGAAAGAAAGAGCGAGAGTCTCTCTCTCTCTCTCTCTCTCTCTCTCTCTCTCTCTCTCTCTCAAGCAAGCTGCAATAATCCCTTTCCTCTTCAAGTTGCTTATGGGCACAGTGTTTATTGCAGTAGAAACCTAACTGAACAGGGGTCCAGGCACCAAAATGATTTTCATATGACAACTGTATTTCAGATAATACCGTTTTTTGCTTGGACACAGAAAAATGCTTCTCAACCATCAGGCTACTACCTCTTAGGTAATAACTAAAGAGTGGGGTGGGGGGACAGTGACACTAGAAGAGGAGAGAAGGGGGCAGGGGTGTGGCACAAGATCAGAAAAGGTACCAAGGGCATCATCACCATCCCCCCACGTCAACACTGCAGCACAATGCCCCTGGAGGAAAGGGCAGACAGGCAGCCAACTAAGCATGTCGGATCGTGACTGCATCATTGCCAGCCTGCTACCTGTGACTCACTGCAGCCCTGTGTGACCCAGGGCACCAGGGAAAGGTGAGAGGGGGCCACAGGCTAAGTAAGACTCACACTTGCATCTCTTTCTGGTATTCCTAAGTCACAGAAAGAAGTGACTTTATTTTGCAATGGGCTAAGCAGCCAGAGGAAATTAAGGAAAAGGCATCCAAGTGTTTTTTTTTTCTGTCTCTACATTTTAGACATAGGTGATATACAGTAGCATACTCCAGGAGTCAAAGAAGCTCTCAGAGTTCATTCCCAAGTTCCCCACTAATGCTCATTTACCAAAAGTTCCCCGTCTCATTCTTTGACTTCAGAGAAGCCGGTGGCTTCTTAGCCACTGGGTAACCATTTTACCGGGAGGAAAGCAAGCTGCAATGCGAGCAGTTGTGTCTGCACCTACACGTAAATGACACCGTAATTGTGCATCTTGGGGTCTTCCTCTTCGATGGAGAACCTAAGCCACTGCTCCTGAGGTCCTTGCCATTTCTCGTTCTTTTCCAGATCCCAGTACAGTTCGATGCTGTGATGAGTCACTTTGCCCACAACAGGAGGATGCGGCTTTAAGGATGGCACGATTTCTGAAAAGATAAATATGGGATTTCAGAGCCCCATTTCCAGAAGGAAAAGAGAGTCAGTGGGTCACGGATGCCTGCTGACCTGAAAGTTTCTCACACACTGAACACTCAAATAAAGGTGACACCTGAGAAGCCAAAGGGTTACAGAATTCAGCAGGCAATGGGTTCCCTGACACTCCTGGAGAGGACGACACTGGTCCACTGATACTGACCCTGCGGGAAAGCAGGTTACTCTGTCACAGCAATTAGCTGACTCTTTAAGAATGAATGAAACTCAGAATGGTACTATCATGTTTCAGGGAACTGGATCACAGATAAAGCCAAGAGATGCTATATCTGCTTTGAACATAACAGACAACAAAGGCTTGACATCTATTCTGTATGATTATCTCTATTTAAAACAAGAACAGGCTAGTCATAACCCAGGTCAAAGATGAACTGTGTGCCAGATAGAGGGAACAAATAACCAATAGGATGTGGAACAAACATTCCCACAACCCTGTGTTCACAGAGGTCAGCAGGAATGAGCTCTCACTTCGTGTCTGACCAGACACTGAACAGACTCTGTTACTATCACAAGAGACACTACCGGGAGAAGACACTCAGTCATTGGTTGAGGTAAAGTAAAAACAAAAGCCTTACCAGAAGGCACTATGAAAGTGTATGGTAAAACTAAGAATTGGCCACGAGAGATGTAGTTTTGCCAGGCAGTGGTGGCACATGCCTTTAATCCCAGCACTCGGGAGACAGATGCAGATGGATCTCAGTGAGTTCAAGGTCAGCCTGGTCTACAAAGTAAGTTCCAGGACAGCCAGGGCTACACAGAGAAACCCTGTCTCAGAAAGTTAAAAAAAAAAAAAGAGTAAAAGAAATACTGAGTTTTTAAAATATAATGAGTCCAACAGGCCATATCCTAGCACACACTTATTATTTTGGGGGTTTGTTTTGATGTATCTGTTGTTTATTGCTTCTTTTATCTCCCTACTACGAGTCTCTTTAGTGTTCACATCTCTGGGTCCAGTCTTAAGCACCTTTGTGCCTTGTAAATACTGAGCACATCCCTGCTCAGTTACTCCAAAAAGACATGGTTTTGTATTTTCCTTAATCACCATTCTACACATCTGGCCAGCTGCTTGCTCAACTCCCCACACCCCCTGCAGTATGGCCCCACCAAAGAAGACAGACCTTCTGCAGTTTTGCCCACCCCAGGACAGCACGTGGCATGGCCAACAATGTCCTCTGCACTAGTATAATATGAAGAGGGGTCATATCTGAAAGACAGGGACAAGGGCAGCCTGCAGGCTCCTACTTCCTACCCTATTTTCCAAATATTTAGAGGTGGCATGACAAACTGACTCAATATGAACTAAGTATGTACTCTGAAACCATCAATGTGTTTTGGAGCAATTAAGTAACAAGTAAAAAGTATAAGTTATGAAGTCCCAGGCTGAGTGGTGGCGCACGCCTTTGATCCCAGCACTTGGGAGGTTGAGGCAGACAGATCTCTGTGAGTTTGAAGTCAGCCTGGTCTATAGAGTGAGTCCCAGGACAACTTCCAAAGCTACACAGATAAACCCTATATGGAAAAACCAAAAAAAGAAAAAAAATTATGATGTCCCTCAAGCAATGGCACTGTTCACAGCATGACAGGAAACTAGTTCTACACATTGACACAGATGAGGAAACTGATTCCCAGGGGGATTATATTAGATAATAATGATGCTATTAGACCATCATTAGAAACTCGCAACAAGCAGTGGCAGCAGTGGGCACAACACTATTATGTAGTCCAAGTTAGACCAACCAAGAGAGGGGCTGGAGAGATGGCTCAGCATTGAGAGCACTGGCTGCTCTTCCCAGAGGACCTGGATTTGATTCCTAGCACCCATGTGATGACTCAACCTTTTGTAACTCCAGTTCCTGGAGGATCTGATGCCATCTTCTGGCCTCTTTGGGTACTGCACAAACATGGTTCCGAGATCCATGCAAGCAAAACACACCCAATCCACAAAATACTTTTTAACTGAGAGAATTGGGTCCATCACCTCAGATATACTAGAAGGGACAGAGGCAAGAGAGAAACAGGAAGTGGTCTTCCTGAACTACTTGTGAAATTTGTTAATAAAAAAAACTTTGAATGTATAGAGTAAGATAGTGACATAGCGAATCAGTTATATAGTGTTTTGGGGGCATTACCATCCGTAATACTTTGGATGGGCTTAAATATTAGTTTTAGGGGAAAGATAAGCTAGACGCATGGTTCTCACTACCCTTGTGGGCCTCTTGCATTCTGCAGAGAACACAGAACCAAATCAGAATACAATGAGTCTACCTGGGAGGAGCTGAGGGGCCACACTGGTCTGCCAGTGCATGGTCCTGTGCATGTGACTGGTGAAGGCAGTGACTCCGGTAGTCACAGTATGATGCCTCTGCTGAGCACTTCACTTGCCTTTCAAAACCTGTGGAGCCAGAGTGCAGCAGTGGCCGGCCATACCAGAATCCCCCAACATAACTAAAGGTCAACTCCGATTTCCAGTCCAAAGATATCTGACCTAGAGCCCACCAGAATAAAAACAGATCAATAATTCTAACTTAGTCTTACATCTCAAAAGGAAAAAGGAGATGGTGAGTGGTGACTCCGTAGGAGGGAAGCTGTTTCCATATCCTCTATCGATTCTCAAAGCCCATGCTCACTGGGCAATGATAGACACAAATGATGAGAAACCTCCCTCTCCCCAGTCAGCGAGGCTTAGCAAGCATCCACCCAAAAGAGAGGAGTGTGCTCCATAGACACTGCAAAGTCCAGACAGGAGCTGAGTAGTTGGGGCATGAATAGAAGACTCGGGGCAGGGGAGAATTGAGGTTTATACAAGAGAAATAGTGGGTGACATAAAACCATTGTTATACTCAGACAATCAAGAGAAAGGTGACAGGTTGTCTAGTCCTCACGTTATGCCAAGGTAGGGTGTGCTTTCCCCATGGTGACAATGGTGCTGTTAACCATGCATGGTGGCACATACCTGTGACCTCAGTACTGAAATGGAGGAATATTAGTTTCAACTCAGCCTGGAATTCATAGCCAGAACCTGTTCCACAAACCTCCATGGAAAAAAATATGGCTGGAAAGATGGCTCAGTGGTTAAGAGTGCTAACTGCTCTCAGCGCTCACAGCAGGCAATTCACAAAGGCCTGTAACAGCAGCTCCAGGAGATCTGACACCCTCTTCTGGTCCTGGATGATGCTTGCACTTATGAGCACAAACCTACAAACACACACACACACACACACACACACACACACACAATTAAAAATACATACATACACACATACCAGCCAGGAATTCCATCATAATATACTGATATACATTTATTCTCCCTCTCTCTCTCTCTCTCTCTCTCTCTCTCTCTCTCTTCCTCTCTTTCTCATACACACACACATACATACACACACATGCACATACACAAACACATACACATGGTATTTTAGATGCTTGTATTAGGATTGTAAAAACATTACATTGGTCAGAGTGCAGTATCGCTGCGACAGAGAGCCATGACTTGAGCCTTGGTAAGCACTGACAGAAACAGTAAGCCACCGGCCCAGCAATAGCAGCAAGCTTCTTTGATGGTTTGCCCTAGAAACTATCGCAAGTGGTTAATGGCTGCAATTCACTTAACCTTTGCCAAATTTATTCATATGATTTAGAGATTTTTATTATCTCCATCATAAGCAATCTGCCTCTGTGACACCACAAACAAGCGGCATACACCCACACAGATACACATAAACACATAACTAAATATCATAAAAACAAATAACAAAATAATTTACCAGCCACAACCATAGGCCACGATGCTCTATTTTTATAGAGAAAACATGATGTTGGATCTTTGCTGGGCTGCTTTTGCTTGTTTCGCATTTGATAACTAGACTTCATCCCGAAATCTTAAATCACAAATTTAGGCTTAAAGTTTTAACTTTTCTAAAGTTTCCAAACAAAGATAAAAACAGACACACTCAATTCTTCATGTTCTTTTATGTAATTAGTAGGATTATCCAACTTTTCTTAAAAGTCTTCAAAAAGTGAAAAGATGGCAAAACTGCAAGCCCCTCCACAGGACAGTCGTAACTGAGGTATTCTACGCGCCATAAAAGCGTTCAGGAATAAAATCCCCCTGAAAACACGACAAATAAAACAACTTTATGCCTCTGGTGCCATCTGCCAAGGGATAAAGAGTGAGTATGAAATTGTGACGGTTCTGCTCACTGTCACCACCCAGGCCCTGGGATCACTGAGCAATGCCCGCAAGACCTCACTCCCAGGCCACCAGGAGCCGGCAATAGAAGCGTTGCTTCCAAGCCACAGGGCCCGGTGCAGGAAAGGACGGCTTCAGCAAACCCGCTCCACAGCTAGGCCTTCACTTCCTGGGGTCTTAAAGGGATCGCAAGAGTGTTGTGACCAGAAACGTGCCATCCAGGAGAGAAGATAAACATGCGAGTTTATCAGGCCCCACAGCGTTCTCATCACCATCTGCGGACCACAGTTCAAAGCTACAGTGAGAGCTGGGTGTCTGAACTTTGAAATTAAGATTTATAATTAGGACCACCAAAAGATAGGATATTATAGAGATAAAAAAAACAAGTGAGCCTTTTGTCACATGAATATATATACACCATAAAGCAAGTTTGTCACTTAACTCCTCCCCAAAAAACACTCCTGACTATACACTAGAGCCAGATTTCACCAGCAGGGGGCATCTGTGACTTGGCCTCTGGGGGCAAATGGTCCATCAGGATGACAGTACACTGAGGGAAGCTTACATGGACAGGAAGACAATTCCCCATGGCTTTGGGAAATTTTCCCCAAGTATCTATAGCAACTGTCAATCAGAAACATTCAAAATCAGCTTGCTACGAGGGGTGGAGTCACCAGCATTCCTATAGGTTGGATTTTTTTTAACTTTTTATTGGATTTATTCATTTTAATTTTCGTGTGAGCATTTTGCCTGTATGTATGTATATGCACCATGTGTGTGCCAGGTAACTGTGGAAGCTGGAAAAGGGCATTGGATCCCCTAGGACTAGAATTACAGATGCTTATCAACCACCATGTAGATGACTGATAATCAAACCCAGGTCCTCTACAAGTACAACAAATGCTCTTAACCACTGAGTCATAGCTCCAGCCCTAAGATTAGGTCTTATAAACATTAAAAATGGCTGGATGGCCGAGGTGCATGCCTTTAATCCCTGCACTTGGGAGGCAGAAGCAGGCAGATCTCAGTGAGTTCAAGGCCAGCCTGGTCTACAAAATGAGTTCCAGGACAGTCAGGGCTACACAGAGAAACCCTGCCTGGAAAACCTATGTGTATGTATGTGTGTAGGTATGTGTATGTACATGCATATGTATGTATGTGTATGTATATCAAAAATGTTTGCAGGAGTACTTATTGGAGGATGAAAATGTAACTCGGGTATCAAAACAGTCACATGGTGATAATGGTTTCTCCTTTCTGTTAAAAAATAAGACAGTTAAAGAGTTAAAGACTGATTCCACCAAGCCTAGCACTGGGCTTTACGAAGTGGCATTCTAAAAGGAACAATACGCTAGTAGACAGTGGGGAAGCTTTTCCGCTAGCACAGCAGCGTCTGCAGGCAGCGTGCACACACTATACACCCGATGCTTTCCAATATGTATAATCTGCACTGATTTTCATCTCCAGGCACCCTTGGCTTTTTTTTTTAAGACAAAGACTTTCTACATACCCCTTTGCTGTCCTGGAACTCACTATGTAGACCAGGCTAGCCTTGAATTCACAGAGATCCATCTGCCTCTGCCTCCCATGTGCTGGAATTAGAAGTGTGCGCCACCACTCCAGGTGCCCTCCGCTTTTAACATTGAGAAACATTGCTTCCTCTGCTGAGCCCATACAGGTTCCCCACCAGGAGCATGGACATGAATAAGGACGCCACCTCTGTCTTCGTCACTGTTCTGCTGCTGTGATAGACACCATGACTAGGCAACTTACAGGGGACTTGACTTATTTGAGCTTAAGGCTCCAGAGAGATACAAGTCCATCATGGAAGAGAAGCTTGGCAGCGAGAATAAGAAGCTCAGAGCTAACGTCCTTAACCACGAGCATAAAGCAGAGAGAGAATATGCAAAAGTGTGAGGCTTTCATCTCAAAGCCTTCCTCCAGTGACACACTTCCTCCAGCAAGGCAAGCCTCCTAAAGTCCCCCAAACAGTGCCACCAAATGCAGACCAAGTTCTCAAATGCCTGAGACAATGGGGGATATTTTCATTCAATGTATCACAGCCTCCCTTTCAGACTTAATGTAAAGAAAAAATAAGTAGGGCTGGAGAGATGGCTCAGTGGTTAAGAGCGCTGCTTGCTCTTCCAAAGGTCCTGAGTTCAATTCCCAGCAACCACATGGTGGCTTACAACCATCTATAATGAGACATGGTGCCCTCTTCTGGCCTGTAGGCATACATGCAGAATACTAAAAATACTGTATACATAATAAATATATCTAAAAAAAGAAAAAATAAGTAACAAAAATGTTTTAAAAATTACTGAAGTTTCATTGAAAAAAATGACAAAAATACTGACAAGTTCCTGGTGTTTACAAAGGCTTCACAGAACTACATGGCTAATGTTTTCGCTACACAGAAACTCTACTTGGAATTCCGCACAAGAACCAGGTCCTTGGCAAAGTCAGAAACTGAGCTCCCAGAGCATTTATTTTCCTTACTGATGCTCAGGCTGACTGCAAGCATAAGGCCACGCAGGACGCTCCATCACAGTGTCTGACGTGCTGGGGACTTGGCCATCTTGATTCACCTGGAGCTAGAGTACCAGGATCAAAGAGGGAACACAGCTCATTCAAGGCTACACACCTGGGGTGTAGGGAGCCGAGCTTTCAAGTCAGGTCCCTAATCCCGAAGTCCATGTTCCCTCCCAGGCCTGAGAATCGCCACTTTCCTGTGAGATAAACAACAAATGACTTTGGTAAAGTCATCTCTGAAATCAGAGGACACAGTGTGTCACTGAAGCTCAATTCAGACTGAGAAGCGGTTTCACTAGTAGCAGCAGGAAACTGTCTCCGTGCGAATGTGGTTTGTACATATCCTTAGGGAAGGTGCAACTGAGGACCCTGCCAAGAGCTCCACGCAAGAGGGGTGACAGCAAGATGCAACTGGCCTTCCTGATGGTCAGCAGTTGGCACAGCGTGATCCAGTGTGTTTCACACTGGGGGACTTACTAAAAGTGGAAACTTCCCAACGGCAAGAAGGAGGACGGCCAGGGCTAGACCAATGCCAACAGTATGAACTGGGAAAACTCTTGGGAAAGCAACTTGAGGCTGCACAGGGCTCCTGTTCTCCTCAGCCCACGATCCCACCCCTGGTGAGAGCCCTAACATGTGCAAAGGGGGCCATAGCAGCTTTGCTTTGAGGGAGGAGATGGAAAACTGAGTGGTCACCATGAGTTATGAAAGGTCTGTACCCTCGAATACGATGTAGCCATTAAGACAAAGCTACAATTCACTCATTCTAAAAATACCTAGAAGGTTCAGTTACCAAGAGCTATAAAATATTTACAGAATGATACAATGTACATAAAGCTAGGTTTTCCCATCTGCAAGGGGTGTGGAGACGGTTCAGTAGGTGAAGGTGCTTGCTGTCAAGCCTGACTGCCAGGGTTGGAGTCCCAAGACACTGGGAGGAGGGACTGACTTCCAAAATTTGTCCTCTGGTCTCCACCCGTGCCATGGCTTGTGTGTATGAACACACACATGCATGCGTGCACACACGCACACAAAATAAATGTAATTTAAAAAATGAAAATAGAATCTCTATCAGGGAAAGAAAACAAAAGGAACAGAAGACCAGAAAAAGTGATTTAATTAGCAACCCTCAATTTTTTTTAAACCACGTGCCACTCCTGCGGCAGCATGTGGACACTTTATGTACGCAGTGTGATTTACTTACAGAAAAATAGGGTACTGGGTGCAATGAGGAGTCAACACCTTCACTCTGCCTTATGCATGTGCCCAAGATGGGTAAACGGGCAAACCATAGTCCCAGAGTCTTCAAGCATTTTCGTCAAGATCAGACTCAGAAACCCAGGATGGCTGCCTATCTTGGGTTTCCCTGTATTTCAGCAACACTCACCACCCAAGTGGAGGCCAGGCCCCGGAGGACAGTGCGCAGGGATCCCTCGCTCTCCTGCACTGCTCAGTGCCTGCTTGGTACAGCTCATCTGATAGGAGGTTCTGTTTCACATGTGCTTGCACTTAATCGAACCATGACAGACAAGCAGAGTTCAAACCCACAATAAGAAACACATTTTATCAGGCACTATCAGACTTCATCACCTGTGGATCATGTGTTTCTAATGCCTCAGTAGTTAGGAAAGTTACACAGGAGCTAACTTCCAGTGTGCACTGCATGATGGCACGGACTTGTAATCGTAGCACTCAGGAGGCAGGGGCATTGCTTTGAGTGTGATGCTAGCCTTAACTGTATGTTGAATGCCAGGACAGTCATGTTCCCTTTAAAAAAAAAAAATGCAGGCACTCCCAATTTCTCTATCGTGAGAATTCAAAGAATCAGGTGAGTGTATCACGCAGTTCATGTGAGTCATCCCCAAGACATGACAATGGTCTCCTTGGTTGGGGCTAGTCAGTTGTCTTCAAAAGAACCTGTTACACTCAATCCATTGAGTAACAAATCAGTCACACAATGGGAACCTCTATAATCCACACAAATAAAATGGAGTAGTGTATACTGACTCAAAAATCTTCTAAACTGTACAGTTTAATAGCACATTAACTGTGATTGTGTTAGTAGCTACTGCCTGCTATTTTCCTTCTGTGCTCTCCATCACAAATTCTGTCCTGCTTTCGTTAAAAATAAATTAATTAATTAATTAAGCCAAGCAGTGCATCCCACTCTTGAGAGGTAGAGATAGGTGGATCTCTGAGTTCGAGACTGGCCTAGTCTACAGAGCAAATTCCAGGACAGCCAGGGCTACACAGAAAGAAATCCTGTCTTGAAAAACAAAATTGGGGGGGGGGTCTGCATCCATGTGCTGTAGCACATGTGTAGAGGCCAGAACAACTTCCACCTGTTGAAGCCATCTCTCTTGTTTCTGGGGCTTCCCTCCAGGCTATCTGACCCGAAGGCTTTGGGCTAAATCTCCTGTCTAGCCCTCCCATCTGGACAAAGGCATGCTGGGACTACAGACGCATGCCACTGCTTCTGGCTTTTTACACGGGTTGTGGGGATTGAACTCAGGTTGTGGCGAGCACTTTTGTCAGCTGAGCCATCTCTCCGGTCCTCAGTTTCTTTTTCATGTCATTATGTGGTGGGCCTCTGCTAAGTACAGTCAGCTCCAGCATTCATGAAGTCTGTGGTCCTCAGGAGGCACAAACCTTAAGCAGACTCCTGCCTGTCTAAAGTTATCACACTGTGATCACTGAATTGTGAGGAAAAAGTCTAAGGTGCCGGCAGATACGTGAGTTCACCCTCAAGAACAAAACCAAGAGAGAGCACTGAAAAACACCAGTACGCGAATGAGGACCATTCTTTCATTTCTGCTGCCAGAGATGTGCTCTGAAAACTTGCCCAAAGAAGATTAAACCTAAAAAACAAATCCCATTGTTGTACCAGTGAATGATCCAGACAATAGAGTGTTCTGAAGAAATATTCGGCCATCATCATCATCACCATCATCAGGTTGGATTAACATCAACCTCCAAAGTCACTAGAGACTCAAGAGCAGAGATTCTCAACCTTCCTAATGCTGTGACCCTTTGATACAGCTCCTCATGTTGTGGTGATCCCCAACGATAAAATTATTTTCATTGCTGCTTCATAACTCTAATTTTGCTCCTGTTGTGAACCATAATGTAAATATGTGCTATGTAGGGTATGTGAGACCCACAGGTTGAGAAGTGCTGCTCTAGAGGACTAAGAGCTGCATTTGTGGCAGCCTGTATCATTTCCCAGCCTCTTCCAAATGGGCAAAGTGCAACCACCCCTGCTTCCGGCAGCTTGCTACAACCATTTACAAATAAAAACTAAAAAACAGAGGGTTGGGTGATGCAACCACCTGAGAACAAATTCTATAGCTGTATGATGATCTCCCCAAGCACACTCATTCTAAGCAGGTCACGGGATATATGTAGAAAAATAAACAACTGTTCGCAGCCAATACAGAAAGAACCGAGACCACAAACCAGGCGCCAGTTATCAGCAGTGCCTACTGTTCTTTGCATCTATCAGAACAATGTCCCGTATAAGACATCCCCCACCCCTGCTGGGGCAGTGTTGCCATATTTATCTGCTGCTTGACTCCAGGCATGTCTTCCACAGTCAAGATTCATGTCCACACCCTTTGTGGCAGGCAGTAACCAAACCTGCTCTGCAAACAGAACTCAAAGGCAGCCATTAGATCATTCCAGAGAGCCCCCACCTGTGTAGAACGTGGCTGGAAGACAGATTTACTCTCCTTCTCTGCGTGGGTTACAAGTGTACAGCTTTGATCTCAGCTTGGGCATGAATAAATCTTTTTAAATCTTCCCACCAGGTATTGCTTCCCTTTCCCACCCATTCCAACCTCCATCCTCAACCCGTCACCCTGCTTCTCTCATGTTACATCCTCTCCTCTCCTTCTAAATGTTCTTAAAATGTGTAGGGCACTTCTACTTGGGATCCTCCTGGAATCGGTAATTTTGTCTGCAGTGCACGCTCTCTGCAGTACGGAATTGCAGGTCCCTTTCCAAGCTCAAATGGCAGAGTAAGCTTACGAATGTAAGCTGGTACGTGAGGCAGAGAGGTACAACCTCACTCAACTAGGACGGTCACTGCTGCCAGGCAGTGAGAAGAGCACTAGAAAGCAGGTTTTGCTGTCTTTCTTTTTAAAAACAAAAACAGATATTCAGAATAAGGAACTTTAAAAAAATAGTTCCTTCTTATTCAGCAGTTTTTTCACCCAAAATAGTAATATCTTCCTTTCTATTATAAAAATACTCCCTACTTGTTGTTTAAAAAAAAATGATGGTGGGGCAATGGTGGCACACACCTTTAATCCCGGTGTTTGGAAAGCAGAGACAGGTGGATCTCTGTGAGTTCAAGGCTAGGACAGGCTCCAAAGCTACAGAGAAACCTGTCTTGAAAAACAAAAAAACAAAACAAAAAAAAAAAACAAGCAATTCAGTTTGTGTCATCTTTGTTTTTGAGACAGGGTCTTGCTATGTAGCACAGGTTGGTCTTGAACCTGTAATCCTCCTGTCTCTGGCTCCTGAGTGTTAGGATGACAGGCATGAAATTATGATGAGAAATAAGAGCTTGATCATAACTGCTTACATGCCCTCCCAGGGATGACATTTCACAACGAGGCACTACTTTGCAACTTTTTAATTTAGTGGACTATGATTGTATACTTTATATAATGAGCCAAGTGACTTCAACTCGATCTTTAAAGATAAACTCTCCATGCAGTCATTTATTATAGACAAAACTTCAGCCAAAGTCGTGCACTTCACTCTGCATAGCCATACGACTATGATGCCGAATATTTTATGGCGAAGACCTGGAAGCACAGCTCAGCTTTGGTGCAGAGTTTTCATCTGGGCACATACTGCCAGCTGCATGCAAAAGACCTCTCTGTTTGAAAGCAAACAGAAACAGGACTGGTCTTCAGCTGCCAGGTACAAGAGCTAGCGATGCGCCCACATATGAGCATAAGAACAGGTAGTTGAGAATGACCAGTGTGTTCCCAGTGGTGTAACCAATGGTAAGGTGTTCATCCTTCTGTAAATAACCACTTATCCATGCTCCTGTAAGCAACCCTGCTGAACCTCACTGGGTGTTGTGAGTGGCTGTCCTCCAAGCCAAGTAACAGCTATCTTGGGGCATTTGGCTGTGTCCCTTGCAAAAGGATCACGGGATCATCACAGCTGGGTTTGTTGACTGCTCACACCCCATATTGCAGGGGTAGAGAGGGTCATGTGACACTCACCTGAGTATGCAGCTGCCCCCATTGCCTCCTGTATTCAGTTCTGCCTTAATTGCACACGGCCTTGAGAAAGGGCTAGAGTAAATAGATGGGGGGGGTCTGAAAGGGAGGCTCTATCTAGACAGCTATAGGAAAGCCCTCATCCCTACTGAGTAAAGGCTTTCCAAGTTTGGTTTTGGGGGTGAGGAACACTCACACCCCTGTAAGTAGTAATTCACCTATGTTCTGTAAAGAAACTTAACAAACTTTTGTTTATTTATTAGTTTAATTAATTTTTAATTCATTAAATTAGTTTGCTTAATTGGTTTTAATTAACTAATTAAGTTTATCATTCCTTCAGGGTGACCTTTGGAAAAAAAATGCCTCCCTTGGTTGTTGAGACCTTAGAAGAGGTAGAAGTTACTTATATCTTCCCTGGGGAAGGAATTTCAGCAGCCCTGGGTCACAAAAAATAAAGACATGGAAGTAGAATGGAGGCAAGTTTGGATGAGGATCAGTAAATGTATGAGAAGAACAAGAGACGATAATGAAAGGTAAGGTCAAAATATAATATTAGCATATATGTACTGTTGTAGTAAGCCTGCTATTATTTATCTAATTAATACATACTAATAAAACCAAAGAACTGGCTGATTGGCGCCATATTGCTAGTAATATAGGGCTAGAGTAGAAATTCCTCCAAGAGAAGAACGGTAGCATCAAGTGCACTCATGTCATACCACACTGCACGGTCTGGACACAGCATCGTGCTTGGGGCAGAACACTCCCTTCGAGCCATTGCTGAGCTCACAAAATGTACAAGAACCACCCAGGAACAGCCCACCCTTTCTTTCTCCTTACATCCTCCTCTGCCAAATATAAATATATCGTAGCTCCAGAGACCAGCTCTCAAGGCTACATCCAGGATTCGAGGAGAAAGTCTACAGCGTAGCAAAACTGAACTTACAGTTTTTCTATCTGAGAGGTAAGGAGTAAATTCACACACGTGCTGTCCAGTCATGGTCTTTATTATTCTGTCTAATCTTCTGCGCTAGCTCTAATTCTGCCTCTACAGCTTCAATTCTAAGTTATAATTCCTATTAGCTTCTAAATCCTTCTAAGTTCTAATTCTTTTCTCCTTTGTTTTATACACACATCTATATGTAAAATATATTTTTTACATGACGCTTTTTGCAATAATAAAAAGTTACAAGTTACCTCTGAAGTCATAGCAGATTCCTTGAGTAAATGATAAGGGGCCGAGCCATTTACCATGGCAATACAAGGTTTCAAGGTTCCTGGTGTAAGACGGTGCCCAGAGCCCAGGACACAGTGCCCAGTGAGACAAGCTGCAGAGAGATCTGCACAGAGAGTCAGGTCTTTATCAGTTAGACTTTAGCATGTGAAGAATAGGCATAGTCTATTTGGGGGAATATTATTTTAAGGTGTGTGACTTTTGTTTATGCTGCATTTGTTTAACTATGTGAAGCTGCGATTCTTTGCCTGTCTAAACCACCTGATGGTCCTAATAAAGAGCTGAACAGCCAACAGCGAGGCAGGAGCAAGGATGGGTGAGGCTGGCAGGCGGAGAGAGTAAATAGAAGGTTTTTTAAGTGAATCACAGCTAATTAAGATACGAATAATGTCTTGTTCTTGCACGTTTCCAGGGATGGATCTGACTGGGGGTTTCAAGAGAATGAAGAAAAGACACATACAGAGAAGAGGAAAAATTCCACCCAGACTGGGTTCTCTGCTGGAGAAGCCGCAGAATCTTGGAAGTCAGATGTTCA
>LOEQ01002131.1:17330-35756 GCA_001685075.1 Bramus lutescens | reverse complement strand
TCTGTCTCCCGCAGGAGCCAGACAGAGATCACAATGGCAGCACAGCCCAGAAACCGGTATTTCAAAACCGACACTTAGTAGACCTGATCCCACTGCCTACCCAGGCAGGGGAAGAGCTGAGCCACGGGCGTGATCTCAGCTAGTTTATTCCCAACCCTGAGTGGGCATACAAACATCCGGGCCCAGAAACGCACCATAGCCAGAGTTTGTGTTCTGTTCTGTCTACTCCACCCACCTAAGGGCTGGCCTATCAAAAGGCCAAGACATTTTCTTTATTAATCAATGAAAATAACACATAGACAGATGACCCTCCTACATCAACTCTGTATTCAAACGCATGAGGTTGTAGAAGACATTTATTCTTTATATTGACAGAAATTAGTAATTAGATATATTTTCTGAGCAAAATTGATTGACAGACATTGTGAAATCACTCTTGTAACCATCTATAAATGGTATTACCATTTACATGGGTAGTCATCAATAAATCTATAAAGAATGTTGACTTACTATTTTCCTGTGCAACCATAGTAGACAAAATTTTGCATGGGTATATGTGATGATTATTTATTGTACCTTGAGAGAATGGAGATCACTAAGGCAACTAAACTATTTTAATATGTGTTGGGAACCATCCTCAACAAAAATACCACTTGCCAGGGTAATGGCATGTGGATCAGAAATATTAGTAAAAGTACAAAGATGTGAAAATAATAAAATTAAAAACAGAGAATAATATTGAGAGGAAGTTCCAGTGAATACTGAAGTTGCCCACATTTAATTTCCAATTGCTTAAATACCCCTCCACCAAGAAAAGGAATAAGGTAAAAAAAATCCTCTTATTTATCATGATACAGGGCAATGAACAGACCAGTTGAAGGTTGCAGGCTACATCCACAGTTAAACATTCTGTTGCTAAAAAAAAAAAAACAAGTGATTTTCACACCTTAGATCAAAACATTCTGTGGGCAAACCACTCCCTTCGTGGTATCCAATATTATTTCTTTAAGGAAACTGGAACCTTAGTTGGCTCCTTAGACTTTTGTTTGAAGTAGAAACATATCTGCCTCTCTATTACTGAGAAACAAGGTCTGGATATTAGCCAAACTTGTTGACAATAACCTTGAGAGAGCAGAACTCTCTTATCTAAAACTAAGTGGGACCTTTGTTTGAGATAGAAACACAATAACCTTGAAAGAATAGAGGCAAGTTCCAACTCTCTGATGTTTGGTCAAGGTGATAATAGGCTCCCATTTTTGGGCCTTCACAGATATCTGGGAGGGGGCACCCTTGACTGCATTAGTTATGTGGGAAGACAGTCAAACTGTGGGCAGCAATACTCCCTAACCAGGGACATGCATGATGAAAGTGGAGAAAGGAGGCTGACACTAGGGAACATTATTGTTCCCTGCTTCCTGATAGTAGATTTGAGGTGCTCTTTCCACCTTGACTTCACTGACACAATACGTTGTGTTTTAAATTGTGAGCCAATAATAAACTTTTTGTATATTTAAGATTTTTAAGAGAATTTATTTTTATCACACACAGGAAAAAGAAGCTAAGTCTTTATAGGGAATGCAGGAAGCAGCAGTTGCCTCATGTGAACAATAGTTATGATGGTTGTGACTTTGGCTTCTTTAGGGTTCTATAGCTTATTATATATGACCAGAACAGAACCTAATTTGTATTTCTTACAGTACTTTTGTGTTAGCTATTTTTTTTAATGTTTATCCATTCTAGGAGTTTCCTGGTAGAATTTGCGATCACTTATATATACTATCATATCATATGACAATGGAGATACTTTGTCTTCTTCCTTTCCTATTCATATCACCTCAATCTCTCTCAATTTTATTACTTTTCTACATAAAACTATAATAATTAGAGAGAATGAGCAACCTTGTCTTGGTCCTGATTTTGATGAAATTGTTTTGATTTCTGTTCATTTCTGTTGATGTTGTCTATGGGATTATTGGAAATTGCCTTTATTAGATTTAGTTATGACACTTGTATTTGTAATCTCTTCTGGACGTTTTTCATGAAGAGGTGTTGGATTTTGTCACAGGACTTTTTTGCATCTAGTGAGATGAATGAGTGTGTGTTTGTGTGTGTATGTTGTGTGTGTGTTTTCCTCACACTTAGGAACAAGGATAATCTATGTGACAGGCTGAGCAGGCCCACATGAGAGAGGGGAGAAGTATGTTCCTCCAGGTTCTACTTAGTCCCCCTGGGCTTGCAAATAGATAGAGAGGAGAAACGTTGACAGATATGAGACTGGGGAATTGGATATGGAGGAGAGAAGGGGGAATGAAGAGCTGAAGCTTGTCTATGTTTTTCACTGGCCTACCTGTGTCTCCGGAAGAGTTGGTTGGAAGGTTTCCAGATAGTGACTGCTGGAGTTGGGAAATGGGGTAAATGGGTAAGTGAAGAGGGTGGCTGGAGGAGATCTGTGTAAGCTGCTGGCATGGGGCAGGGAGGAAATAAAAACAGGCCACAGTAGGTGGTCTGCTAAAGATGGGGATGAAACTGAGGAATAGGATTTGGAGAAGACCAGGGAGAGGTGAAAGTCTGCAGCTTAGATCCCTGTATCCCTGTCTAAAGAGACCTCCCCGTTTCCAAGATATGCCTGCTGGGATTGGAAGTGGGATAATTAGAGAGCAGAAGAAAGACAGAAGGGAGATCTGTATGTTCTGCAAGAGGTGGAGCAGGGAGGTAAAGGGGCCACAGTAAGAGGTTGAGAATGGGAGATTGTACTTGGAGGAAGAAAGAAAGATCTGCAATTAGCTTACCTGGTCCCCTGGATGGAGCTGCTTGCCAAAAAATTTTGTTTTATGGTCTTTATTGATTTATTTTTCCTTTACTTAATAAAAGCTTATTATAGAACTATACTTCCAGTGAAACAATTTCCATGCAATATATTCAATGTGGATTTGCCTTTATAATGTACATATCCTTATCAAATGCTTCCACAAGGTATTACTGTACTGAGTACAAGATATCATTAAATAAACTATGATTACATGGCACTATTTAAAATAACATTGATAATAAACATCACTCTCAAAGTTCTTTAGTATAATTGGTAATTTCACATATCACATATACTTAGGAAATAAAGTCTCTAAATGAAAAAGAAAGGATAAAAAAGTGAGTGTACAAAGTAATCTATATGAAAAATATAAACTTTGTTCTTGATTGATGGAATCCATAGGTGATACATCTGTGTTATATTTTAGTTTTCCAGCAATAACAATAAGACTCCAAACACAGTCCAGAGACAAAGGTGGTTACCATGCATACAAGAGAAAAGAAGTTCAGTTCTCTGCATCTCACATAAATGCTGGACTGAATTTGTGGTTCATCCCTAATAATTCTAATTCATGCAAAAGAAGGAGAAAGGCACAGAAAAGCCATCCCAGCAAGCTAGGCAGCAAAGCTATCAGTGAGCCCTGGGTTGCATTGAGAGACTCTGCCTCAGTGTCTATGGGGGAAGAGCAATGGAGAGAGATTCCCAATATTGAACTTGCCTTTCACTTACATGTGAACACTTGGGCATATCCATATGCACACGGAAACAAGCATGTGCCTATACATGAAAAATAATAAAATGAAAAATGAAAATTAAAAATTTACAGGATCATACTTATAATCTTTTGTAGCATATTTGTTGCATTTTAGTGCAATGGATGTACAATATTTACTTTTGTTGCTGACTGTAGCAGTTTGTTCTGTCTCATTAATTCAAGGAATAAGAAACATCAGGGACTATCAGGAGCACCATTAATCCAAAGACCATTTCTGCTCATACCTAAGTGAAGCTACTGAACATATTTTCGGATCTGACTAAAATAGTTATTAAAAAGCCTAACCACTATATCTCAATTTATTTTCTAAGATAATCATAATATCCCTGTCTTGGGTCATGAGCTGATGCATGTTCTCTTGGATTAATTTGCTATATTATCTTCAGACCAATGTGAGGAGAAAATCCTAATCACAAAAAGACTTTAAATATTCAAAGTAAATAAAAAATATTCTCATGTATTATATACTACCATGCTTAAAGTGACACCATTAGATAACATAGCATTTTTTAATTTGTTTTATGTGCTCTGTGTTATACAGAATATTAGTTTTTTTTTTCTTTTTGTTTAAAGAATATCAATTACACATCAACATTTGATTAATAAACTTAGTAGCTTGGCACTGATGATACATGCCTTTAAACCCAAAATGGGGAGACAGAGACAGGCAGATTCTGAGTTTGAAGCCATTCTGGTCTACAGAGCAACTTCTAGGGCAGCCGGGGATACATAAAGAAGCCCCGTCTCAAAGGAAAAGAAAAAAAAATAGTAACACGAGAATCTGAAAGCACATACCTTTAATTTGAATGTATTATATAAATTTTCATGCTCATTTCATCGTACAATTTTTACTTGGGAAGGGTTTTTTTGTTATTTTGTTACCGACTGTAACTACATTGTACAAATGGTGTATTTGCCTTTAGGTGCCTAGTTTATTTCACTTAACCAAACATTCTTCATGCTGTTAAAAATGACAAGATTTGCTCCCTTTTATTTTCATTACCCATGATCACTTTGGTTAAACTGTGTGTGTGTGTGTGTGTGTTTCTGTTTCTTTTCACTAAATTTTTTTTTCATACAATGTATTCTGATCAGGTTTCCTTTTCCCCCAATACCTCCTAGATCCTCTCCACCTTCTACACACCCAAACACCATACTTTCTTTATCTCTTTAGATTACCAACCAAGAGGCAAAGAGAAAAGCAAACAAACCAAAATTTAAAACAAGAACAATAAATAAAGATAAATTACAAGAAAGTTGTTCTATAATTAAACATTATCATTAGTTTTGAGATATATAGCAAAAATCCCTTTTAACTATTAATTTCTTTCAAATAAGATGCATAGCCACGGTGTAAAGCTTGGGTCTCACAGTAGTCTTATATTTGTAAAAAGTGTTCATCTGTTAATTGTAAAAATTCAGCTAATTTATCCAACCCTTAACAAAGAAACTGTTCTTTCATTTGCTTTTCCTTTNACTTATAATCTTTTGTAGCATATTTGTTGCATTTTAGTGCAATGGATGTACAATATTTACTTTTGTTGCTGACTGTAGCAGTTTGTTCTGTCTCATTAATTCAAGGAATAAGAAACATCAGGGACTATCAGGAGCACCATTAATCCAAAGACCATTTCTGCTCATACCTAAGTGAAGCTACTGAACATATTTTCGGATCTGACTAAAATAGTTATTAAAAAGCCTAACCACTATATCTCAATTTATTTTCTAAGATAATCATAATATCCCTGTCTTGGGTCATGAGCTGATGCATGTTCTCTTGGATTAATTTGCTATATTATCTTCAGACCAATGTGAGGAGAAAATCCTAATCACAAAAAGACTTTAAATATTCAAAGTAAATAAAAAATATTCTCATGTATTATATACTACCATGCTTAAAGTGACACCATTAGATAACATAGCATTTTTTAATTTGTTTTATGTGCTCTGTGTTATACAGAATATTAGTTTTTTTTTTCTTTTTGTTTAAAGAATATCAATTACACATCAACATTTGATTAATAAACTTAGTAGCTTGGCACTGATGATACATGCCTTTAAACCCAAAATGGGGAGACAGAGACAGGCAGATTCTGAGTTTGAAGCCATTCTGGTCTACAGAGCAACTTCTAGGGCAGCCGGGGATACATAAAGAAGCCCCGTCTCAAAGGAAAAGAAAAAAAAATAGTAACACGAGAATCTGAAAGCACATACCTTTAATTTGAATGTATTATATAAATTTTCATGCTCATTTCATCGTACAATTTTTACTTGGGAAGGGTTTTTTTGTTATTTTGTTACCGACTGTAACTACATTGTACAAATGGTGTATTTGCCTTTAGGTGCCTAGTTTATTTCACTTAACCAAACATTCTTCATGCTGTTAAAAATGACAAGATTTGCTCCCTTTTATTTTCATTACCCATGATCACTTTGGTTAAACTGTGTGTGTGTGTGTGTGTGTTTCTGTTTCTTTTCACTAAATTTTTTTTTCATACAATGTATTCTGATCAGGTTTCCTTTTCCCCCAATACCTCCTAGATCCTCTCCACCTTCTACACACCCAAACACCATACTTTCTTTATCTCTTTAGATTACCAACCAAGAGGCAAAGAGAAAAGCAAACAAACCAAAATTTAAAACAAGAACAATAAATAAAGATAAATTACAAGAAAGTTGTTCTATAATTAAACATTATCATTAGTTTTGAGATATATAGCAAAAATCCCTTTTAACTATTAATTTCTTTCAAATAAGATGCATAGCCACGGTGTAAAGCTTGGGTCTCACAGTAGTCTTATATTTGTAAAAAGTGTTCATCTGTTAATTGTAAAAATTCAGCTAATTTATCCAACCCTTAACAAAGAAACTGTTCTTTCATTTGCTTTTCCTTTTATAGTTGCCACTGTAACAAGCAAGTGTGGGAATACATTGTGGTTCTGACTTTCATTATTCTTAAGATTAATGATGCTGTGACTTTTTTTAATATACCTGGTGGCCATAGGTGAAAAACTCCAATAAATAGTTATCTATGAAATGATTTTTGTATGTGGCTATGGAATCATAACAGGAAAAAAGAACTAAATAAATGAAAGTACATCAAAGTGAAAAGACCTTCAGAGCAAAGTGATTATTTGCAGAATATACTACTGTATATAGTGGTAAAATAGTATCAACATCTATCTGATATAAGGTTCATAGCCAAGAATATAAGGGCTTCAACAATGGTAAGAAAGCAATTTCATTATTTAAAATGGTCAAAGACCTCAAAATAGAATTATGAACAGATGAATATCAATTCCTTCTGACCTTTTTTTCTTAAATGAGCTTTTTTCTGGTTTCAGTATAAGATTACATCTTGTTCATAGTTTACATTTGAGCTGTATTGTAAATTATTTAGTGTCTGTTTCTGACACAAGACTAAGACCTCTTACAGAGAGAATTCTTATGTGTCTGTTTCCCCACTTTATCTACAACAGTTAGGATGATCACTACTACCACAGTAATAATAGAAATTTGTTGAGAAAAAATCAAATACACTAATAGCAATATAATTTGAAATATATATGCTGTTTTATTTTGGGAAGTATTTTTCATCTAGTTTAATAATTGTTTCATCCTTTGGATATTTTATGAAATGATATACAACTATAACACATGTAAACATATTGTATGATTTTAAAATTGTCCATTATGGAATTTATTTAAAATAGCTCTGTATAGTATAGTATAGCAGTATCTATTATTAGAATATACTCATATTCAAAATAAATGCATTCTATTTTTACAGTAAAAAACTTGGCAGATATTTATTCTACTTAAAACTTTTCTCATGTGACTAAGGGAATAAAAATTTTTAAAAAATAAACCAGGGTCTATAAAAAGTATACTTGTCAAATGCATGGAATTTCTCTTTGGTGATTCTAAGTTGCCCCTATTAGAATTTTAGAGTAGAAGGATATGTGTATATGAGGCTTAGATCCTATACATCCATTGATTGTTCTTTGGGCATTTTTAGAGTGTTCTTGGTTTTGGAATTTTTAGATCACCTATAGATCCTATCTTATATTTTCCTAAAGTTTTCTGATAAAAGTCATTGAGGTTTGTTTCCCACCAAGTGGTGCACTGAGAATGCTCTTCAGGAGTCCTTCTTACTCCACATGGGAGGACAGAAAGGCATTTTGACCCTGATAGATATAAATTACTTTTGTTTGAAGATGTCATGAGGTGCTACTGAAGTAATTCTCAGTTTACACCTGAGAAGATAATCATTCCCTAAATAAATAGATAACTGTTGTGAGGAAGATCCTAGTTGGGAAATTTGTTGCTTTTAAACATAACTTTTTAAATATAAAAGAAGAATGGTAATGAAGCAGAGATAATATTAACCTTATTAATGATAACATGAAAGGATTTATTCAAGAATGTTAGTTTCTTACTAAATATTATAATCATTAGCATATTTCAGAAATTATAAAACTTAGCATAATATAATGCCATCTTGGAAAGAAGGCATTGAGAAGAAGATGAATCAAATGATTCAAAACAAATTTACATTAACTAAAGAGTTTTATTTTTTTTTTGGTGGTGTTGTGTCGCCATTGTAGCATACTCATTGTGTCATGTTCAATCATTAAACATTAACACTGGATGGACTACCTTTTTCTGTTTACAATAGACTTTGTTTTATCTAATCATATCATTTTGCATTTTTGCAGAGAAAGTAAATATTACATAAAATTTTTAAAGTCAATAAATATATTCAGATACCTACTTCCAAAATACTGTGTTAAATAGATGAAAAAATACTTATGATTTTGTCATACCTCAGTCAAAAGTCTCAAGTGAGAATGAAACTAAAATGCTTTATTCTTCCAGAAGGCTAAGACTAACAATCTCAATTATCTGAGAGCTCGAGTGTCCTACTAATATATTTAGAAATAAATCTCCAAGCTGGGTGATGGTGGCACAGGCCTTTAATCTCAGAACTTGGGAGGCAAAGGCAGCTAGATCTCTGTGAATTTGATGCCAGTCTGGTTTACAAGAGCTAGTTCCAGGACAGGCACGAAAGGAACAAAGAAAAACCCTCTCTAAAAAAAAAAAAAACCCAACAACAACAATAACAAAAAAAACCCAAAAAAAAACAAAAAAACTCCAAGTTGAATGTTTAATTTCCAAATAGAAGTTTGGAATACAACAATGGTTACTCCATAACAAGAAAGTGTTGAGAAGGGGGAGGTAATTTAATCAAATGGTAAATTTAGTTAAAGAAAAATATGGTATACTTCTGTGACTTCACAGAGCAACAATATGCTTTCAATTTAACAATGCTAGAAGATAAAATTGAGAAAAAATTACTGTAAGTTAGCAAGTATTCATATAAAAATGAGAGCTACAAAATTTTTAGACATTTATATATGACTTATATATGAGTTTACATATGAGTTAAAATTACTTTAAGCATTCTTACTAGCAATATATTTTATGAATCTAATTACTGTACCTTTAAAGTTAGAATCTTATTATAAAATTCCTACATTTCTAGCTCGTCTCTCTATTTTCTATTAAAAATATGCATGAATTCAGCAACTGGTATTTCTCATTGGGGAAAGTATTAAGAAAGTTTGGGTTTTTGCACTGAAAATCTTTAAAAACAGGCAAAGGGTAAAGTGCTTTGAGACAAACAGTCATCATCAATAGGGAGGATGCTAAAATATTTGGCAGGAGATTCCACTAGTTTAGTATTTATAATCTAATCTGAAGGAGTTTATGAAGCACAAGAGTGAAATATGTGTGACTCTGCTTAAGGCTTAAACAAAGCAGGAGTACTTCCTCTGACTTATAAGACTTAAAGAGCAATAAATTGATATGTTAAATATTACATTTAAAAGAGACAGTATGACAGTCTCTAAGATATAATCTTGCTTCAATATACAGACTCAAACTTTATGGTAAAGTATTTTTTCATCAACATATTTATTTGATAATGGAAAGAATAAAGTTATCATCAATATCATCATGAAATCAGGTGTTTCTCTGTGTTTCTGTCTCTGTGTGCATGAGTATGCAAAGGTACGTGTGTGTGTGTGTGTGTGTGTGTGTGTGTGTGTCTGTGCATGAGAATGGACATGTTCACTTGTGTATAGGTCACAGTTTCAGAAACTCTAGAGTTAACATTTGTTTTCTAGTCCTGCTTTTCCCACCTAAAACACATTCTTTAGTCTACCTTTGCCTAAAGCAGTGAAAGCTTAACTCTACAATGAGGTTAAAATGAAGGATTTTGTCCATAGTACATAAGAAAAAGGATTTGAAACCTATGACTATAAATTAATCCTACACTAGAAACCAACTGTACAACAAAAGTCAGATATTTATTAATCCATGTCCATCTGATTGTTATTAACAAAATATTCTAGTGATCTTTTAATGTTTTTCTCAAGTATATGTATTCTCCTATTTTTATAATATAGTTGACTAATATGTATTGATTATACTGTTCTAATAAAAACTGGTTATACACATAGAGTATATATATATATATACATATACATGTATAATATAAATATATTGCATATACATATTACACATAAATATATGTGTGTAAAATACATTGAAGTTGAAGGAAAGTTGAATTTTATCATTCCCTAATTGTTTCACAGCACTACTATTGCATGTAGCCCTGTAGTCAGTCACATGTAAGCCATGAGTGTGGTAAGCACACACAGTATCTGTGTAAGATTTCACATGTTCTTTGTATATTTCATCAGTTAATCTTACTGTTGTCATGAAAGTGACCATTGTAGCATGCTGCTGACAGGCTCTTGACAGCTCTAAGAGATGAATAGAAGGCGTGGATTCAGGGACTGAAGAAGGACTCTAAGAAATCCCACACTAGCTTAGAATTGAGTATAATAAATGGTTATTGATCTAGGGATAGACTCACAGATCACAGTCTTCCTTAAAAAGTAGAAAATTGGAACCAAATCCAGCAGCCAGAAGAGAGAACAAGCATGTGCTTTACAACAGCATTTATAGTATGAGTCCACACCCAAGTGGGCTGGCAAATTAAAGGCTACTCTCTGAATGATTTTTTGTTTAAATAAGAGATTTCTAGGCCTAATATAAAAATCATATGCAATAAGGACAAATATCAAGCATAAAATTTAGAATTACAACCGGCACAAACAATAGCAAACAGGAAACATGATAAATGTTTCAATAATTATCCTCTCCTAAGGACTCTAAATCTTGTATTATAAATAACTTGGACAAATCATGAGAGGAAAGTAATACGACTATCTAGTCTTCAAACCCATCAAACACCTGAGAACGGAAATAATACTACTTGATTAATTGCAATCAAGCAACTCCAAAATGTGCAGCAAATGACAGACACAACTGTCTACCTTGTCAATCACCCAAAGTCTCATTTAAAACATTGGAAAAACAAACTTTGGGTAAGACCTGAAGTAACCAGCAGACAATTTTCAGAGGCATGAAATTTTTCAAAATTGTCTTACCCTGTCTTGGAAAGATTTGACAGTCTTTTTTTCTTGTATCCTGCTTTTCCTCTATGTACATCATACATTTTGTCAGTGGCTGATGTATGGGAATTTTCTAGCCCAAAGGCCAGTTTTGCCAAGAAGAAAACAAGCTGCAAGTGGAGTGTCTTTGGTGCTCAACAGATAACCAAGTTGGAATCATCTTGAACAGCTGGCACCCTAAACCAGTCTTATAGTAATGTCATCAGCATCATGGTGTCATATCAACCAGGTAGAGTCTTTGTGGGGCCCCATCTTCCTCCTGGAAACATCAAAGATTACTGCAGGAAAATTCACTCTTCTATGTGGAAAACTTAAACATTATTCATAAAGACATATATTCAATGAAAGGTATAATAGAGACAAAAATAGGTATGGAGAAAAATAAAAATTTTCCTAAATTCTTTCTTCTTTCCGTCCTACACCAGATGACTTCTGACATGATACAAAACTCTGAATTTTTCTTTAACAACATACTTAGATTTAGAAAATGACAGAATATTTGTCCTACTCCAAAGCCAGCTTTGAATTTTAAGTGAGTAATAACTTTCATTCATATATATATATATATATTCAGTAATTCTTACCCTCAGATCACCTGTCCTCATAAGTCATATTCCATTTTGCTTTGTGGTTATTTATTTATTTTGTTCTTTAGGCATTCAAAATCTTGAGTCTCTTGAATTTATGATGATGTATATTTTCCTGAAAAAACAAGAACAGACCCTGTCCCAATCCTTATTAGGTTTCCTTACTACCTGCATGGTTTTCACCTCTGTGGATGAGCTGTCATTTCTCTTTTTCAAGAGGTTTCTCTTTTTCAAACCAAATCTTTATCAATATTAATGGTATCCATACATTTTCTTCTCCTGTGAAAACAAAAGTGAAACCCCTTCCCCAACATAGCACATCTACCAGTTTCCATTGTGAGGTCAACACATTTTTGACATACACTAGCTGATTTATTCCAGTGGCTCATGGCTGTTGTCGTTCCTTACTTTCTCATAAGTGTTAAAAAATTCAGTGTTAATAAAGCATTTTGCATTCTATTTCTCGGGGTATTTTCCATCCATTTCTGTTTGTTTTACATATTATGTAGTTAAATTTGATCTTTCTATAGCTGCCTGGCCTGTAGGATTGTTTGGTATACTTTTAATATGCTTTATATTTTAATAAACAAAAGACTGTTTCATTTTCTTAGAGAAATATTCTAAACCATTATCTGTCTTTTTTGTGCAGGTATAGCCATGGTGGCCATAAACTTTAATAAAGGCATGATTACTAAATCAGCCTTTTCTTAACTCAAAGCAGTTGCCCATTGAAAGCCTGAATAAGTGTCAACAGTGTGGCGTACATATTTTAATTTTTCAAAATCTGTAAAGTGGAACACATCTATCTGCCAGATTTCAGTACCCTTTGGGTTCTTAATGCAGGTAGTTGTGTTTCGTTATAGAAAGATCATGTAGAATATCACTTTATAATCTCTTTAGCTTGTTACCTTTTAATAGAAAACTCTTTCTTTAAACCTTTGCTATTGACATGATGATTTTTATGAAATTCTAAGGCCTTCAGCACACTTCCAATCAACAATCAATCAATTTTTACATTACCTTGTACTAGAGGACCTAGCAGACCCATGTGGGAATGTGTATTACATATATGGGACAATAGCTATACCTGATTATATCTTGAACATGAATGAATAAGGAAGTCAATTCTGTATCATGTGGCATAAATTCAGCAGTTTCAATATGAAAGACAACTCTTTCTGCATATTGAGAATTAGTAACCATATTGATAGTTTCTTTAAAATCCGTTAGCACGATAAGAATAGCAAGTAATTTGGCATTTTGGACAGAATTATAAGGGCTTTGTTTCACCTTACTTAAATCTTCTAATCTGTAACCTGCCTTTCCTGATTTATTTGCATCAGTATAGAATATATGGGCTCCAGTTATTGGTGTGTCATGTACAAAGTGGAGAAGTATCCAAGTAGGTCTCTTTATAAGGTTAATATTATCACTTTTGGGATATTAGCTATGAATCTGTCCTAAAAATTTTTTGCACAAACTCTTTGACATGGTTCATTTGTGACCCATAATATTTTAATTTCATCAGTAGTAAAAGGCATTATAATCTCTATTGGGTTATTCTTGCTAGTTGACAAAGTCTCAATTTTCCTTTTATGATTAATTCTGAGAACTTTCCCACATAAGATTTAATTTTCATTTGGTTTATGTGGTAAGAAGATCTATTCTAAAATATAAAGTACCTTAGCAATAAAATTTTTGTAGGGGAAATTCTGAAAGGCAACATGACTAGAATGAAATTAAGGTTTGGAATCACCCTATATACATGTTCCTATTGTACTTTTTCTTCAAAGTCTATCAATTACTTTTCAGCTTCAGCTGTTAATTCACTGAAACTAAGTCTCTGTCATAATCTAAATTTTGTTTAAATATATTATTAGATCAGGTATTATCCCAACAGCTGGTTGTAGACTGGAAATGTCTCCTAACAATCTTTGAAAGTCATTAAGAGTCAACATTCAGTGTCTCCTAGTTTGTGTCTTTTGTGTTCTAATTTTCTTTAAACCTATTTTATAGCCCTAGGTAATGGAGAGAATCTCCTCTCTGCACTTTTTTTCAGGAGCAATTTGTAATCTCCATTTTGGCAAAACTTTCTTTACTTCTTCAAACATTCTTTCTAAAAGATCTACATTTGAATCTGATCGAAAATGTCATCTATATAATGGTAAGTTACAGATTTAGGAAATTGTTTACATATTATTTCCAAAGGCTGACTTACAAAGTATTGACACAGGATGAGGCTACTGAGCATTCCCTTTTGGAGGGTGGTCAACTTGAATCTCCTAGTAGGCTGAGAATTATTATAATTAGGCACAGTGAAGGCAAATTTTTCTCTGTTTTATTCTTGTAAAGCTATAGTAAAGACAATAGCCACAAATAGCATAAAATATCTGGAAGCAATGCTAATGAAAAAAGTGGCAGACTTGTATGACAAGAACTTAAAATTTTTAAAAAAGTAATTGAAGAAGACACCAAAGGTAGATAGATCTCCCATGCTCTTGCATAGGCAGAATTAACATAGTAAAAATGGCAATCTTACCAAATGCAATCAACAGATTCAATGCAATACCCAGAAAATCCCAGCAAAATTCTTCACAGATCTTAAAAGAATGGTACTCAAATTCATATAGAAAAGCAAAAAACCCAGAATAGCCCAAACAATCCTGTACAATAAAGGAACTTTGGGAGGAATCACAATCTCTGACTTCAAACTCTACTACAGAACTATTGTACTGAAAACAGCCTGGTATTGGCATAAAAACAGACAGGAAGACAAATGGAAATGAATCAAAGATCTGGATATTAATCAACACACCTTTGAAAACCTGATTTTTGACAAAGAAGCAAAAAACATCAAATGAAAAAAAGAAAGCATAGTTAACAAATGGTCTTGGCATAACTGGATATCAACATGTAGAAGAATGAAAATAGATCCATATATATCACCATGCACAAAATTCAAGCCAAAAGGGATCAAATACCTCAATATAAAGCCAGCCACACTGAACCTCATAAAAAAGAAACTGTGAAGTACATTTGAATGGATTGGCACAGGAGACTACTTCCTAAATATAACCCCAGAGCACAGACAGTGAAAGAAACAAAATGGGCCTCCTGAAACTGAAAAGCTTATGTAAATCAAAGGACAAGTCAATGAGACAAAATGAAAACCTACAGAATGGGAAAAGAACCTTTTTCAAGACCTAGCAATACCACTTTTGAATGCTCAATCATGCCACAAAGACATGTGCTCCACTATGTTCATAGCAGCATTAATTGTCATAGCCAGTACCTGGGAACAAACTAACTACCCCTCGACTGAAGAATGGATAAGGAAAATGTAGTACATTTACACAATGGAGTACTACACAGCAGAAAATTAATGACATCTTGAAATTTGCAAGCAAATGGATGGATCTAGAAAACATCATATTGAATGAGGTAACCAAGACTCAGTAAGACAATTATCATATGTACTCACTCATAATTGGCTTTTAAACATAAAGCAAAGAAAACCAGAATGCAAATCATGACCCTAAGGAACCTAGACAACAATAAGGACTGTAAGAGAGACATACATGGATATAATACATTAGAAGTAGAAAAGGATACTATCTCCTGAGTAAATTGGGAGCATGGAGAGGATGGGAAGGAGTTGAAGGGGAGGGGAGTGGCAGGTAGGGGAGCAGAGAAAAATTTATATCTCAATAAAATGAAATAAAAACAAAAACAGGTATAGTGAAGAAACAATCTTTTAAATCAATAACTATAAGAGGCTATTCTTTTGGTAATAGAGTAGGCAGAGGAATTCCAGAATCCAGAGGGCCCATAGGTTGAATTATCTTGTTGACACCTCATAGTTCTGTAACCCTTCTCTATTTTCCAGATTTCTTTTTAACACACACAGGATAATTCCAAGGTCTGGTTGATATTTTAATTGGTTTTAAAATTGTTTTTTTATTAAGCTCTTCATTTTTTTCTGCTCCCCTCCCTGCCTCTCCTCCCACCCTTCAACCCTCCACCAAGGTCCCCATGCTCCCAATTTACTCAGGAGATCTTGCCTTTTTCTACTTTCTACTTTCCGTGTAGATTATATCTATGTAAGTCTCTCTTAGTGCTCTCATTGTTGTCTACATTCTCTGGGTTTGTGGTTTGTAGGTTTGTTTTCTTTGCTTTATGTTTAAAAACCACATATGAGTGAGTATATGTGATAATTGTCTTTCTGTGTCTTGGTTACCTCACTAAAAATAATGAATTTTTAGCTTCATCTATTTTCCTGCAGAATTCAAAATGTTATTTTTTTCTTCTGTGTAGTACTCCATTGTGTAAATGTACCATATTTTCCTTATCCATTTTTCAGTCAAGGGGCATTTAGGTTGTTTTGATGTTATGGCTATGACAAAAAAAGCTGCTATAAACATAGTTGAGCACATGTCCTTGTAGCATGATTGAGCATCCTTTGGATATATAGCCCAAAGTCGTGTTACTTAAATACAATGAGCATCAAGTTGCTCCTGTACCAGATGTTCTAAAGCCTGTAGCTTCTCTTCTGTTAAAGGACATTTATTAACCCATATTTGTTTTCCAGTTAACCATTTTAAAGGTAGGGCTATTTCAACCTTTAAAGGTTTGCTAGTTGCTTTGTGTTCTTGTACAGTCTGAATGACTGGTGACCTTTATATATAGTATCTTATAGGATCCTTCCCAGAAATATGAGTTTCTGGGAATGCATAAAGTTAATTTGGTATTTTATTGATAAAGCAGGTCATGACCCCCCAAAATTTACTATATTAACCACATATAGCCTCAGCCTTCTTCCCTGTGCTTCTGACCTATTAAACCAACCTTGTGCTTTGTTTCACTTGAGATAATGTTCCAATTTCTAGGAATTAAACATCTGCCTCTGGAAGAGGCCAATGTGAATGCTAAGATTATGGAGTAATGATACATCCACACCTGTGTCTGTCAATCTAAGAATTACAATGCCATTTATATGCATTCTTGGCTTTGGTCTTTTCTTTGATCATTTATAGAAGCCTGCCAGTATATATGATTCCTGTTTATTACGAGGAATTTTTATTTATTCTCCACGTTTTTTCCATCATCCAGAACAATATGGAGTTTTGTAGCAGGCAGTGGATTTTTTTTTCCTGTTGTGACATGTCCTCAACAGCGACTTGGAATAACGGAACCACTTTTGACGTGCAAGCCTGTGAGAGGCCCCCAAGGAGTTTTCCCATGGTATCCGGTTGCCTTTTCTGTCTTTTTTTTGATCTGCATTCATTGGTCCAATGTTGACATTAGCCACACCTCCAACAAAATCCAGAAAGATGATACCTTTTGTTTTTGTCATTCCCAGAGGAGACATTATTTCTAGGAATGCCTTGCCTACAATCCATTTTCAAATATCTTTTTCTAACACAATGAAGCCATTTGGTATTTGACATCACCTCATACCTTTGGACATTGTTTCTCCTATCCAAAGACTTAGTATTATAGACAAAGGTTTCAACGTTCATTGCATGCAGGATCCATACATAATTTAGTGTTGAGAGAATCTGAGAAGCCCAATTTTTTTTGCATTCTAAGTTGGTATTTTAAAAAGCCATAGATTCTATAAGTACTCATCTTGCTTATGGGTCAGTTATTCCTAATTGTACAGTTTTAGTTAATCTTTGTAGAAAGTCACTAAAGGGTTCTCTCTGGCCTTATTTAGCTCTGGTATAGATTCAATTCTTTTTTTCTGGTTCCTGAATACTGTTCCAATCATGTAGAGCTGCTATCTTTCATAGGGACAAGATTTGTCCTTTGCAAAGAGCTTGGCTGTGTGGGTCAACATAAGTGCCCTCGTCAAGAATTTGATCTTGGAAAGCCTAAAGTCCTTTGCTTTTCCCTGTTGTCCTAAAATGTTTGCTTGTAGTGATGAGGTGAGCACACCTGCTTTTTGTCCTGCCCAGCTCTCACACAGTTAGCTTTACACCTAAAATAACAACACACAAATTGTATTCATTTAAACACTGCCCAGCCCATTAGCTCTAGCCTTTTACTGGCTAACTCTCACATCTTCATTTAACTCATATCTAGTAATCTGTGTATCACCACTGGGTCGTGGTTTACCAGGAATGATTCATCATGTCTGACCTGGCAGCTGGCTCCATGGTGTCTGACTGACTCTGCTTTCTTCCTCCCAGAATTCTGTTCTATATACTCTGCCTATCTATGTTCTGACCTATCAGGCCAAGCAGGTTCATTATTAATTAACCAATGTAAGAAACACTTAGAAAGAAGACCTTCCTACATCATTTCAGTTATGATGCTTTGGAAAAGTTCTTCTTTTGTTTTCACAAAGCATGAGACCCTGTGGATTGCTTCTATCCCAATATGGTATGCTAGACCATGCCCTCCTGAAAGGTTGCTGTGAACACCTTCAGAAAATTACTTCACCCAACTAATGATTGAGGTGAACCTAGCACACAGGTTATATACCATGAAAGACCCAATTAACAGCACCCCTTATACAGCAGGAAGAAGTTTGGAGAGAAATAACTACGTTCATATTCCCACATATTGGGTATAAATATGCTTTTACATTTAAAGGGGATATAATATAGATATGAATAGTTTGCATTGGCATAAATTTTGTCTTATTGATAGAAATTTAAGGTCAATTTTATTACATGTATATGTATTTCTGATCTTGATTAAGGTATT
>LOEQ01002131.1:0-16902 GCA_001685075.1 Bramus lutescens | reverse complement strand
TATTGTAATTGTAATTCTTGCTTGATAACTGTTTTGTTATATGTAATTTTACTATGTTAGAGTGAAAGCCTTTCTTTTTTTGTTTAAACAGAAAAAGGGGAAATGATGTAAGAAGGTCTTCTTTCTAAGTGTTGCTTACATTGGTTAATTAATAAAGAAACTGCTTGGCCTGATAGATCAGAACATAGGTAGGCAGAGTAGACAGAACAGAATTCTGGGAGGAAGAAAGCAGATTCAGGCAGACACCGTGGAGCCAGCTGCCAGGTCAGACACGATGAATCATTTCTGGTAAGCCACGACCCAGTGGTGATACACAGATTACTAGATATGGGTTAAATGAAGATGTGAGAGATAACCAGTAAGAGGCTAGAGCTAATGGGCCAGGCAGTGTTTAAATGAATACATTTGTGTGTTGTTATTTTAGGTGTAAAGCTAATTCTGTGGGAGCCAGGCGGGACAAAAAGCAAAGCAGGCATGCTCGCCTCATCACTACATTTGCTTCTTCTCTCCAATAGCATTTTCACAGCAGCTTTGGCCCATCTTCCAAGACTGCTGAAATTAATAAAAGCCAATTGTGTGGCGTGCCATTATTGCTATAAGCCCATGGCTTTACCATCTCCCTAATGAATTCTGAATGCAAGCCATAAGATAGTACTGCTTCCATAATTTCTTTTAGACCATTCATTCCTATCGTTATCCATCTACCTTCTTTGGTTCATTTTGAATATTTAGAACTTGATGCTTTTTCAGAGTTGATTACAGGGTAGAAAGATAGAATTCGTGTACTGGTAAGATAAGTTCTGTCCTTGTACCTTCTTTTCAGCTCCAATAATTCAATAGTTTCAAATCTTTTTACTACTGTCTTTTGTAAAGCCTGAATCTCTTAGATTGTATATATTTCTTGTGATTTCATTGAGGCACGTAGCCCTGGTCCTCATTCTGCACATGTGAGTCCATGTATAAAGTTTTTCCTTTAAAGATACATCTCATCCTTGGACATTGTTTGGATTATGTACAGATTGCCTTCCTGGTTGAGATACTTTATCTGCTTACCTATCATAACTTTTAACAGATTTTGATTGTCAAATTCAACAGGATAAATTCTTTGAGTTTATTTCTCAGTAACCTTTGACATGCAATTTATTTTGTTGGTCAAATTAATGTTATTCTTTTCAATAGTATTAATTTTGTTCAGGTAACTTGATTTTCGATGACATTAATCCTTTCAGCTATTAATTATTGGACTGTAAAGACTATCATTTCTAAAAGTGCCTCAATTGGCTCTGTTATTTTTCTTAAATTTTTCTTAAAGATATAATATGAGAAAGAAAATTTAGTCCCAATATCTAATAAATGGATGTATCAGAAAATTCATATAAGCCTTGCAGAATACAATCCATAGTGTAAATAAAAGGATTCTTAAATTCCTGGATGGTAATAATATCTGCCATTATACAACCTTCAAGTTCATTGACTTTTTTATCAATTGAATAGTTACCATTTTTGAGATTTTAGTAAATTTTTGTATGTGTAAAAATATTCATTGTCCAGCAGGTGTTGTAATTACAGCTGCATGGCCAAGAGACACAAGGTACTGAAACAAACAGTCCTGTGCCACTTTGGTCTCCTGTCTTTGTGCCTGGTTAAATGCTGACAAATATGCTTTTCTTGACAAATTAAAAGCAATTAAATCAATTCTGTACATGGAGCAAGGAGCCCAGAGCTCATGAGCAGGGAGCACAAAGTTGTACAATTACTGTACATGGTAGAGAAAGTGGCAGTTGGTGGGGAAAGCACGTGTGAGCTTGAGAAATTTCTATGTTACTGCACTTAGTTCTGCTGTGGCAAAGTTTTGCAAAACAACTGTTTAGTAGGTAAAATCAAGCCAGCCAACCATGGTGGGAGACCTTCAGGGCCATGGACCTTTTGGAACTTTCCGTCCAGTCCAGCCAGCAGGCATCTAATTGGGATCCATGTAAGTACTAAAAAGAAATCTCTAGCTCAGAATTGAGTACAATAAAGGGTTATTTATTTAGGAGTAGACTCACAGACCACAGTCCTCTGTATGAACGTGGAAATAAGAACTGAACCCACCAGCCAGAAGAGAGAGTGAGTGTATGTTTACATCAGCATTGATAATGTAAGAGGCCACAATAATTAGGCTGTTAACTTAAAGCCTATTGTTTGAGGAAGTTCTTATAGCTGGGATAGCTGGGACTGATCAAACAATTGACTTTTTATCCGAAGGAGTAAAACTTATTCTTTGGGGCTGGAAAAAAGGGGAACACACACACACACACAGTGTGTATGTGTGTGTGTGTGTGTGTGTGTGTGTGTCACCCCTTCAACATGGCAGGGTATCTTTTTTTCCCCTTACCTCTTTTCTTATGTCTCCCTTTGATACCTTTCCTGATGTTTTTCTTCTAACCCTTTATTTTTTCCCTTACAGCTTGTATAACCAAGGAATAGCATTTAAGAAATATAAAAATTACATTTGGTTGCATTCTGATTTTCAAGTGAATGATTACAATAACTATAAGTGAAAAACATGCTTCTCAATTCCCTTAATGGTTAAATATTTTATACATTACAGGTGAAAACAGTTCATTACCATGGACCCATGTGAATCCATGTCTAAGTAAGTTGTTATAGATTAACAAAGTGTAAGCAAGCAAGAATTTTTTCTTAGCTAATTCTTTTACTGGCAGGCTGCATTTGTATTTTTAAGGAAAGGATAAATCTTTTTTATTTACCTAAAAGTGCAATCCTATAAAAATCCTAAAAGAATCATAATTCTAAACTTTTATACAAAAAAAATCAGTACTTTACACTGCAAATTGTTAGAGTATGTACACACTCTTAGACCTTCTTTTGTTAAATCCTGTTTGAAACCTGAGAGTAAAAATAGGTATGAGGAATTAAACATTTTCTTTAATCATCAACCCATCCTTGCAAGAAAAGTATGCCAGCCAAAAATATCCAAGTTGCCCTTGTTTCTGCTCTGTGATCTCAATGAGACCCTTACTCAGCTATCAAAAATGTGCCTTTCTAAACTTGTAGTTGTTTCCCAAGATTATCTATACATCCAAATCATTAACAAAAACATCTTAATCTAACATAACTAAAAATCTACACGTCTAAATTCTTTCTAAGGTAGGTGGTTGAATCATTAACATGTTCTAGGAGCAATGTTTGGAAAAAGTCAGTCACTAATATAAGTACCAGGGACACTGGGAAGGGCTACAAGCCTCCAAGGAATTTTCATACAAATCAGAATGTATGAAGGATGCAGTGAACACTAGGGAAATAAGCAGAGCTATGCTCATAACAGCATGAGGACCTCAGGACACATAGTCCTCGGAGCGTTGCCTCTCCAAGCCTCACTTTGTGTGATTTGGCTGACTGCAAGTCATGCTCTGTGAGTTCCAAACCTGCCTGCTGTTCCTCTCACATGGCTCTTGATAGTTGGACTAGTTACAATGTGTAAATTATCTAATGTTACAAATTCATGATTTTTTTCTCGACTGTTCTAGACTTATAAAGACAATAGATTTGTGAAAAATTAATACTTCCATTAAAATTTAAGTTGATATTAGTTCTGTAACAAGCACAAGCACACTGTGGACAGTATAAAACTTTGAGAAAAAAAAATCTTACTATTCAAGCTTGGTCAAGATAGGTATCAAAGAAATTGTTGACACTATGAATTATTAGAATCCCTCTCACAAAACTTCACCATATAATTTCCTTTTTTATAAAAAAATATTATGTATACTGTTTTGTCTGCATGTATGTCTGCAATTCAGAAGAGGGCACCAGTCCTCATTATAGACGATTGTGAGTCAGCATGTGGTTTCTGGAAATTGAGCTCAGGACCTCTGAAAGAGCAGCCAGAAGTAAGTGCTCTTAACCTCTGAGCCATTTCTCCTGTCCCTCTTTCTTCTTAAACATTAGTAAGAAGGGGAGAATACTTGCTGATGACTTCCTCAGAGCTTTACTTTTTTCTCAGTGATACCAATGAATTTCTGAATTTGAGTTGAACACTAATTAAACACTAATTAAGCATATTTAAGCATATGAACTTATTCAAACTGGATTTATGGTTTGAATTTCATAATTACCCCATAGTAGATGTTCAAAGAAAGAACAATTCAATCTGAAATTATAGATGTATAGACTTTTGTATAAAAAACATTTTGGTTTTTGTTATTATTTTAAAATGGTTAATACATTTATACTAGAACATCTTACATATAGAAAACCTTATACACACTCACACACACACATTTTAATTTTAAAAATAGGAGGTTGCATAGTGAGGCAGAGAAGCATTTGATAGACCTTATAAGATGTAACTAAAATTTTGTTAGAATTATTCTTTGATACAATAATGAGAAAAATTAGTGTTGTAGGTATCACAGCTATCTGATGTTAGGTGTGTATGATTCAAAGCACAAGCACATTGCCCAGACTAATTTTTGTTTAATACGTGACTTGTGATTAAATTCTGGATGTTGGACTCCAGGTAGTAGAGCAAGGCAGACCATCTAGGTCAGGTCATGACCTATAAAGGAGATTCATGAATTACTGTTTTACAAACAAATAAATTTAATTGACTGACCAAATACTATACAAAGAGTAAACTAAATAACCTATGTATCAAAATTGAATTGGTTCTTTGAAACTCACATGTAAAATCAGATAATTATTATACAATTGAAATGAATCAGTTTTGATAATGATATGGTGATCTAAAAGAAGTTGCAAACTGATATTTCCAATATAAATTTAAGTAGTAGATAAAATTTTGTTTAATATAAAAGTGATAAGTGCAGATTGACAAAATACTATTGATCAAAGATTAAAGCATAATATAGATAACTTATTTTTTAGTAAAGCCACTTCCCACTTTACTGCTTTTTTTGAAGTACATATTTATTTCTTTGACTCGTTCTATCCATCTCTATATGCACATGAATCAAGATATATTTATACATGCATACAGTATCTAAATATGTATTGATACTGATGAATAAATGAAATTATGATTATATATGACAAAATTAAGATTTCTCTGCTTATATTTAGTTTATTAATTATAATTCAGCATTTCTGAATCTTCTCTCCTATGTCTCAAGAATGTTTTAATTCAAAATTATAAGAAAAGTAACTAAATTACTTTAATTTATGAGAAAATTAACAGTTCCCTTTTAGGAATATTATCTAAAACACTGTAATATTTGCTGTAGGAATTCCTACTGCTAGTAGCCTTTACGTTACCAGCCAACTTGGACATAGGCTTTTATACTATATATGCCCATGTAAAACACATATCCAGCCTCTTTTCCAGCTGCAGGATTTGGTTGCTGTTTTCTGTTCCAGCAGAGGATTGTGATCTGTGAGTCTACCCCTAAATAGATAACCCTCTATTATACTTAATTCTTGTTGTTGGGTGTTTTTCTCCCACCCAGTTCCCACAGTCATTAATTCCCAAAGAAATCACACAGAGTTCTACATTAGTTAAAAACTGATTGGCCTATTAGCTCAGGCTTCTTATTAACTCTTACAACTTATATTAGCCCATTATTCTTATCTCTGTTAGCCACATGGCTCAGTACCTTTTTTCACCAAGGCAGTCACATCTTGCTTCTTCTCTGGTTGGGAGAGTACTGAAGATGAATGGGCTTCCCCCTTCCCAGAATTCTCCTGTTCGCATTGACCCACCTCTGCTTCCTGTCTGGTTGTCTGACCTATACTTCCTGCCTGGTTACTGGCCAATAAGAATTTATTTAAAATATAATTGTCAGAATATAGACCACTGTCCCACACCAAACTCTGAGCTAGTGTGGGATTTCTTTTAAGCATCCTTCTTTATCTGATGCCCAACATAGGGCTCAAGCCAATGACCCTGAGTTTCATAGTCTACTGACTGAGCTAGAAATTTCATTTTAACCATAAAATTGGAAACAATATGAGTATCAGTTGTTGTGGGATTCCCCTCTGTATGCTGTGAATATCATTGATTAATAAAGAAACTGCTTTGGGCTTATAGCAGAGCTGTAGCGGAACAGAGCTAGGAGGGGAAAAGTAAATAGAATGCTGGGAGAAAGGAGGTGGAGTCAGAAGCCATATAGCCCTGCTGGAGATGGATGCTGGAACTTTATTTGGTAAGCCACAGCCACGTGGTTATGCACAGATTAATATAGATTTATTAGTTTAGAATATGAATTAGTCAGAAATATGCTCAATCTATTGGCCAAACAGTATTGTAAATAATATGGTTTCTATGTGATTATTTTGAGGCCGAGCAGTTTGGAAACAAATGAGTGGCCTTATTGAAACAATCAGTTTCTTGAATGATAAATAAGGGTCTCTTCATTTTATAAAAAATAATTTATTTATTTCTTTTGATGTCTTTGACTCTTCTGGCTACTACAATCCTTTCTGGCTCTCTTCATCAAGATTCCCCAAGCTTTCCCTAATGGTTGACTGACTGTAGGTCTGCATCTGTTTCCATCAGTTACTGAAAGAATTTTCTCTGATCTGTCCTGCCTGTGGAATATACTGGGGTGTAGAGATATTGTGGGAGTGGCCAACCTATGACTGAAATAGCCTGAGACCCATGCTATGACAGTGAGCCCACCCCTGACACTGCATGGATTGCTACCAGTATCCAGAAGCTGAATGGCCTGGAGACATAAAATATAACCAAACACAACTGAAGGAAAGAAATATCAGTGTAATGATTTCTAATGATATTCTGCTATACTCATTGATCTGTGCCTAGCCCAAAAATTATTAAATAAATGTTTCTAAATTATGTCTTTTACCTTTGCTTTCTGATGCCTCAGTAGATCACAGCCAATACTTTGAAAATGTGAAATACTATAAAATATTTCATATAAAACTGTCAGTAATTAAACTAGTAAATAAGATACAAATAAGAGAAGAGCAAAACAGACATGACTTCTGAAAGAAAATATTCTTGTTACACAGTCCCTAGTCTAAATTGTGTTGCCCATGAGGAGGATCTTGAAAACTTACCAATTATCACATTTTCTGGTATTCATGTTGTTGTTGAATTCTAAGTTTAAACCATGGTGATCCGACAAAATACAGGAGGCTATTCCAATTTTTTTGTATCTGTTAAAGTTTGCTTTGTTACTGAGAATGTGGTCAGTTTTAGAGAAGGTTCCACGAGGTGTTGAGAAGGAGGTATATTCCTTTGTGTTTGGGTAAAATGTTCTATAGACGTCTGCCAAGTTCATTTGATTCAGGGAATCTGTTAAGTTTCTATCTGGTTTACTTGTCCATTGGGGAGAGTGGGATGTTGAAATATTCTACTATTACTATGTGGGGTTTGATGTGAGATTTAAGTTTTAGTAATGTTTCTTTTACATATATGGGTGCTCTTGTATTTGTGCCATAAATGTTCAGGATTGAGACTTTATCCTGATGGATTTTTCCTGTGATAAAAATGAAATGTCCTTCTCCATCTCTTATGATTGATTTTAGTTTGAAGTCTATTTTGTCAGATATTAGGATATTAGGATAGCTACACCCGCTTATTGTGGGGTCCACTTGATTTGAATTTTTTTCCACTCTTACTCTGAGGTAATTTCTGTCTTGGAGGTTGAGGTGTGTTTCTTGTATACAGCAGGATGGATCCTGCTTTCTTATCCATTCTCTTAGCCTGTGTTTTTTATAGGTGAATTGAGTCCATTGATATTAAGAGATATTAATTACCAGGGATTGTTAATTCTTGTTAGCTTTTGATGGTAGTGTTTGTTTGTTTCCTTTCTTTGGGGTTTATTGGTGTAAGGTTAACTGTTACCTGTTCATTTTGTGAGCAGATAGCATTCTTGGGTTGGAGTTATCCTTCTAGTACTTGAAGTAACAGTGGGTTTGTGAATAAGTGTTGTTTAAATTTGGTTTTGTTGTGGGATGCTTGTTTTTTGTACTGATGGTATTGAAAGTTTTGCTGATTATTGAAGTCTGGGTTTGCATCCATAGTCTTCAAATTTCTTCAACACATCTGTCCTGGACTTTCTGACTTACATGCATTTCATTTAGAAGTCGAGTGTAATTCTGATAGGTCTGCCTTTATAGGTTACTTTATTTTTTTGCTGTTCTTAATAGTCTTTCTTTATTCTGTATTCTGTATGCTTTGTGTTTTGATTATTATATGATGAGGGGACATTTTTGATCCAATGTATTAGGTGTTATGTATGCTTCTTATACCTTCATAGGCATATTCTTCTTTAGGTTGGTAAAGTTTTCTTCTACAATTTTGTTGAATATATTTTCTGTGCATTTGAGCTGGACTTCTTCTTCTATTTCTATTATTATTAGGTTTTGTCTTTTCATGGTGTTCCAGATTTTCCAAATGTTTTGTATTAAGAATTTGTTGGATTTAATGTTTTCTTTGACTGATGAATCTATTTCCTCTATAGTATTTTTAGCATTTGAGATTCTTTTTTCCATCTCTTATATTCTGTTGATTATGCTTGCATCACTAGCTTCTGTTCATTTACCAAGATTTTCCATCTTCAGAATTTCCTTGGGTTCTGTTTTCTTTATTTCCTCTATTTCAGTTTTCAAGTCTTTAACTGTTACCTTTACCTGTTTGTTTGCCTTTTCTTGGTTTTATTTAGTTTCTTTAAGAGATTTCTTTCTTTCTTTCTTTCTTTCTTTATTTCTATTTTTTGTCTTTTCCTTCATTCTTTCATGGGAATTTTTTTATTTTCTCTTTAAGAGTCTCTATCATCTTCATAAAGTTATATATAAAATCATTTTCCTCTGTATTTTCTGTCTTCCTGTTGTATGACCCCTGGGTTCTGGTGTTACCATGTTGCTTTTTAGGTTGGTGAATAAATTTTTGCATTGGTGCCAATCCATCTCTTCCTCCAATTGGTGCTGACAGTGTCTTTGCCTCTAGGTCCAATTTCTGCAGTTGTTGTCTGTGCCTTATGGAGCTGCTCCTAGTATACTCTGCACAGTCATCATCTGTGCCTCACGGAGCCTCTGAGGTCTTTTTTGGCCTACTCTCTTGGTCTGCTGTGTGCAGTTGCAACCTGTGGTTCGGAGTTGCTCTGAGGTAATAGGGAATGGGTGCTTTAAAGGTAGAGTAGACCTTGTAGCTTCCAGGGTCAGATAGAAGAGGGGGTGTTGGTGCAGTCTACCTGCAGGAAGCTTGCCTGCTTGCTGGCTAGTTAAGCTGGGGAAGGTGGAGTAGGTGCGCAGGATTCCCCCCATACTAAGGGTCTAGAGAGTAGTTGGCTAATCACTAACCTCTTTGTCTGCTGTATGAAGTTGCAGTCTATGTTTCAGAGTTCCTCTGAGGTAGCAGGGGACAGATGAGTTTGGGGGTGTAGTGGGCCTCGTAGCTCCAATCATCTCATTTTCAAGTATTACAATGTGTGTCTCTGCTGCCACAGCCCTGAAAGAGTGAGCAGAATTTGACAGTTTTGTGTGAACAGTAGAACTGCAATAAAAAATAATGAATCATATCAAAAAGAGAGTTATTGAAGGCCCTTCTTTTATAAAACCTCAAATTGGATGGAGGAATTTAAGAGAATAAGAGTTCAATATTTCTCTAACTTCCTGAAACAGTTTTGGAGGAATTGTTGAAAAAGTAGAACACAGGTCATGAGACATAAAATGTGTGAATTTCTTTGAAAGGTAGAAAGATATTTTTGTGAATTCTGACTGTTAAGATGAGCTAAACAAGTTTTCTCTAGAGCCAGAGTTCCCTAAAGATTTATGTTATTTCATCATTTGCTGTAAGAAAATTACTTAAAATATCTAAATGACACCTGCATAATTTTAATAATAAGATTAATCAGAAAGACCTTCTTTACCAGGGTTTATAACACACAATTGAAGGCTTACTTTCTATGCACAAGGAAAGCTAATATGAAATAGAGTTTCTACAAGAAATAACAATGGTTGAGGATGTTACACTGCCTAATAACCAAAGATGCATTTTACTTCAAGATGTCTTTTTGGTTCACATGCAAAGCTTCCCAAGGATTCAAAGTATAGTTGTTGCGATCCTTGAGGCTGAACTGTGAAGTACATTCACTACATAATTCTTTTCAAATGATCTGAATAAGCACAGATGGTTATATGACTAAATTTAGTTTTGTCTACAAGTATACATATAGTAAGCATAAAATCGTGTGTTAAATCATGTTGAACTCAAATTATAGTTCTCATTGTGTTATGTCTTCCAAACTAAAAATTGAACGGCAGTGTAGAGACATTGAGCTTTACATTTCATTAGTGTGGTAAAGAATCTGGGTATGGCATCTCAGATTGCGTCTTTAGATGAATTCATTGTCGGTAGTCTTATACAGTTTAAATGTGACACCTCTTTTTCCCTATTTAAAAGTTATGCCAACATGTTTTATTTATGTTTGTCACTTATATTCTTATTTTTAAAGGTTTGTGTGAAAACAAACATGTTTAAGTGTTTGCACATGGATATGGAATTTAAATAATATCAAAAAGAGAAGTTAAAAATCTGTCAGGGTTTCCTTTCATGATAACAAAATAAAATCTGAAAAATCAGTTTGAACAAAGGGTGCATTGCACACAAGAAAAAAAAGCCAGAGTTACAAACAGAAATGCAAAAGTAAAAAAAAAATGTCACATATAAAGATTTCATCTATTTTGAAATCATTTTCATAAAGTCTTGCCAGTTAATTTCTACGTATGGTTCACTTTTTGGAACTTTTTGTTTGTTTTTCCTAACTATAAAATATTCTGAAACTATATATATATTGCATTTTAAGACGTTAAGAGAGACCTAGGTTGATGGTTAGTATTGATTGTCAAAATGACATTATTTAGAACCTCCTTGGGATAGGATCATGATCACACCTATGGGAATTGATCTTAAATGACTCATTTGCAATGGGAAGACCTTTCTTAAATATGAGTAGCCTCTGAGATATAAAGAAGTCCTCTTTCTTTTATATATCATTGATAATTTCATCTGCCCTACTCACAATTTTATCTACTCTGATACTGCCATATTTCATTGATATCAAAACCCAGTCTGTTCAGTCTTTCAATACTGCCTGAATAGCAAAGATTCTTCAAGAATCATGTCTGGCTTCTTGGCCATATACGGACCACAGAGGTACCCATTGTTGTAAACTTCTCTGTCTCTTCGATGTGAAGACAGTCATTATCAGTCTAAATAGGATCATACCATGCAAGGCAATCTAACAAATCCTCTTATAAATTATACTAATTTTGTTGATTCTGTTCCTCCAGAGAATCCAAGTAACAGGTGTGATGTGAATGGCTTTTTGATTGTGAATTGTCATCTTGAACAAAATAAGTCTCCTTATAAGATCATTTGAAATTATGTAGGTGCTGCAGTGCTCCTTGAGAAATAAACATGTAAGAATTTTTATGGTAATTTTATACTACTATTTTAATTAAAATACCAATATGCTAATACTAAGTGGAAGGAAGAAAAAAGATTTTTTTATTTTTGAGTCCTACTTTCTAAAGTCCATTTGAAACAAATATTTACTATTTGTCAAGTAAGATAACTTTAATACTAGTTGAAATTTTAAGGAAATACACTGATTATTTCTCTATTTCAGAAGTTTTGAATGCATTAAAATATTTGTATTTAATAAAGATTAAAATTATTGAGTTTATCAATTGTTATTGACACAATTAAGTTTTCAATAATGTCATTATCACTAATTATGTACACCTTCCATTTTAGTAGACAGCTGAATAATCTCTCCCTGTAGATTTCTACACAGCAAAGCCATTCTAACTTGCCCTCTTCTTAAATATTATTTATATTCAACAAAGTTTCAATTCTCTTTGAGATTTCCTTGTCATAATTATTAAAAGTGTGGCAGAATTTACTAATTTTAGCATTATTTTTGTCTATAAATTGAAAAAAAATCAACTGTGAACATTTTGTGTTTTTCTCTTTATCTGATTGCTTAATAATCCATGTTGTTTTAAAGGAATTTTATTAGATGTCTAGAGGTTTGTTCATTAAATTCCTTAGTAACCTATGCTGAACTTCATTTTGAAAGACAGAATAGTTTTTTAGAAGGTCAACTGAAAGGTGTACATCTTATCATTTTGAGTTGACAATAAAGAGGAAAGAAAAGAACTTAAGAAACACTAAATTTGATAGGCCTTGAAGGAGGAGATATAGATTCTCAGCTACAATTCAAATTGTGAAGTACTTGGTTTGAGTGGAGCTTTTATAGAGATTAATTCAGAAAGTTGAGTATGTTACACAATAGTAAAGTGAGAAGAGAAAAATTAACAATACCAGAGGAAGCCAGATACAGAGTGTTAGCCCATGACTGGATAACAGACACTTAAAGAAAAGTGACATTGAATGTTGAAATTACTTTCTTATAGAAGTCAATAAATTTTATGGTCTTAGGCTGAAAATAACACTACATTGTTTATGAGGGTAAAATAATTTTCTTTATCCCTTGAAACACACTAAATGTGCTGAATTGTTGTTCAGAGCTGCTTCAGATTTCCTCAGACATCATTGGTAATTGTTGAAGTTTCTTTCAATGCTCTATAGGAAATGCATGCCGGTAAACTAAGACACATTCTCTTCATTAAATAAAATGATCCTACTTTCTTACCTAGAAGAGAAAATTGAAGAATAATTTCTACAAAATGACCATGTCTTAATCCTCCAAACCTATGCATACATTATATTTATAAATTTGCTAATGTTATTACAAATATTGAGATAAGAAGACAACTTCTTTATTATTTTAGTAGATCTAACAAAATTTCAATGGTCTTCATAGGATGCTAGAACTAAAAAGTCAGAAAAATACGGAGGCAGAGACCTTCACAAGTTAATGATGGTGATGAGCGTCATACTGCTGCCCTTGAAAAAGAGAAAGGAGACACAGGATAAGTAATGGTTTGAAGAGAAAAATGGAGGAGCCAAAGGCTGATAAAAGGTAGGCAACGTAAAAAACTGTCACCCCCAGAGCTGAAGATTCTAGTTATAGAATTAAGATAACAAATTGTGTTTCCAAACAACTAAGATTGTAGTCAATATTGTTTTTTTCTTTTAAGTGCATCAAAATAATTAATAAAGAGATGTTTAAATTATTTAGAGGAAGAGAGTTAATGCTTATAAATAGTGTACATTTTCCCCTTACAAATTCTTGGTAGGCCTGAAATAAATGGAATTTACTAAGTGTATTTTGCTGTGAGGAAGCACATCATAGAGGAGGAAAACCTTTATTTGGAGGACTTCCCAGGTTACACGGTCCATCACTGAGCAAAATCCAAGATGGCAGTGTAAGCAGAGAGTCACACTCATAGTCAAGAGCAAAGAAGGGATCATGGAAAGCAACCTATGTGGAGTTTCATTTGCCAGGGTTAGACACAGAGATTCTAGGAATACATGCTTGAAGCCATAAAGATGAAAACTCCATTGTAATAGATACTTCAGACTATAGAATATATCAAAAGATATCTTTCAAACAAAACATCAGATATAGAGAGGAACTGACCTAGTTTAAGTCAGAAATGTTTGATGCAGGTGTCTGAGCCAAGAAGTTTACTTCATAAGCCCTAGATAATGGCTAAAGATCTGTACGATTTGATTTTTCCTTTCTGGATTATGGTTTTGTTTTGATGTGCTTGTTCCTGGTGATTCTCCATTTTTTAATTTAATTTATTTTACTTTTTAAAAAGAATACAAATTACCTTCTTTCATTTTACACACCAATCTCAGTTGCCATTCCATCCCCTCCTCCCCTTACTTCTAGGTACCTGAACTCCCACCCATAATCCACTCCTCAGAGAGGTTAAGGCACATTGCTTTGGGGAAGGTCTAAGTCCCTCCCTACTATAACTAGGCTGAGTAAGGTATCCATCCAAAGAGAACAGGTTTCCAAAAAGGCAGTACAAGAAGTAGGGATAAATTCTGGTGCCACCGCCAGTGACCCCACTGATTACCCCATCCCTATAACACCCACATTCAAAGGAACTAGTTTGGACCTAAGCTGGTTATTTTCCCTGTCTGGCCGGAGTTGGTGAGCTCCCATTAACTCAGTTAAACTATTTCAATAGGTGTCCCCATCATAGACTTGATCTCTTTGTTTATATTCTCACTCCTCCTACTCTTCAACTGGATTGTGGGTGCTCAGCCCAGAGCTCTTCTGCATGTCTCTGCCTCTGTTTCCATCAGTTGCTATATGAAGGTTCTATGGTGACATTTAAGATAGTTATTAATCTAACTATAGGGCAAGACCAGTTTTGCCACCTCTTCTCTGTTTCTTAGGTCTTCAGCTGGAGTCATCCTTGTAGATTCCTGGGAATTTCTCTAGTGTCAGGTTTCTTGCTAACCCCATAATGGCAACCTCAATCAAAATATCTCTTTCCTTGCTCCCATCTCTGTTCTTCCTCCATTTTGACTATCCCATTCCTTCAAGTTCTCCTCCTCACTCTGTTTTTGTCCTCCTCTTCCTCTCCCACCCTCCCTTCTCCCCCCACCCCAATGTTCCCTATTTTGGGCTATACCCAAAAAATTCTTAGTCATACTACAAGGACATTTGTTCAACTATGTTCATAGCAGCATTATTTTTAACAGCCAGAGCCTGGAAACAACCTAGATGCCCCTCCACCAAAGAATGGTTAAAGAAAATGTGGCAGATTTACACAGTGGAGTACTGTTCAGCAGAAAAAAGAAAAACAATGACATCTTGAAATTTGCAAGCAAATGGATGAAACAAGAAAAAAACATTCTGAATTACTTAACCCAGACCCAGAAAGATGAACGGGGTACATAATCACTCATAAGTGGATATGAGCTATAAAGCAGGGGATAATCCTAGAGAAGCTAAGTAACAAGGCGAACCCTAAGAAAAACATACATAGATCCACCTGGACAGAGGAAATAGACAACATCGACTGTTTCCCCAATTCTTCACCCTTGGCATAAGACTGTTTACTCCCTAACATAATATGCTGGAAACAGTAATCTTGTGAGTTTTATAGGCATTCAAGATAAAGAAAACAGCTAACACTTGGAGCTATATAAGTGAAGAGTGAAAATGATGTATTCTAAAGTATTCTTTCATGTTCATTCTTGGACAAAGGAGGAGTTTCTCTCTTCATTGAACAACATAAATATAATATGAGAACATCATAGAAAGTTTTTGTCTTAATGAATTTTTAACAGATTCTTTTTACAAAAGGGATGGTATTTTTCTACTAAATAGTAATCAAAACAATAAACAAATGATATCAACCTATATCAACATTGCTTTAAAAATCTATTGAGTCATTTTGTTCAAGTTTGCTTTCAATGCTACTGCATTCTGTTGCTTATATTATATCTAATAACCACATCTTAGTCACAAATATACATTGTTGGTAATTGGGGTCATAAAAAAGTCACAACAAGGAAATAGGAAATATAGTTTTAACATTAAAACTATTCACACAGATTATTCTGTGAAAGCTGAATCCATGTTGACTCCAAGGAAAAGGAGTATTGACTACATTTGTTCTTTAGGGAATTTAAATTTAAACAAGTTGAGCACACAATGGTAAGCTGATTGAGTGTACAATTTTAAAAAGTTCAATGTGTATTATTAACTTTGTTATAAGTTTTGGACAAAATGTTAGTTTTTCTGACAACAGGCATTTCCTGGAAATGTCATTTGCCCACAATTTAGCTGAAAATACATCAATTTAGCCTCATTCAGATTCTCATGATATAGGCAGAATAACCCTGATTTCTAGGCAAATGTAACCAAAACTGTCCCCTAACCCTATTTACTTCTAAAACACTAGCTCTGTTTCTACTTTCTCAACCCCTCTTAGCATTCTAATCTTCCAGGCTTTCGTGAGAGTAGTTCACTAGTTCACTATTCCCTGCCCACAGCATTCAACAGTTTCCCCTCTACAAAATTCCAAACCCATCTATATTTAAGTAATAAAATTGTTCAAGTAACATTAGCACTATCACAATAATTTACAACAGTACCAGATTTATTGATTTCAACAATTTTTGCTCTATGTTTCATTTACCTAATATTTATTTATTTGTTTATTTATTTATTTTTGTTTTAGGAGACAGGGTTTCTCAGTGTATCCTTGGCTGTTCTGGAACTCACTCTGTAGACCAGACTGGTCTCAAACTCACAGAAGTCTGCCTGCCTCTGCCTCTTAGGCACTGGGATTAAATATGTGTGCCACTACTACCTGGATTATTTCTATTTATATGTAATGAAACATCCCAAGGGAGGCAAAACCAAATTTAAGGAAGAGAGGAATGTATTTTTCTTAGGATTCCAGTTTGAATCTATTACTGCATCTAATTAAAACATCTTATCACATCCGCAGTCACCAGAAGAGAGACAATAAATAAATGTATAGATATACATTCATTTCACTTTCTCCAGTTTAGTACAGTTCAAGACTCAAACATAAAGAATGGCATAATCTATAGTGGGTTGATTCTTCCAAAATATTTTAGCTTAAGCAAGATAATCCATTACAAACATGCTCACAATCAACCCAATTTAGAAAATTCCTCTTTAAGACTCCCATCTCAGGTGCTTCTAGATTATGGCAAGTTGAATTAGAGTTAACCACTACAACTATCTTAACACTTTCTTCACTGATATATTTGCATAAGGTCCAAGAGAGGTACATCTTTGCCATTTCCTTCCAGGAATAAAGAAATGTTTCTTTTCTTCTGGGCTTTCCTTTTGTGCAACACCTGTTCTTTAAAATTACTATAACTGGATATAATTCTATAGGAAATATCATTTTTTGTCTTGTTCTGTTTTTGTTGTTGTTGTGTTCCGAGACAAGGTTTCTCTGTAGCTTTGGAACCTGTCCTGGAACTAGCTCTTGTAG
>LOEQ01002130.1:148535-172341 GCA_001685075.1 Bramus lutescens | reverse complement strand
TTGTTCTGCTTTCATTATCCTTTTATTTTGGTTCTTAGTTTATTGTGAGTTCATTGGTGTATGTGTGATGACTAATTCCGATTGTCATCTTAACAGGTTCTAGAATCACCATGAGTCTTAGTTAGGCTTCCTATTGCTGTGAATAGGCACTATGACTGCAATAACTCTTACAAAGGAAAACATTTAATTGGGGTCGGCCTATAGCTTCAGAGGTTTAGTCCATTATCATCATGGCAGGAAGCATGGTGGTGTGCAGGCAGTCATGGTGCTGGAGAGGGAGCTGAGACTTCTACATATGGATCCACAAGCAGCACAAAGAGACTATGAGCCATTCAGTCTGGCTCAAACTTCTGAGACTTCAAAGTCTGCCCCCAAGTGACACACTTCCCCCAATAACACCACACCTACTCCAGCAAGGTCACACCTCCGAATAGTGCCACCCCCTGTGAGCTTATGGGGGCCAATTTTTTTTTTTCAAATCATCACACCACAGAGACAAACCTCCAGGATTGTCTGTGAAGGAGTTTCTAAATTAGGTTTTTTGGGGGTAGGAAGATTCATTCTAAATGTAGGTGTTACCATTCCATGGGCTGGTGTCTCAGACTTTTTGCTGCCTGGGGGCCAGCATCCAACAGCACAGGCCTCGAAAGGAATCCACAGAGTCAGTGTACTAGACTTTTTTATCTGAGGAGGTTAGGGAAAAAGAAACACACACACACAATCTAGGTGATTTCCTTTTTTATTCTTCTTTGGCATTCTGATTCTGTATTCTATATTCTCTTTTCTTATCTCTATCCAGAAACATCTCTCTTGATGTTTTCCTTCTCTCTCTTTCTCTTTTTTTACCTTACAGCAAAATCTTTCAAGCAATATAAAAATTACAATGTGATTACATTCTATTTTTCAAGTGAATGATTATAACAAACACAGTTAAAAAACCCCAGCATGTTTTCCATATCCCTTAACATAATTAAACATTTTGTGTATTACAGATGAAAAACAAATTATCTCAAGAACCCATATATATTCATACCTAAGCAACTTGTTACAGATTAAAGGTGTAGGCAAGCAAGGTATTCTTTTACTGACAAGTTGTATTTTGTGGTTACAAAGAAAGGACCAATCACTTTATTACTTATCTTGAAAGGTAACCTTATCAAGAATCTTTAAAAAAATCATAAATCTAAACTTTTGTATATGCAAAACAGTCATCTCTATTTTAAACCTTTAGGGTGCATACCCACTCATCAATAGTTTTTATATCAGGAGATCGAGGGCAGAAATAGGTATAAGGAATTAATCATCACCTTTAGTCATCAACTTGTAGTGATATTTGTTTGTGTTATAAATAAAGCTTGCCTGAAGATCAGAGTGTGGAGTAAGCCACTAGTTAGCCAGAGAGGTCAGGCAGTGGTGGCACACACCTTTAATCCCAGTACTCTGTAGGCAGAGACAGACAGATCTCTGTGAGTTCAAGGCCATCCTGGGCTACACCTTTAATCCCAGTTCTTGGGAGTCACATGCCTTTAATCCCAACACTGGGGAGGTGGAGACAGGAAGGGATATGGCTGGCAGGCAGGGCGGGGAGGAGAATAAGTAAGGTAGGAGACAGGAGCTCAAGGCATTCGGTCTGAGGACTTGTAGAGACAGAATATTCCCCATTTGGTCTGAGGACTTGGTAGAAGTCAGAACTAGTGGCTGTCTACTGTTTCCCTGATCTTTCAGCTTTCACCCCCTAATATTTGACTCCAGGTTTTTATTATTAAGACCAATCAGAATTCACACTACATCAACCAATCCCAGCAAGAAAGGTACATCAGCCAATCATAACTGGGTTGGCTTTGTTCTTATTCCCTGACCCTGAAGAGTTCCTTGTTTAACTATGTGCTTTTCTAAAACTTTAGATTGTCTTCTTGTTTTTTTTTAACCTCAAAGCTACTTAACAGAAATATCTTAGTCTAACTTTACGTTATTTTCAAAGCTTTGTTTCAGCTGTGATGCACTCTGAAAACTGTGAACTCATCTCTGAACATTAAGATTAAAAGAATTTAAGCTAGCCGGGCTTCTGGGACTCAATTGTTTTTCTTAATCATTAACCTAAGCCACAGTCTATATGGCTCCTCAATAGAAACTCACGTGTTCTTGCTGTGTGACACTTCCTTGTTTTATTTTTATCATCAAAACTCTTTTAAACTAACATTGTTATTATTATCAACAGACAGTGTAACTTAAGAAGAAATCATCTTCATAATAATCCACAGGCAAAAATGCCCAGTAGGATAGGTTATTTCCATGAGATAAACACACTCCATTATAGGCAATAGGGATCTCCCCACATCAATTCACACCATGCCATATACCAGAGAAAGATGGTCGCAGCAAATCATGGCACAACAGAAGCAAAAGAGATTCTGGAGTCAGTGGTCTCTGGGCCTTGCCTATCTGAGATTCACCCATCAGTGATTTTCCTCCTGATGGTCTTGACACTTGAACTGAGATTGCCATTTGCTGCTCCTCTGACATGGCCACCAGCACAGACTCAACAAAAAAGGAGAATGGGAACTGAATATCAACATTCATTTCTCTGCGTCCTCATGGCAGATGCCAAGTAAACCAATTGCCTCAATTTCCTGCTACCGTGCCTTTCCCACCACGGTGGACAGTACCCTTAAACTGCAAACCAGAATAAAGCCTTACTTAAGTTTGCTGTTTTGGGGCATTTTGTTGCAGCAATGAGAAAAGTAACACAGTCGGTAGGGTGCTTTTTTTAAGTAGGATTTTGATGCGTGTTTTGGGCAGATGTGTTAGTCTTGAAGCACTGCCACAAACCAGATGGTTTAATGCTGGGGAGCATACTCCATTCTGCTCTGTCTGAAGTCAGGGTATCTGCAGGGCCATATATTCTTTGAAGACTCTGGGGGAGGACTCTTCCTGCCTCCTCCTAGTTGCTGGCTGCTACTGATCACCTTTGGCATTTCTTGGCTTGTGACTACATCATTCCCATTACCACTTAATCTTTACAAGGTCCTCTCCTCTGGGTCTTGGCCCAAACCTCCCTTTTCTTATAAAAGACATCAGTGATTGTATTTGGACCTCACACTAATCAAGCATAATCTCAATGCACCTTGATCAAATAAAAAAAAAGGATTTGCAAGTATATTCCAGGTCCTATGGAGTCATGAACTTTGGAAGGATGTGATTCAACATGGCACAGAGGTTCTTGGGAACCCTTGTCTGCCATGATTGCAGACATTCAAGTCCTTGAGGGCAACCCCTAGCCTCCTGGAGGCCCTGGGACTTGTTGGCAGCTGGATCTTATGAATGAACTGAAATTCCAAGAACAAAGCTTCACTCATGTAGTGACTCTACCAGGCCAATTGACAGACAAGAGCTTCTGTGACCGTTTAGAGAGCTGGAATATTACAGGGTTGGAGCCAAATTATTTCGGGCTATCTTTAATCATCTTGATAACCGGTTATTGCGAGTGAGTGACTTAACAACCTTGAATTATTCAAACCTTTTGGAATGTTCAAGCAAGATCATTGGCTTTCATCAGCCCAGGCTGAGAATGTTGTCAGACATCATCTAAGGCTTAGAGCCCAGATTTCCCAGATTTGCCATAACCTGCCTGCCTGATGTTTCTGGCAATGTGTTTTAGAAATACATTGATTCTCTTTATTCTGTTACTATAGAAAATTCATGAAATGGTTAGCACATTGGAGCATGGTGTTGGGTTAACCTGCATCTGTTCCAGGGCCAGAGCCACTCAGACTTGGCCCCAGAATCAACTACTGATTATTCCTTTTAGGGTGAGAGCTGTGTTTTAGGGTTGGTAGTATGTTGACATCTCTAGCTAGAAGACAAGACTCGGTTCTGGGAAGTGAGGTCACATATCTGTGTACTGGACTTTGGGATGGTTCTTCCTGCCTGTGGAGAGAGAGAATACCCTCCTTATCAGTAACACAGGGTCCTCAGTTGCCAGCAGGTCTCAGAGGAAACAAGGTCTGGGCATCAGAGTTTCAAATCAGTAGCAGGTCTGGGCTTTGTGGGTAGAGGGTGCGGTCGCGCAAATTTGCAGTAGAGAAAAAATTTCTAGAAGCCCCCCAAAAGATTAAGTGTAAAGTGCTGTGTGTTCATGGCTTCCTGTTCATTTTGCTTCCCTTGTGGGTATGTATATGTGGTGTAGGGTTGGCTATCTCTCAGGATACAATGTAATAGGTTCCTCGGGCTTTCCTTGAGCCCTGAACATGAAACATATCACCTCCCAAGTCTGTGGAATTCTGGCTTGCTGAGAGTTGGGTACTATACCAAAAGCAAGCTTTGGGAAGGTAAAGCCAAAAGGTGAGCCTCATGGTTGTGCCAGAGTCAAGTGCAGCCAGTCTGGTCAAGGCCAAGTTGGAATTTCTCCCCAATGTTGAGCTTTAACAGAACCTATTCCTTCCATCCCCCAGGACCTCAATGCTCTTTTGATCCATTCATTACCTAGCCTTCTCCTGTGCATAAGGCTAGCCAGTGGGGATAAAGGGCTATGTAGGCCAGGAGAGAAGCAGAAATGGCGTGCTAGGAAGACAGTGGAGGTGGATGAATATGCTGGGAAAGGATTGTTGAGCATGAAGCATCCAGGCAGTGCTCTCCCATATAAGGGAGATTTGAGAGAGAGATAAATGGTCCCCAGGTACTAACTTCTATACCTGCTGTATGTGTTTAACAGCCTAACGGGAAGCTTTTAGGGAGGCCACAGTCCCTTCCTTGTGAACCTTGGAGAGGATCATCTACTCCCCAGAGTCATGGAAGGCCTACTGTGAGCCAGGCAAGGTTCTGGGACCTTAGCTGTGGAGGGCTGGGTTTCCAGCCCCAAGGGGCTCATGGCAGGCCCTGTTTTGAGAGTCTTCACCTGGTTGGTTTTATGGAAACTCGCTGTGGTTGCATCTCTCTCAGCTCCTGTGAAACACCTAAGTCAGGGGAGGGCCCTGGCATCCCTCCCACCATTTCTTATTAATAGCATTAATTAACTCCAGACAGCATTTCAACATCGATTCCAGATGGGGAGCATGAAATGTGCTGACAAATTTTGCCCCCCCCAGGACTCTTCCAGCTTGCTCACCATGGCCAAATATGGATAGAGTCCATAGCTTTGGGCTCTCCAGTTGGGGGAACACTCCTACTTCCATCCCTTCAGGAGGCTCAGGTAGGCAGTGGGTGATGCTGCCTAAGCGTGCCCTCCTGACACCGAAGGTCCTTCTGCTGAAGGGTTTGCATGACTTGCTTTGATCCCTATGCTGGGATATACTTCTGTTCAGCTGACTCCTGTCCAGGTACGGCAGATGTCCTACCTTGTGACCAAAATGAGTCACTGTGAGGGGTGGATGGACAGATCCGTTCTGCCTGTGTTTTTCTTGGCTGCTTGACTTGGTTGTGTATTAGGAGAGGCAGAAATGTTGCCCATGGCAATTTCTGAATGTTGGCTACTGTTGTGTTTCATATGAATTGTTTCCAAGAGTCTTGTGGTGAACTCGGCTTGTAGTCTTGAAAATTATCTGTGAATTCCTTCTGAGCAAAGTCATGGAGTCCACCTTGGCGGACTGGGGTTTATAGACAACAGCCTTGAAGGCAGGGCTAGACCACTCTGAGTCTGGAGGGTATGGAAGAGTGATGAGCTGCATCTACGTGCAGGAAAGAGGCAGGAACTCATGGTCAGGAGGCAAGATGCAGTGGAAAGGCTGCGTTCGTGCTCTCTGAGGCCAGCTGGGAGCAATGAGAAGAAAAGGACAGATCTGGGCCAGCAGAGGCCATACAGCTGTAGAACACTTTTGGTCTCATACAGTGACAACCTGGTCTTCTAAGCTTCCCTTGAAAGCTGAGATCGGAGACCCACTGAAGATTCTGTCTGGGATCCAAACCCATGTGCAAGATGGTCAAGTGCTAAGAGCTGAAGGTAGATGTAGCGAAGGCTGATTGAACCTGACTCAGTCAAAAATCTGCATTTAAAGCACCAGGTGCCCAGTGTAGTTAGGTGAGATATAAATGAGTAGGTGGAGGAGCCTGGGAGACGACGTGTGTCAATATATCAATATATCCCTGATGTGTCCAGGGAGAGAGTGGTGATCCATTGGGTATCACCATGGCTTAATTTCTTTTTACCACCCTGTTCCTTCCCTTCTCTTGGCTAACTTCTCAGGCCCTGTGTATTGGCATAGTGGCCGTTAGCACCTCTGCTCTCAAAGCCATCCCTAGTTTACAGCGGAAAGGAGAGGGGGCCAGTCTACGTGGCAGGTCTTCAAATGGTTAAGCACATAGTGGCTGGAGAGCTGCATACCACAGCCAGGCATGTGTTCAGAGAATTAAGAACATTATGTCCAGAGAAAAGTGTGTACGTGATTGTTCTTGGCAGTGTAATCCATAGGAGCCGAAAAGAAGTGACCCAAGTGGTCATCAGCTGTTGAATAGGAAAGTGAAACATTGCATAGTTGCATGCTGCATAGCAATGTGGTGACTGGTGACGGACCACATATACTTAGCTGGTTTCATAAGGTTATATGTCCTGACAGTGTAGACATCTGCTATGTAAGTGCTCTCTGTGATATTTGCAAGGTGATGAAATTGCCTAAAAACAGACTTCTCAGAATAAATTTCTCTTGTGAAACAATATATATGCCCATAAAATATGGTTTATTTGGTAACAAAAAGGAATGAAATACCCCCATCCACAGGAACCTCATGATAAGAGATGGTAGGGAAGAAAGAATTCCTTCTTGTTTTGTTTTTTGAGATGGGGTTTCACTGTATAGTGCTGGCTGTTCTGGAACTTACTCTGTAGACCAGGCTGGCCTTAAAATCAGAGATCCACCTACTTTTGCCTCCCAAATACTGGAATTAAAGGTGTGTGCCACTGCCACCTGGCAGAAATTCTTAACTACTGCTCTAGGGGTCAGTAGGTTTGTATTCATCTGTGGCTTGCTCTCCTAGAAGAGATGGGTAAGCAGAAATCTAGGTGAAGATCTGAGCTGATGTAAAAATGGACACATTCTACTCATCTGGTGTGAAGAGCTCCACACTCTCCATTTGGGGTGAAGACTTTCATACTCTGCCTACCTGATGTGAAGACCTCTGCACTCTCCCATCTGGTATGAATACTTTCCATAGTCCTTCATCTGGTGTGAATACCTCTATAGTCCACTATATGGTGTGAGATAGTCCACACACTTGGTGTGAACACCTTCATGTGCTTCCCACTTAGTGTGAAGACCCTCATATTCTTTCCATCTGGTGTGACGACTTCCACACCCCCACCTGGTGTGAAGACCTCTGCACTTCTCCCTTCCGCTGTGAAGACTCCCACACTCTTCTCATCTGATATAAAGACTGTTATACTCTTTCTGGTGTGAAGACCTCCAAACGCCCCCCCCCACCTGGTGTGAAGACCACCATCCTCCCCCTGCTGGAACAGAAAAGTTCTAAGGGCAGAAACTGAGTTGGGGGTGGAAGTTTCATAGTATAGACTAGAGGTGGGTCACATGAAGGAAAGGCCAGTTCAGGGGCTAAACTGAAATTCACAAAGAGAAACCATCCCGGGGCCTGTCAGTTTACTGTGTAGGCAGCATCTACCAGCGCTGTAGTAAAAATGAAGAGAAAGAGGGTTCTGTCTGAGTCCACCCCCATCCCACCAGCACTCAGCAGTGGAAGCTCTGGTGATTGAACCTGCCTCAGTCCCATTGGACATGTCTGTATGACTGACAGCTGACCACATATCAAACATTAACTGCAGGGCCAGGAGGTAAGAGGTAAGCAATAGGTCCTGGGTCCAGCCTGGCCTCTTGGCCTCCTGCCCACAGTTCCTTCCCATGGCTCACAGTTTCTGTTTAGGTTCGTGCCTCCCTGGCTGACGATCAAACACAGTTACAGACATAACCTGGGAAGCAAGACCGTTCAGGAAGACCTTCTCCACAGCGCCTATCCCCAGACATGGGGTGCTGGAAAACTGTCCGCAAATCAATACATCAATGTGATAAGCTGTCATGTGCTGGTGGAGTAAGGATGTTCCGGGGAGCCTAGCTCCTCTCCAAGCAGGAAGGAATGCCTTTTGCGTCTTCACACTTTCCTTCATCCTTAGGGTGAAAACCTGTAACAGGTCCGGTACAGAGGAGGCAGCATAAATGTCTCTTGTGATATGCGTAAGGCAGCTGCCAGCTGGAAGGGAGGGTGGCGCTTGACTGCCCCTAGACCTTCTCTGGCAGGCTTTCTCCTGGGTCAGGTCTGAATGTCTGTATCCCATCAACGGAGCAGTCATGCTTGTCCTTCTCAGAGACAGGTAGAAGCCTCCAGGGCCAGGCGTGTGACTAGCTGTTGGTAATCTGGTGTCTGATTCACTTTCTTTTGCTCTTGTAAGTCTGAATGCTTCTTTAGGAGTTGGGGGGGGGCTCATCTGCTGTGTGAGCCCATAGAGGGAGGATTTCAAAGGGAAGATGGGCATTGGTCTGCAGTCTTGGCTCTGGGAGGACCGAGCATGTGGAGGGTGACCAGTGGTGAATACGTCTGAACAGGTCAATGATGGAAGGTGGTGGGGGACACAGACAGGGAGGGAGGGGTGTGAACAGGAAGGCTGGCATGGGAGCTGGAGGGAGGAGAGACAGCAGGTCTTGCCCAGCTTTGCAGTAGTGTTAGTGACTCAATCGCTGGCCCATTTCCCTTAGGTGGGTGTGGATAGAGGCCTCTATGCTTGGCTGATAATGCAGGATTTTGTAGGTGAGAGGTCGGAGGGGGACCAGAGTCCAGGAGGGACTCTGGGTTCTTCNGGGGGAAATTAAACTGCAAGGTTGGAGGGTTATGTTTGGGAAGACCTGAGGAGCAAGCTTGGTGACAGTGGAGTTTCTGGGTAAGTTCTGGCTTGCCCACTTAGTAAGTGGGCAAGTGGTCCAAGTGCCTCGAGTTTCAGGTTCTCTAGGGTAGTGTTATGGAGGATATATACCAGCACTTCTTTGCTCTTGAATATCTCTCTGTGCTAGGCCCTTTGTACCTCACTTTATATCCTAGAGGTGGGTGCCATCTCATTTATGGAAGCATCAGACCAGGTTTTGGGCTAGCCATGAACTTTTCAGGATTGTATACTGGAACACGGGCTTGATCTGTCTGCCTTCGGGTCAGGGATCCCTATTCACCGGGTAGCTCCAAAGTCCATGTCTTTCTGTAGCCATAGTAGGTACTTAGTGACTGTTAGTGCAATCCTTCCATGTTGCAATTCTTTAAGCTTCCAGATTCCACCACACACACCTACTGAGGCCTTATCTGCACATGCATGAACCTGGGGAAAATCTGTGTCTACCTTTCATAGGACCACCAGTTATCAACAGGCAGCAATTCCCACCACATGATCATATTCTCACTGCCCAGTCTGAGGCCACATGGTGAGTCCTTGCTAACTGATGCAGGTGAAAGATACATATCATAGGCAACAGAATTAAAAACTTGGTGTGCCTGTTCCTTAGAGATCACCTCAAGAGTCATGGGGAGGGATTGGGTGCCTGAATGAGTCTGCAGAAGGCTTCTTGGCCAGAAACATGGACACCACACATGGGAAGATATTAGTGATCATTGTGCAGGGGTCCTGAGATTCTGAGTTATTCTATTGGAGCAGTTGGCATGGGCCTTAACTGGCTCTGGGGAGCTTGAAGATGGAGACTGATGACTCCTCCTTCCTTTGGGGGTTTCACAAGGGTGGGAAGAAAGATAAACAGAAGAGAACTGGAATTCAAAGTGGGCCCACAGAGCAGCAGCAAAGGGCATGGGGGGGCAATTTCATGGAGGGTCAAAAAAGAATCTAGAGTTGTGGCCAGGAGGAGGCATTTCAGATACATTATAGGAGAGGAGAGGAAGGAAGGGAAGCCCCATCAGAAGAAACACACTAGAGCTGAGACGTGTGTGTGTGTGTGTGTGTGTGTGTGTGTGTACGTACACCCAGGGGTGTAATGGAGCCAGGCCCTGTGACACTGTACTGTATGGACATTTCCAGTGGTCCTGGAGCAGAAAATGCTGAATATGGGAGCCCAGAGAGTGGTGAGGGATGGAGAGGAGAATCCATCAGAGGGAAGAAACCAAGGTAAGGGGCTTCTTTCCCTCTTCTAGGCTACACAAAGAGGGAGCCCAGGGAAGGGGCGGCAGGATGTGGAGGCCACCGAGATGGGGGTCTGTTGATACCCAGGAGACAGTGACTCTCCCTCCAGTCTCTGAAGATCCTGAGAGCCAGTCCCAGGGCTCTGCCTGTCTCTGGGATGGCCTGGNACTGTCAGGGCAGATGCTCGGGGTACACCAGCTGTGCAGTGCGGATACACAGTCCAGGAGAGTACTGAGCACAGCTTGTGCTGTCTTGCAAACATCTGCAGAATGTATTGTGTCTATGAGAAACATGCCTTGCAAACGGGCTTCAGAAATCAGCCCTCTCGCAGATCTGCGCCCGCTCACCATCTGCCAGGGCAGGGTGTGGATGCTTAGCAGGGCTTGTGGGTCTACCCTAGCATAGAGCAGGAGAGGGCAGGCTTTGGTTATTGAGGGAGAGACCAAATGGTCAGGCATGAGGGCAGCAACTCACAATTGATGGTCATACCAAGGGGTTGAGTTCTGGAGGGCAAAAAGCCTAGGTCATTGGGAGTTGGACATACCATGCCTGACTCATGAGGCTTTTGAGGCTTCCACCTCCCTCCCCCCACAGGGCCCATTTGGGTTAGGGGTATTCTAGTCTCTACTTCTAGGCCACAGCCTATCTTTGAGAGAAGTCAGGCAGGGTTCCAAGGCAGGAACTGTGGAGGAATGCTGCTTACTGCCTGTTCCCAGGCTCCCATTCAGCTACCTGCCCTTCTCACACAACCCCTCATCGCCTGCTGTAGATGAACTTTTCTTGGGGCCACCAGGTCCCAAATAAAAGACATGGAGACTTATCATTAATTATTAAAGCTAGGCCTATAGGTTAAGTTTGTTTCTAACTACTTCTTATAATTTAAATTAATCCGTATCTTTTATTCTATGTTCTTTTACGTGGCTCGGATATCTTTACTCTGTACTCCCAATCTTGCTTCCTGTCCATCTGGCTGGTAACTCCTAGTGTCTCCACCCATCTCTGCAGCATCCTTGTTGCCTGGAAATCCTGCCTAGCTATTGACCATTCAATTATTAAACCAATCAGAGTGACACATCTTCATACAGTGTAAAGGAATATTCCACAACAACCTGCCTGAAAGGTGGTGCTTTCCACAGTGGGCCAGGTCCTCCTACATCAATTAGCAATCAAGAAAATGTCCCATAGACATGCCTCCATGCCCATCTGATAGAGGCAATTCTTAAATGAGATTCTCTTTTCTCGATGTGTCAAACTGACAAGCAAGCATCGCCATCGGTGTCCCTCAGGTAACTTGAACTTAGGTCCTAAGATGTGGCAACAGGGATCTTTTCTTAGGACCTTTGAAGTTATTGATTCTCCAAGTCACAAAACCATTACTATGTATTTGCAGTCTCCCTGACTCCCCCAACAGCCCACTGAAAACCCTGGCTTCACCCTTGACCTTCCTCCCTTCATAGGCAGGAGAACCTGCCAGGGAGTGTTGTGTGAAGAGTTTTTATAACTCTTTGTGGACAAGCGAAATGCACTGTGACGTGTGTTGAGAAGTTTGTTTGTTCATTAATCTTTTTAGACAGTATATGTAGCTTAAATGCCCAGTGAACTCACTTTGTATCCAAGACTGGTCTTGACCTTGTGATCATCCTGCCTCTCTCTCACAAGTGCTAGGATCTCCCTGGTTTTGCTAGGTGTTGATGAGCAAAATGCCCATTTGGAGGAGAATGGACAAAGAGTTGTCGAGCGCAGCTTGGGGAGGCCCCGTTATGTTCAAACTTTAGATATGCAACAGTTGCTTTTTAGGATAAGTGCGTTCAGCGATTAGAGAGTGTGTGTTGCAAGTATTCAGCCTAATGGATCCCAGAAGGTGAGGACATCTTGTAAAGAGATCCAGATCTAGAGACAGACTTGACCTGTCCAGGAACTTCCTATCCACCTTCTTCTTGACCCCTAACAGCTCGGTTGAGTTTTGTCTGATTGTGATTGTCACCTTCATATACGGTAACTGGAGTTGCTCAGCCTTGTTCTTTTCTGTCTGGTATCTCTCATGATTATATCTGTGATATTTGTTCTAGTGTGTTTGTGTTTGGGGTGGGCAGAGGTCAGCATCAGGCATCTTTCTCTTTCACTCTTCATCTTATTTTTTGAGAACAATCTCTCATTGAACTTAGAACTTCCTGATTTTGCTTGATTGGCTGGCCAGTAAGCCCCAGGGACCCCCGTGTTGTCTCCCCGTCTGTCTTCCTGTGTTGGGATTACAGGTATGTACACGCTGCCACACCCAGCCTTTGTCTCATGGATGGGGAATCAGGTGTCCTCCAAAGTCCTTTGAGAAGGGTGGAGGAGGCTGCTTTTTTGGATGCTGTTGTCATTATTAGATTGAGCTGCTTTGGACCCTGGGACAAACTCAGGTCTTGTCATAAGGCCATAGCTAGGTCACCTTTGTACCAAGCTTATCATGTATCCTGGGACGCCTAAGCTGGGAAGTGCATCTAAGGATCTTGTTAGCTTCAGGTTGCTGGGATGAACGACTAGGAGCAACTAGCTTACAGGGGTAAAAAATGAGATTATTTAGCTCACAATTTGGAGGGTCAAGTATAAGATCAGGTGGCCTCACGGGTCCGGCATCTCGTAAGGGCAGCAGATTGGGACAGTGGGAATATGTACTGGAGCATGTGGCTACATAGCCAGGAGACAGACGGAGACTGGGCCACGGTCTCCCATGAGGGCAGCTTTCCCAGTGCTCTCACATGACTTCCCTGAGGACCAAGCCGTTACGTGAGGACCACGTTGAAACCTTAACAACACCCCTGCTCATATCCTGGGGCAGAGGGCAGCCCCAAGAGGCGGAGGGACTTATTTTTCATACAGGGATAAGTACCTCCTGCATGTACTTAATCAGAATTAAATGTTCAACATTTAAATATTAGTGACACCTGGAAGTTAGGCTTAATCCATAAATCAAGACCTTATGGCAGGTGATATTTATGGCAATTCTTGCTGGGAGAAATATTAAAATTTGTAAGAATTGCAAATGGCGTCGCACAAAATGCTACAGTCCCTGCTCATAATTGATGACTTCCTCTCAGATGTATGAAATAAATTAATTTCATTGCTGTATGGATGACATTAATATGATTTTATAATTAATTTAGTTCTGAGATCTGCTTGGGGCGCCAGATTTCACTGGAGGGAGAAAATGGCTCAAGGAAAAAGGTGATGTATGAAGAATAATTGGGAAAACAAATAAAGAGTAATGTTGTAATAAGAGATGGCAGGTGTGACGTGACCCTGTTGTGAAATAAACACGCCAGCGTCTTGCTCAGAGGTGGCTTTGGAGGGTATGGTTGTGCGTGTTTCTAACTCTCCTGAATTTGCATTGGGTTTTCTTATGCCCCAACCTGCGGCTTAAGCCTGAGGTATGGTAAGTATCACTCCTCGGCTGCTTCATGGAGGAGTCCTGGAAGGTGAGCCTTGTCACTGGCTCTGACAAATGGAACTCAGGGACTGCAGTTAGGCTAGGATGCCAGCCTTTAGAAAACACACAAAAGCCACCCCAGCCTGCCATGGAGCCCTTCTGCTCCAGTAGACCTAGTATTCAGCTCTCCATCCCCATTGTATCAATGGAGACTTCTTTTCTCTTTCAATGCAGTTCATTGGCTATCCCTTCCACACTTGGTTCAGCAAATCCACCTAGCGTTTCCACCCCAGAGATCACCATTCTCCACAAGCTGTTCAATGGGGGTGGAAGCTGCAGGCCATTGTCTGAGAGGCCCGAAAGCTTGTCTTTTTCTCAAGAGGACTCCCCAAATATGAGCAGATGGTTTGCTCTGGGGGTGCTCCCTTGGCACCATTGGAAGCTGTCATTCACCCTCACCTCCCAGCTGGGGCAGTTCAGGAACAGCCATGGAAGAGAATGTCTCTCCAGTCCCGAGAAGCCTCACTGGGAGCATTGCACATGCACCAGGAGCCGGTGGTGAGCAACTGGAGAGATTAGTTAGAAAGAAGGATCCCCAGACATGCAGGCCCCCAGTTTTGTCATCGGAGTCTTCTCTGACTGAGCACCCACTGTATACATGTCAGGCACAGGGAGGATGCTAGAGGAGACTGTGCGGTGGGGATGCATATGTGGTATGTGATGGGATGAGAGTGTATAGAAGCATGTGTATACATGAGATGGTGTGAACGTGTGTGCCTGTTCACTAACACATGAGTCAAGTAAAAGTGTGGGAGGGTGTAACTGTGTGTGCATGCGTAGTGGTGTGTTTGACTGCTTGTTGACATGTGTGTACACAGGTGGGCAAGAAAAGGGATGTAGGGGTGAATGGGTGCTGCTATCCTGTCCCCAGGGAGCCCATGGACTTTTGGGGAGAGGAGCCAGATCAGCATCCAACACTCTCTTCCTTTATTTCCCCAATCCCACCTTTGACCTTCTTCCTCTTATCTCTCCACTGCTTTGCCTTGAGAAAGGCAATGGGAAGGCTTGGGATCGCTCACCCAAACTCTCACAGTTCTGCCTGTTCAGTGGAGGACACAATGCTTTCCAGGCCAGTGTCTTCCTTCAGTCTAGGTGCAGGGTGTGCTGGGTAGCCTCTGACAGTTCCTGTGAGCCTGGCTCTGTGTGGCCCCTCCCTAAAAGTCTCTAGGAGCAGCAGCTCTCACCCCAGAATCTTGGGGAAAAAGACTTGTGACATTGCCTGTGATGTGAAACAATAAAATGTTTGTCTTAGTTCATTGTCTGTCTGTGTCTTAAAAATATTTATTTTAGGGGGCTGGAGAGATGGCTCAGTGCTTAAGAGCATTGCCTGCTCTTCCAAAGGTCCTGAGTTCAATTCCCRGCWACCACATGGTGGCTCACAACTATCTGTAATGAGGTCTGGTGCCCTTTTCTGGCCTGCAGACATACACACAGGCAAAATATTGTATACATAATAAATAAATATTTTAAAAAATTTATTTTAACTATCTGTATATGTGTGTTTCTGTGTAGGTATATGCATGTGTGTGCAGATACCTGCAGAGTCCAGAAGAGGGTTCAAGATCCCTTGGAACTGGAGTTACAGGTGCTGGGGACTAAATAGTCCTCTGTAAGAGTAGTAAGCAGGCTTAAAAAATGAGCCATTCTCCAGCCACAGTCTGTCTCTCTCTACTCCTATGCTGAGTCATGTTCTGATCATGTTCTGAGGTCTCTCACGTAGAGACTCTGGGGTGAGTTCACTCATGCCCCTCCTATTTGTTTGGGGTACCAGTCTCCAGGACCTCAGAAAGTGACTATATTTGGAATAAAGTATTTTTTCTTTATTTCATTCCTTCCTTCCTCCCTCCCTCTTTCCCTCCTTTCTTTCTTCTCTTCCTCTTTCTTTCTTTTTTTTCTTTTGAGTCAGAGACTCATTATGTAGTCCTGACCATCCCTGAACTTGCTTTTTAGACCAGGCTGTCCTTGAACTCACAGAGATCCACCTCCCTCTACCCGATGAGTGCTAGGATCAAAGGTGCGTGCCACCTTGCTCAGCTGGAACCAAATTTTAACAGAGATAATTAAACTATTATGAGATCATTAGGGTGAACCCGGCAAGGACAGAGGCAGCACAGAAGGAAGACTGCGAGAGGCCATAAGGACACGTGAGGTGGCCATCTGCAAAAACAAAAACAAAACAATCCTTAAACACCCTGGTCTCCACCCCTCTCCTCCAGCATGGCAAGACCATGAATGTCCGTTGCTTCAGATCCCAGCCTGTGATATTTGGTATGGGGGCTCCAACAGATAGATACAGGCTTGAAAGTATGTGTGCTAGCATGAAGCCTGACAGCAGCCTCATGAGAGAGTTTAGCAGTGATTTCCAGCCCAGTGGAGCCTTGAGATACTGCAGCTCTGGTTGACAGCTTTCCTGCTGTCTTGGGTGGAGTCAAAGGCATCCAGCGAAGCCACATCTGGAATCTTGATTCACGTGGCATCTCATCAGTATGTTAGGATAACAAATATTGGTTCTAAGCTGCCGTTGGGGTAATTTGTTACACAACAATGGGAAACTAATCTGTCTCCTTTGCTTTAGTGTAACTTGTATTTTCTTGACAACGATGACACATTTGAGGCTAAAAAGAGATTCTAAAGTAGTTAATGCATATATATTGGAAATAATTTTTTTAAAAGCTTACTTTCAATTCTCTTTCTACCATGTAGAATCAAACAGAGGACATCTGGCTTGGGAGGAAGTACCTGTAGCTACTGAGGCATATTGCTGTGTCTTCCTTTCCGTTTTTCATCAGGCTATGTTCATTGTACACATTAGTGGATTTGTCGTGATGGTTCCACAGTGCAAACTGTGGCATGGATCATATCTAAGCACCCTTTTTATGCCCCTCGCCCTCTCCTCTGATTTTTTTTTCTAGATTGGCAAGTTGGTTTTATAATGGTTCTGTTAAGATACATTTTCAGCTGATCATGGCAGGATCTGCAGTCCCAGCACGTGGGAGTCTGAGGCAGAAGGATTGTATTTAAAGCCAGACTGGGTTATATAGCCAGTACTGTTTTGTAGGGAACAGCCAGGGGTGGGCGTGGGGGTGAGACATAGTTTCTCTGCATAGCCCTGGGTGTCTTGGAACTCACTCTGTAGACCAGGCTGGCCTCAGATTTAGAGATCTGCCTGCCTCTGCTTCTCAAATTCTGGGATTAAAGGCATATGTCACCACACCCAGTTCAGTTCTGCTAATTCTAAAATAAAAATTTCCATAATCTTCTTCTAAGAAATACTTTGCAGTTAATGAATTAGAAATTAGTACTTTCAGTTCACTCTTCATTATAACCCATAATATTTGTGTTTAGTAATTTTTAGTTGGCATAAAAGGTAAATGGTTTTATTTATTTATTTTTAAAAATTATATTTGTTTATTTTTTACATACCAATCCCAGTTACCCCTCCCTCCTCTCCTCTTGCTTTCCCCTTCCCCCACCCCACCCCCATTGGCTCTTCAGAGAGGTTAAGGCCTCCCCTGGGAAGTCAACTAAGTCTGTCCCATCGCTTCATTGAGGCAGGCCCAAGGCCCTCCCTCTGTGCCTAGGCTGAGCAAGGTATTCCTTCATAGAGAATGAGCTCCACAAAGTTAGTTCATGCGTTAGAGTTAGCTCCTGGTCCTATTGCCAGTGGCCCCATATACTGCCCAAGTCACACCATTGTTACCTGTATTTAGGTTCAGTCTTATGCAGGTTCCCCAGTTGTCAGTGCAGAGCCAGTGATCTTTCACTAGCTTGGGTCAGCTGCTTTTGTGGGTGTCCCCATCATAGCCTTGACCCCTTTGTTCATATTATCACTTCTCCCTCTCTTTGCCTGGAGCTTGGCCCTGTGCTTAGTTGTGGATCTGTTTCTGGAAGAGGGTTCTAGCTTCTCTCAGTTGTGGACTGTAGGCTGGTTATCCTTTGCTTTATGTCTGGTATCCACTAATGAATGAGTAAATATTATATTTGTCTTTCTGGGTCTGGGGTGCCTCACTCAGGATGTTTTTTTTTTTCTAGTTTCATCCTGCAAATTTAAAGATGTCATTTTATTTATTTATTTATTTTTATTTATTTCGCCACCAAATTGTTCTGCTGTTATTTGGTTGAGTGGCATCTGGCTTTTACAAATAATGCTACTATGAACATAGTTGAGCAAATATTCTTGTGGTGTGATTGTGCCTCTTTTGGGTATATGCCCAAAAGTGATATGGCTGGATCTTGAGGTAGACTGATTCTTAATTTTCTGATAATTCATCATACTGCTTTCCACAGCAGTTTTACTGGCTTGCACTCCCACCAGCAATGCAGGAGTGTTCCCCTTACCCCACATCCTCTCCAGGATAAGCTGTCATCAGCTAGCCATTCTGATCAGTGTGAGATGTTATCTCAGAGTTGTTTTGGTTTGCATTTCCCTGATGACTAAGGATAATGAGCATTTCCTGAAGTATCTTTTGGCCATTTGAGGGTTTTCTATTGAGAATTCTCTGCTTAGATCTGTACCCCATTTTTAAAGTGGATTATTTGACAGTTTGATGTCTAGTTTCTTGAGTTCTTTGTATATTTTGGAGATCAACCCTCTGTCAGATGTGGATTTGGTGAAGATCTTTTCCAATTCTGTAGGCCGTCATTTTGTCTTGTTGACCATGTCCTTTGCTTTACAGAAGCTTCTCAGTTTCAGGAGGTCCCATGTTGCTCTTAGTGTCTGTGCTACTGGGGTTATATTTAGGAAGTGGTCTCCTGTGCCAGTGCATTGAAGGCTACTTCCCACTTTCTCTTCTCTGAGGTTCAGTGTGAATGGATTTATGTTGAGGTCTTTGATCCACTTGGAATTGAGCTTTGTGCATGGACATAAATATGGATCTGTTTGCATTCTTCTACATGTCGACATCAGTTATGCCAGCACCATTTGTTGAAGATGCTTTCTTTTTTCCATTTTGTATTTTTAGCTTCTTTGTCAAAATTCAGGTGTTGATATGTGTGTGGGTTAATATCAGGATCTTTGATTCTGTTCTATTAGTCTACCTGTCTGTTTTTATGTCAATACCAAGCTGTTTTCTTTACTGTAGCTCTCTAACAGAGCTTGAAGTCAGGAATGGTTATACTTCCAGATGTTCCTTTATTGTATAGGGTTGTTTTGGTTATCCTGCGTTTTTTATTTTTCCATATGAAATTTCATATAATACTAAATTTAGTATTGTTCTTTAGAGATCTGTGAAGAACTGTGCTGGGATTTTAATGGGTATTACATTGAATCTGTTAACAGCTTTTGGAAAGATTGCTATTTTTGCTATGTTGATCTTACCTATCCACGAGCCTGGGAGATCTTTCCATTTTCCAATGTCTTCTATGGTGAGCCTGCAAGACTATTCAGTGGATGTACAGTTGACCAATAGGCAGATCCATGGGAAGAGTATACATACACGCCGACATGGAGAAACCCGGTCAGTAGAGCTGTGGGAACACTTGTCTTCTGGTAAAGTTGCTGTCAAATCTGTAAAAGCCTTGTGAAGCCATGATTCTTCCTTTCAAAATGGGATTTATTCCCGCAAATACTTCTGCAATGTAATTTCTCCTGTAAGAGCAACAGAATAACCTTCCATGAGGCCTTAGAGTGATAACATTCACTCTTTGTTCTAACATATTCTTTCTCTGCCTTTTGGTTAGTTTGGATAAAGGTTTGTCAATCTTGTTGATTTTCTTGAAGAACCAACTCTTCATCTCATTGGGTTGGTTTTTTTTTGTATCGTTTTCTTTGTTTCTATTTTATTGATTTCAGCCCTCAATTTGATTATTTCCTGCATGTTCTGTGCCCACGAGGCTACCTTCTTCCAGGCCAAGAAAAGATAAGGGCAGAAAATTACTTCCAAAAGTGGGAATACGTGACGGTTTGGCCCCTAACACTTAGCAGACACAGACTTTCTGAGTGACTCATTCCCAACTCAGATGGTGACACCAGTTTCTGTGGGCGGAAGTTCTGAGTAGGGAGGGGGGCAGTTGAAGCGTATGCAGGTGGTGTGGACTGCAAACAGCCATCATGCACCATTGATTTGTAGCCCAGTGTCTACTCAGGGCAATGCTCTGGTTTGAGCTTGCTGGTTATCAAGCACAGTTCTGATTTTTATGAGTAAAATGTGTTTCATGTCATTCAAGTTCATCGGGAATCACAATCAGCTTGCCTTTGTACTGCTTCCTGCTGATGAAGCCCGCTCCTCCAGTTTGCTGCGCTGGGGGCAGCCCAGCTTACTCTTCAGGCTTGGAAGAGCATGAAGGCCTCATGGGGTCCAGAAGTTGGGATTTCAAAGCATTTCCAGCACCTGCCTTGCATGTTGGACAACCATTGCCCAGGGAGACAGGCCATGCATAAATATGTCATATCCATTTCCTGGCAGCAGGGTTGGTATCCTGGGTGTGCCATGCATGCAATTAATCACAAAGAACTCTATGACCAGGATGGCCTCCTCCTCCTGCCATCAGCTTGCAATTTTAATAATCTTATCTTTGAACCTGTGCTTTGTAAATGGCCTGATGGGACCATGGAGCAGGCACATGAGTGTAGCCGATTCATGCAACTTATCTGTACTGTTTCTTCCTGATTTATCCGCATAAATCCTTCTCATTTGTATATCATTCATTGCCACTACCACGAGTATAGAATTCTGGTGGACTCATGATGTTTGGAAGCTCAGCCACACTCAGCAAATATAAGGATGCTTGTTGCATATAATTGAATGGACACTAAGAGCTCCAAGAGGCCACCTTACTGCCTAGATCTGAACGTGCTTCGATTGCAGAAGGAAGGCAGAAAATAACCTTCAAAGCAACTCCAAGAAGCAAGGAGCTCCTCATGTCCTTCTGAATCTGTTTCTGTGAGTGCACAGGGATCATGACACAGAAGAGAAGGGCAAGATGAGTCAACCCCACTTTCCTTTAAAAAATTTCCAGCCCTTCGACCTGCCTCAGTAATCAAAGACAGAATGTTGGTAGAATATGATTTTATCAAGGAGAGACAGCAGTAAGCAGATGAGCAGCTTGTTCCACTGTTCTGGTAAATACATTTGCATGTACGAACCATAAAATACAAGCTGTGGTTTTGATGATTCCATATACGAGGTAAATGTTCTCATATTTGCATGTAAAACTGCATGGCCTAGTATAATAATGATGAATGGCAACATTTGTTCTACTAATACAAGTTTTTCATTTTTCTTTACTTAAAATGATATCAGATGCAAAAAAAGTACAATAAGGGGAGAGAGTTGGGAGGGAGAGGAAGAAAGGAGAAAGCTTTATATTTTAATGACTCAGATGATAAAATCTTCCTGCTCTTTGAACAGAATCTTCATGTTTAATTTTGAAGAAGAAACCTCACAGATGAGAAGGTGGTTTGGGGGAAGGGCTGAAGGTTGAGAGGAGAGGTGTCCCACCCATACTCAGGTGCCAGAACTGTTCTGAGATGGACAAAGGTAGAGTGAACTCTGATAGAGTCCGGGAGCAGGGTTGATGAAGATAATGGTGGTGATGATGATGGTGCTCCTGCCGCTGGTGACAGTGATAACAGTGATGATGATGATGATAATTTTGTTGATTATGATGGTGGTAATAACAGTGGTAATGATAGTGATGATGGTGGTGGTGGTGGTGGTGATGATGGAAAAAACTTTTGGAGGAAGAAGCCATGACTTTGAAAGTTTGAGCCTGCTATGTCAACCCAAATGGCAAGCAGTGTAGGTAGAAGACCTGGAGTAGCCAACATCCACCTTTTTGTCTGTTTCTGTCTCTGTATTTTTGGGAGCTCATATTCCTCCTGGAAAGAAACATGACTATTCATTTTTTAGCTTTTCTTTTTAAAAGATAAATAATATTCCAGAATGGTGGCACATGCATGTGATCCCAGCACTCGGGGTGCTGAGCTAGGAGGATTATAAATTTGAGGCTAGTCTGGGTTATATAGTATCTTGGGGTTACTGTTGCTGTGATGAACCACAATAACAAACACAACTTGGGGAAGAAGGTGTTTATTTCATTCACAGTTCCATATAATAGTTCATCATCAAAAGCAGTGAGGGGGGCCTGGAGAGATGGCTAAGAGGTTAAGAGCACTGACTGTTCTTCCAGAGGTCCTGAGTTCAATTCCCAGCANAATAAATAAATAAATAAATAAATAAATAAATAAATAAATAAATAAATAACAAACAAAAAGCAATGAGGGCAGGAACTCAGGCAGGACAGGAACATGGAGGTAGGATCTGCCAAAGAGGCCCTTGAGGAGCACTGCTTACAGTCTTGCTCAGCCTGCCTTCTTATAGAACCCAGGACCACCAGCCTAGCGGTGGCCTCATCCACAATGGGCTGGGCCATCATCCCCCATCAATCAAGAAAGTGCCCAACAGCCTTGCCTGCAGCCTGATCTTATGGTGTCATTTTTCTCAATTGAGAAAATAGGGTCACCTCTCAGATGACTCTAGCTTGTGTCAAGTTGGCATAAAACCAGCCGGTACATATGGAAAGACCTTGCCTCAAAAGAACAAATAACAATAATAAAGTAAAAATTTTAAAATCTTCCTACCTGGTCGCCCCGTCTATACTTCCTGCCTGGCTACTCGCCAATCAGCATTTTATTAAAAATAATACAAATGACAGGATAAAAGACCATTGTCCCACAGCACTCTTGGGACCCCTCACCTGGATGGGAACCATCGCACCTTCTCACTGATAGCGGCCCTTCTTTTGCCTCCCACCTTGTCCACACAGCCAGAAGCCAATGTGATCTATGAAAAACATGCCTGCTCAACACACTTAAAATGAGCCACACTCACAGGACTCAGCCAACTCCTGGGTGATGGCCACGGGGCTTTTCCACTCCTTTCTCATCACTTCTATTTGTCACTCTGTCCTGGCTGTACCGTGTTCACTCCTTTAGCCTGTTAAGCCCTTCCTCATCTCAGGACTATCTGGGCATCTGGGGCATTCATTCTCTCTCACTAACTCTCCTCTTCCTCTCATGTTTCCTTTCTGTCCTTATGAGGAAGTCACGACAGACAGAGATGCGGGGTATTAGACTCTGTCAGTCACATGCAGCTGAAGCACATCCCCACGTGAGCTCTGCCCTCCAGAAGGGTCCATGCTCTTAACTATGAAGGGTATGGCAGGTGGTGGGAGCCAACATGTGTCTCCCTGGGGATGGGTATACCATGGCATCTTCCATTCATCTGTGATGCTGACCAGAGGGCAGCATCCCAGCTCAGGTATGTAAGTGCAAGTGGCTGTCTGTGAAAACCTTGTCGTTTGGGGTTTTTCTTATATGTTCAGGGCCCCTGGCAACCTGGTGCCCCAGGTGGCTGTCCCTGGCTGGCTTCCCTGAATCCTTGGTCACAGATGAGGGGCCAGGTGGGCCCGTGACCAATCTCTGACTCAGGCTGGAGTGAGGCACCTGTGCTCCTTCCGTCATACCTGGACCCCACCACCCACGCCGGGAAGGCTTGCTAATATTATTTATATTATTTTTCCTTTCCATACCCTTCCCTTCTTCCTCCTGCTTCCTGACTTCACCCCTCCATCTGTCAATTGATCCCTGGCACCACATCCATGTCTCAGGCTCTACTTCTAGACAACCCCAATTTTTTTGTTTGTTTGGTTTTTCAAGACAGGGTTTCTCTGTGTAGCTTTGGAGCCTGTCCTGAAACTCCTGAAACTCACTCTGTAGACCAGGCTGGCCTTGAATTCACAAAAATCCACCTGCCTCTGTGTCTTGAGTACTGGGATTAAAGACATGCGCCATCACTGCCCAGCCCAAACTGGTATCTTAACCCCATGAAGATGAGTCGAGATCCCTGATTATGACACAGGCAGCCTTTCATCCTCACGAGAGAAGCTGTTAGAAGCTCCACATTACCCTGCAATGAGGAATCACGTTGGGGCTGNTTGGTTTTTCAAGACAGGGTTTCTCTGTGTAGCTTTGGAGCCTGTCCTGAAACTCCTGAAACTCACTCTGTAGACCAGGCTGGCCTTGAATTCACAAAAATCCACCTGCCTCTGTGTCTTGAGTACTGGGATTAAAGACATGCGCCATCACTGCCCAGCCCAAACTGGTATCTTAACCCCATGAAGATGAGTCGAGATCCCTGATTATGACACAGGCAGCCTTTCATCCTCACGAGAGAAGCTGTTAGAAGCTCCACATTACCCTGCAATGAGGAATCACGTTGGGGCTG
>LOEQ01002130.1:96005-109426 GCA_001685075.1 Bramus lutescens | reverse complement strand
TCTTCTGGCATTCAGGCATACAAGGAAGGAATGATGTATACATAATAAATATATAAAACTTAAAAAAAGAGTTGCCATGCTTATAGCGTCTTTTCACAGTGACAGAACAGTGACTAAGATACCCTAATACCTGCTGCCACTTGGCAAATGAAGTCATTCTCTGTACTACTATAGGAGGACGTCCTAGCACCGTGGCTTAGCATAACACTGGGGCAGGTTTAAGGCCAGCTTCTTCCATGTCTTCTTTGGGTTTCCTCCAGACAAGCCCAAACTCCATTTTTCAAATGGCCTTCCTTAAGTAGAGGGGGAAGTTGTGCTGTGGTCAATGTGATTAGTGCCAGCATGAGAGCCTACAGATGGAAGGTTAAGGAGGTTCATTTGGCTTATATCTCTGAACTCTGGTGTATACAGTCCGTCATGGTGGGAAAGACAAGCTGTCAGGGGGCAAGCCATAGAAACAGGACTGGGACAGCATGTCACACTGCACCACAGTTGGAAAGCAGAGAGTGAACAGGAAGTGGGGCCTGGATATAGAGTCTCAAGTGACCTACTTCCAACTTCTTCAAGGCTCTGCCTCCCAAAGTTTCCACAACCTTTCCAAATAGCACCACCAGCAGGGACCCAACTGTTCAGACACATGAACCTTTGGGGACATTTCCTATGAGAGAGCCCACAGCAGACCAAGTATGGGTACCACCAAAATCCAACTTGGTGAACTAATGAGTATTATTGGGGTTGCCTGCAGGAACATGAGAGAGGGGTTACTTACAGGAGCAGAAATGACTTGAAGGCAGCTGCAGCACCAAAGCCCACCCCAGCATGGGTAGCAGCTCACAAAAGCTGGGAACCTGGAATACACTACACAGCCTGTAGGCAGCTTAGCAGTTTGGAGAGTGTCCTTTCCAGGTAGCTCAGTTGGCTTAAGCCTCTTTTAGGCAGTTTGGCTGGTCTCTGTTTCTTCCTTTGGCAGCTTGGCTCCTCTGAGAATGACTCTCTGCAGTCTTTACTGCTTACTCTTGGGGAGGAAGGGACCTAATGAATGCAGTCAGTTTCAGGGACTTCCTGAAGCTCTTTTGAGTCATTCCCTGTCTTCAGGAGCTTCCCTGCGGGATGAAATATTTCAGTCTCAGAAGAAACTGCCGTATGACAACATTCAAAACACAATAATGTGCTTAAAAATAAATTTCCACAGCAGCTCAGCCCTGGAGCACAGCAGGTGCTCCCTCCAAGCTAGACCTTGTTATTTCAAGTCCTTGTCTAGTTCCTGGCTCTATTTGGAAAAAATCGCCCCCTGAAGCTAAGCAGGGCCTTAGCTGGAATCACCCAGACTTTCCTTTGGCTTCCTGAATTATCGTCCATTGAGAACGAGCTACCTGCTGCTCTGGTGAATCTGAGCGGAGCCCCAAGTCCTGCCTGGAGTACCAAGAACCTCTCCCTCTAGCACAGTGGTCCAGGATCCTTTCCCGCCTGGGTGTTTATTTCTTGTAACATGAAGCGATGATTGAATTCTCACTTGTGAGATCACTCAGGAAACATATTTCAGCACCTACCAATTTCCATACAGATAAAAAAAAAAGGAAGAGAGAACGAAAACAACCACAGCCAGATCTTCACAAACCATGCATTTGAAACCTGTTCGGAGAGATGGATTGCTCTGTTAGGCCGCTAAGAGCTTTTCTTGACTTGTCAACATTTTATCCCCCCACAAACATTCTTGCCTATAAATTATTCATTACCCAGTTAGTAGTTTTTTTAAAAAAAAGATGCCTGGGGCTGAGGCTCTTTCTTAATCTTCCCTCTGCTTTTCAGACAGAGCTGTTTTATTTTGTTGTATTTTTTCCTGCTCATGTAGGGACAGCTGGAAGTCTCAGGAATTTGGGGCTGTAGTGAGTGGCCTGAGGAGGTGGCATCAAGCTAGGCAAGAAGTATCAATTGTAGTTTGGAGGGATTCTGGTGTTATCAAGTATGTAGATACTAGAAATGGATGTGTCTGGGAACTTTGCCCTTCTGGTTAGAATACCAAGGTTTTCCTGGGAAACTGGAAGAATCCTTTCTGGAGGTCTGGACCAAGTCTATAAGAAGCGTAGCTGGTTACATCTCAGCCTCCTCCAGCCCACTCATTTCTAACCTGCCCCGTACTTCCCAAGTTAGGACCCTGCCTTGGGTGAGGGACCCACTTTTCTTTCCCTTTTTTTGTTCTGAACACCCTGGGCCTTGCTACGCTAAGACCTTCATGCTTTTTCCATGGGTACCTGGAAATCAACTTTCTCCTATAGTTCGGGTTCATGGGCTCTGCTATATCTCTACCCTGTGGGTGGTGACAGAGGCAGGTGGGGACATATGTGTTCAGAGTTTAGAAGCTGTATCAGCTTCTTGTGACAGCTAAAACAGGGCACCACAAACTAGGCAGCTTCATATCATAGGCGTTCAGGAGGCCAGAAGTCTGAAGCCAAGCTGTAGAGCGACATACTGCATCCCAGACACCGGCAAGGTTGCTTTTTTGCCTTTTAGAGGTCCAGGCTGGCTGATGGCCCCTAGTTTGCTGCTGTGACATAACCTCCACATTCATACAGAGTTACCCCCACGTGTTTCTATGTTCAAGTACCTCTTTTTTTGTACATATGTATATGAAGGTCTGAGTGCATATGTATATGTATATTGTATGTGTGTATGTATATGTGTTTGTGTATATATGTATATGTAGATATGGATGCACATGTGTGTGCATGCGTGTGTGTGTGTATCAGACGTTAACTTCATGTGTCGTCCTCAGACGCCATCAGCCTTGTTTGTTTGTTCATTTAGTGAGGCAGGGAACTTGGCCTGGAGCTTGCTGATTCAGCTAGGCTGGCTGTCCAGCAAGCCCCAGGCATCTGCCTGTGTCTGTCTCCAGTGCTGAAGTTACAAGTGCTTGCTGCTGCTTCTGGTTTCTTCACATGGCCCCCGTGCTTGTGTGGCAGGAATTTTACGGACTGAGCTATTTCCCCAAGCCCTGAGTCCCTCCTCTTATAGGGTCACAGCTCTCATGGGCTTTGGAGCCTATGCAATGGCCCCTAGTAAGCTCCCAGTGGGTGAGACTTCAACATATTTGGGGAGGACATGTTCCAACCCACCTAGGGGTCCAAGGAAGAATTGATGGTCCAGAGGCTGTCAGAAGTGAGTTACTCATGCCCTGTGGAGGGGCTAAGAATCTATCCTTCCAGCCCAAGGAAGGAACGTAAGAAAATGGAGTAAGCTGTGGGGATACCCCTCTATGGACTTGGGGCCTTCTGGACAGAGTGTGACCCTTGTTCCTGTGCCCTGCTCTGATTTACCTGCCTCTGTAGTAGAGGTGGCTTCTTATTGGACTCTTACGGCCTCTGAGTGTCACAGGTTGACCTACTGCTGGCTAAGGGGCCTACTGCTTTGGTCTCATGAGAGTCAGGCGTGGCATGGAGAGGAATGAATGGAACTGTTTGCTTGCTTTAGCGGGAACACAGGGCTATTCTACTAACTCCGCCCCCAACTAGAGAAACAGGATTAATGAGTCTATCTCAAAATATTCCTATTACAAATTAAAACCAACAGAGGGAAATGTCCCAGAGTTTGGCTTTCAAAGAACATTCCTGGCTGTTGGATTATAAACACTAGCAGGCAGACACATGCCATCAAGGCCAGCCTGGGATCCATCACTGTCTCCTAGCTCAGTTTTTGCTGCAGTGTACTGGGTCCCACTTCCCAGAGAGCAGATTGAAGAGGCAGAGTCCTGATGGTCCTTGTATACTCTAGTTGGCAGTAGCTATCACTTTCTGGGTCATTCACCTTGTGTTCAACTTAAATTAATTTTGTCAGTAGTCTGGACATCCTGGGTTCCTCTGGACCAAGACTCCTCCTCCCACCATGGAAACCTTCGTGTCTGGAATAGTTGTGGAGGGAGAGAAGGGACAGCTAAGAAAGGAAGTTTGTGCCACACATGCTCACGTATGACAGTATCATGTTTATTAGTCAGGGTTCCCAAGAGGGACAGAACAACTAGAATCCATGTGTACGCAAAGGGGATTAGCTTACATGATATGGTCTATGCAGTCTAACAATGGCTATTTTACACCGTAGAGATTGAAAACCTGGTTGTAACTCAGTTCACTCACCGGATCCCTCAGCAGTTCCATTTTGGCATGGAAGATCCAGAGATCCTGGATAACCACTGGCCTTCTGTCCATGGTGAAAGCCATAATAAGTTGAGTTTTAATATCAGTGAAGGAATGTGGCAGCATCAATGTAAATGAACTTGCCAGCAAGAGTGAATGTGAGCAGGCAAAAAGCAAGATGCTTTCTTCTTCTGTCTCCTTTATATGGGCATCACACTTAGGCTAAATCTCCCCAGTTAAAATAATCCAACCAAGGAAAAATTATTTTCTGGAGTGCCTCTTAGTGGATTCCAGATCCAGTCTGTCTACTGCACAGAAGAAACTGGGAGTTAGAGAGATCAAGTACCCTGTGCACAGGACAGTAATAAATGACATTGCTAAACAGATTCAAGTGTTCCTCTTGAACATCACAGTGGGGTGAGTGGTGGCCAGTTAGAAGGGTCTGGGGGAACTAGGGTATCTTCCCAGCTGAGCACTGCAGGAAGCTGAGTGAGGACAGCAGCTGGGGGTGGACCACAAAAACCAGAGCCACCGTTGTATTGTGTGATGTCAGACAGGAGTGACTCAGGGGAGAGACTCAGGGAGACCTTTAAGCGGGGAGGGTTGTTCTTCTGGGATCATTCAGGGGGTTTTCTTCCCCATTGAATGGCATGGGGGTAAAATCAGAGGAAGTTTTTAGAATGCAGACTTTGGACAATTCCTGATAAGTGTTTTCTAGAAATCTGAACTGCTCCAAAGAGACGCAGGGTTGGTGGGTACTCCGGGAGGATTCCTCTGTGTTGCCTGTAGTCCATATCCTTTAGTTTTGTTTCTATTGTCTCAAGACAGAGCTCCCTGAAATGCTGCTGCTGCAAAAAAAAAAATACATAGGCCATTTATTTCAGTATTATTATTTTTATCACCTGTCTTGTTGAGATACTGTGCCTGAATCTCATTTTGTAGCCCCTGGCCTCAGGTATATGCTCATTCCAGGGCACATTAATTCAGAGTTTTTAGTGTGTGCCGAGCTGTGCACCCATCAGGGACCATCTTTTAACTATCTTCATTATTCCTGAGGATGCAGCTTTGGGCATGAGCGCCACCACTCAGGACAATGACTTCCGCACGTTCTCTGCCTGTGTCCTCTGGAACTCTCTCTTCAGCTACCCTCCTCCTCTTTGTCCTTTTGAGACAGAATCACACTAGGTAGCCCTTGGTCGGTTTGGCACTTGCTACATAGACTAGTCTCTACCCTTACCATTGCAATATGCTTCCTGCCTCTGCCTCCCGAGCTCAGGAACTGCAGGCGTGTGTCCTAATGCCTGGCTTGGCCGGCTTTCTCAGCTCCTTCACTAGACAAGTGTCATTCAGGTAGTTCCCAGAGACTTTCAGTGATGACTGTGTTTCAGGACAGTTTGCCAGCTTTGCTTCTTTACTGGGAAGCTCTTGGAGCTACCCATGCTGTCCCAGAGGAGGAGGCACCGCTTTGTATCTTACTAGCCAAAATGTCTTTTCTTATGATTTTGCCTGCTAACAGCCTTGGCAGACCACAGGGTGTGTAACAAGTAATAGTCAAATGTTCTGCTGTATTTACATACATCTATCTCTTGGACCCAGTAGAGTAATATTTTAGTTTTCAAATAGATCATCTATATATCTATATGTATGTATGTATATATGTAGTAACGTGTGTGTCTACTTGTCATCTATCAATATTTCTACTTATCTATTATTTATTATCATGTATCTATTCATCTGTCAATTATCTATTTATCTATAACCTATCTATCAGTTATTTATCATCAACCAATCAATCAATCTTTATCTATGATAGATAGATAGATAGATAGATAGATAGATAGATAGATAGTGTCATCTATCACCATCTATCTACTTGTCTATCTTTCTTTCCTTCCTTCTTTCCAACTGTCAAGACTTTTTAGTATTCTAACCTATTATTTGTTGGAACTCATGGCATGGGGAATAGCTTACACAGTTTCTGTTCCTCGAAATTGCTTGGTGTGCATGTGTGTAATTATATATGTGCAAGGATGTGCCTGTGTTTAGTGTGTTGTCTTGCTTATACAATCTTGTGTGTAGAGGCCAGAAGTCATCCTTGTGTGCCTTCCTTAGGAGGTGTCCACTTGGTTTGTTGAGACACAGTCTTTCATGGCCAGAGACTCACCAAGTAGGCTAAGCTGGCCAGTGAACCCCAGGAATCTGCCTGTCTCTGCCTGCCCAGTCTTGAGATTACAAGGGTGTATCATTATGTCAGCTTTAATATGGGTGATGGGGAAATCAGGTCTTCATATTTACCTGATGTGGTGGTTTGAGTAAGAATGGGCCCCATAGGCTCATCAATTTGAATGCTTGGTCAGCAGGGAAGTGATGATTTGAAAGGATTAGGGGGTATGGCTTGTTGGAGGAAATGTATCACTGTGGGTGGGCTTTGAGTTTTTCTAAAGCTCATACCAGGCCCAATGGTTTTCTCTTCCTGCTGCCTGCAGATCTGGATGTAGAACTGTCAGCTACCATGTCTTCCTGTGTGCTGCCATGCTCCCCACCTTGAGGATAATGGACTAAACCTCTGAAACTAAAAGCAAGCCTCAATTAAATGTTTTCTTTTGTAAGAGTTGCCATGGTCATGGTGTCTCTTCACAGCAACAGAACATGGGCTAAGACACCTGGCGGGCACTTTCCTACTGGCATTGTTTCCCCAAACCTTTGCTCTTTGTAATTTATAAGACATCATTTTGGACAAGTAAGCTATAGGGAGTGAGTGAAGCCCCGAGATAGTTAAAGTTCTGTGTGAACATGTGATGTTCGGCATGAGCAGAATGTGTGAAGTTTGACATGAGTGGGCCATGTCAAGGACCAGGACCTTGGACACATGGGAAATTGGCAAAGCCTTCCTCCGGTCCAAGAACAAGTGTTTATAAACAATTCACACGTGTGTGCCAAAACCAGTATCGGCAGTTTCCTCCTCCCAGATGTTTGCAGCCTGAGCTGGCTCTGTATAGAGACCTCTCCTATGGAGACTAACTTCACCCTGTACTGTACTTAATAACATGCCGAGATTCCTTGTTGGTGCCATTTCATCGGGGTGCCCACATCCCATCTGACCCCAGCTTTTCTATATGTGTGCCTGTCCTTCTTTATTCCTTTGCCACCCCAGTCAGCTTTCCAGGACCAAATTATTTTTAAGAACCCAGGTCTGTTCTTTGCTACCAGAACACAAAATTCAGTGGGAACCAATGAATTAAGTTTTGCACTAACCCTTGAGGCTCATGGTAGGTAATAATCTAACAGGCAGAGAGGGTCAGAGAACAGAGCAGGTTTGCAAGGTAAATCTGAGGGTGATGCTAGTTCTCTCCTGGTAATGTCAGGGAAGATCCTGCTTCCTACATCCTTAGAAACCTAGCCAAATAACACAAAATATAGGTTCGTAAAACTTTCAGGGACTGAGGAGATGGCTCGGAGAGTAAGAGTGCTTGCTGCTCAAGCATGAGAATATGAGTTCAAATCCCCCAAATCCACATAAAAAGCTGGGTGTGGTCCCAGGCCTGGGGGTTGGGGAAGGCAGGATAATTGCTGGGCTTTTTGGCTGCCAGCTTAGGTCCAGGTTCAGAGAGACCCTGTCCCAAGGTAATAAGGTGGAGAGCAAGAATGGGACATTTGACTCTTTTCTGGCACATAAGTGCACATGACATGAACACCTGTGTACACACACGCACTATACATGCTTACACATGCACACACACAATTAAAAATTTGGAAATGCAATACAAAAGCCCCCAAATAATTGGCTTAGAAAGGATCCTGGAGATTGTCCAGTTTGACTTCCTTTTTAACGCTTGAGGAAGACGATTCACCCAAGGCACAAAGCTGGCTGCAGAATCCAGTGACTGAATTTGGTTCCATTGTGATTCAGGAAGGGTTTTTCTCTGCATTCAATATGTTATACTTTGTTTTAGGTTAATGTTGTTGTCTCTGAGACAGTTGGTGGCTTTGGAATGGATCAAAGGTTGTTTTGTTGTTTTGTTTTTAATTGGAAACAATGGTCTTTCATATCTATTTTTAAGTACTTTGAAATTTGCAGTGCATTTTACAGTTTGCAGGGCACATTAAAGTTTGCAGGATACTTTACCCTTGTCTCCAATTTGATCTTCAGGCAAACGCTGGTGAAGGCAGTTGAGTCGCTTGAGAGACAGGCAACCTTCGTTTATGTTGAGTTTTCTGTCCCTGAGACCATGAGCCCCTTTGCAGAGCCTGGGAGTCTTTTCCTATGTGGACTCAGAACCAATCCATGTTCAGATCCTTTTATTTCTCTAATGGTCCCTTTGTGGTGAAGCTAGAGTCACTAGCAGACGGTCCCTTCCTCTCCCGGGCCTGTGTGCTGGACAGCGGGTAGGGAGTCTCCACCACAGTGAGAAGTCTGGACAGTTCCTATTTTTAATGCCGCCATCCCGCAACCCTGAGAGAAGAGGGCTGGGTGTGTGCTAGGGGCAGACTTCTCCTGGCCTATGGCACAGCCATAGTTCAGGTCCTTGGCTGTTTGTCCCCACATGATAATTACTTGAGGGATTTGTATGTTTTGTGTCACCATGTAACTAATGACCTCAAAGCAGAGTGTCTGGAAGGGAGGACAGCTACATGACAACATACACTGTTTTATGACTTAGGGACTGAGTGGCTTCCAAAGGGGATCTTTCACACTATTGTCAAGTATAGGGCTGGTGGGTCAGTGTCTATCCTGGGCTATCAGTTTCGTCATCAGCTGACAGGAAGCCCCATTCCTCGTTTTAGAGCTATGTGGGTTTGGGGACAGGATGACTGTTAAGTGCCTGTATTTTTGCAGTTTATGGACTTCTTGCTTCTGGACACCCACAAGGTGCTACTTTAGGAACTAATTTATGAGTTAATCACAGTTGTTGGAGTTCTCGGCACCAGCATCTTCCTGTTGAAGTGGAGAACACCTTTTCTGCTCACTGTCTGGCATGTCCCTCAGCAATGACACTTTTCTGTTGGTTTGTTGTGTGCATGCCCCACCCCTCTCCCTTCAGGTCTGAATTGAGCAGCTCTCACAAGAGCCTGAGGGCTCATACCTCCTCTCAGACCTGCCATCCTGCCCTCCCCCTGTCTTTCAGCTTTCCCTGTGAGTGGAGGGCAGGGAAACATAATGGGAACCTGCCTCAAAAAATTGTCTCTGTCTATCTTCCTACCTACCTATCTATCATTTCTCCCCCCTCCTCCTCTCTCTTTCTCTCTCTCTCTCTCTCTGTATGTATGGGTGCACACATGACACAGTATACATATGGGAGTCAGAAGACAACTTGTGAGGCAAATTCTCTCTTAGTAGCTCAGACTGTCAGGCTCGACAGCAAGTACCTTTATCTGCTGAGCCATCTTGTCAGCCCCACAGTAGTTTTCTAGGGCTTTAAAGAATTGACACCATCCGGGTGTAGTGGTGCACACCTTTAATCCCAGCACTTGGTAGAGACAGGTGGATTTCAGTGAGTTCGAGGCCAGCCCGGTCTACATAATGAGTTCCAGGATAGAGCTACATAGTGAGACACTGTTTTGAAAAACAACAACAACAACAACAAAAGGAAACAAACAAAAAATAAATTGAAATTAAGTCCTGGATCTGACCCTTACCTCCAGGTCACCCAGTTGCCTCATCCTGCACACTTACTCCCCAATCTATAAAATGGGTGTCCAGAGACCTTTAGGGAAAGTTTAGGGCTCTACTACACCCGAGGAGGCTACTGGGGAGCACTTGCCTGAGCCTTGGTCTCCCTGCCCACTTCCTGTGAGGTCTTTGGACCCTGAGGATGTCAGAAGTATTTTACCAACAGGGACTCACATGACATTCTTACCTAAGAGACTCTGTGACAGGTTGCCTGGAGCTCAAGTGGGGACTGATGAGTGCGGGGCTGGCCTGTTAGAATGTCTCTCAGATGGCTGGCCAGGTTCTCACTTTCCTGGCCACTTGTGTGGTGAGGAATTGTGTGAGTGTCTCAAGACTCATGCATCTTTCTGAAGGCCAGGCCTTGCTGTCCCTTGATTCACAGCTAGATTCACAGGGTGACTCTTTGTCCTTCTCCTGCTGAGCTCTGAGCCACTGGGACAACACTTGCTGTCACCCCCGAGTGCTGACTGTGTGTGTATGTGTGTGTGTGAACATGAGTCTGTTATATACTGTTGATATGAACAGTCCTTTGGCCATTTCTTCTGTGAATGGGTTGTGATAGGCTTGCAAGGTGTCACATAGCTGGAGAGCAGTTGCCTTCCTGGGCAGTTGCGCCAACAGTGGGGTTTGTGGAGGTATTTGCATTGCTATGCTTTGAATAACAAGCCTGGGAAAGGCTACGGAGTGCAGGGGGAGACTAGGAAGCCTGTGTGTCCGTCCCCCAATAACTACAGGGGTCACTGTACAGTACTCTAATTATACCCCAGTTTTGTACTCTGACTGAAACTCAGGGACTTCATGGTCATTCAGAGGGAGGCCACAGTGCATAAGGTGTGTAGTAGCTGAGGCAGACCAAGGCAGACTTTTGGAAGTTCATGGAGCGCTGAGGACAGGGACCAAGGGGGCTTATGATAGGAGCCAGGAGCAGGCTGGGCACTTAGGAGAGAAAGTTAGGTAGTAAGGAAGCTCTGACTGAATACTAACACTCCCCGTGGCCGTGGCCTCCCACAGCTTCTTGTTCTGAGACACCCACCAGAGAGTTAGACTCTTAAAAGCTGGCTGGTTTTTACTGAGAAGTTAGTGCTCTCTCTATTAACCTGTTCTCTCTGCAGTTCTGTCCACATGGCTTTGAGGGAGATACCCTGGGCACTGATTTATGAAGAGAAAGGTGCTCTTTATGACATGGGAGAAAGTTCTAGAACATTCCATCAGGAGTGTCTTTCTTTTGCTGTTTGTCTACTTGGCCTCTTCGTGGGTCCCTCAATGTAACAGACAGCAGGGCTTTTACTTATTTGTTTTTTAACAGAGGAGAAAGTGTTGAATGTTCTAAGAATATGTTCTGCATGGTCACTTTATTTCTCCCGTCAGAAGAGTTCATCCCTGGCAGGCTTATTTGTCTGGGAGGCTGACTATTGTTTGAGGTCCAGCCACTGTTGAGTCTGGACAGTTCCTTAGAGATTTCCTGCTGTCTTGTGAGCCTAATCTTCAGCTCTGGCAAAGTGGGTTCAAACTCTAAGCACAGCCATTACCTCCATGCAGGCCACATTCATCAAGTTTAGGAGCTGGTACAGAAACTGTTAAATACCAAGCAGCCACAGGCAGGTTGATGTCAGTCCCAAGGATTTTCTCATTCCCTGCTGGATGCTCATCACTTATGTTGGGGTGCTTGGGTTGGGACGACCTGTCCCCAGGGGAAAGAGTGAAGTCAAGGTAGACATGTCTCTGCCATTTTCTCCCCTTCTGCCAGATCCAATATTCTACTCTAAGCCACATCCTCACCCCATCCATACTCTGACTACACAGCATTGGTAGGGAGAGCCTTGGGCCAAGGGTAGAGGTTCAGAGGTTTAGTCCGTCATTGTCATGGCAGGAAGCCTGGCAGCATGCAGTCAGATATGGTGCTGGAGAAGGAGCTGAGAGTTCTACATCTGGATCTGTGGGCCTGGCTTGAGCATTTGAAACCTCAAAGCCCACCCCCCAGAGGCACACTTCCTCCAACAAGGCCACGCCTCCTAACAGTGCCACTCCCTGTGAGACTATGGTTTCCATTCAAACCACCACAGCACCAACACATGGTACCTAAAACACCACACTCAGTCATACACCCAAGACACAGCGCTCAGTCACAAGGGACTCCTATCCTGCCCCTAAGTCCACGCTACTCCTTCACGCCTATGATGGCAGATCTCTGTCAAACTTTAAAATAGTTCAACCCAGCTGAACATGGAGGGATCCCGTAGTTAGTTCTCCTTGGATAATTAATATTTCTCACCGGCTAATATGTGAATGACTTGGTCCCAGCTGCTCATCCTATTTTTGGAAGATGTGAAAATCTGAGGAGCTAGGGTCTAACTGGTGTGAAGTGGGTCACTCAGGGCAGGCTCTGGAAAGATATGCCTAATTCTTAGGTTCATATCCACTCCCAAATCTGTTCTCTCCTCCCTCGCCCCTAACTCAGGATGATCTCATCTCAAATTGACAAACCTTAAATGAAAACCAGGCAGAAATATGGTCCTTACCCAGCATGCCTTTAATCCCAGCACTCGTGAGGCAGGGGCAGGCAGATGTCTGTGGGTTCGAGGCCATCCTGGTCTACAAGAGCTAGTTCTAGGACAGGCTTTAAAACTACAGCAAAACCCTGTCTCGAAAGACAAAACAAAACAAAACAAAACCAAATCAAAACAAATCCTTAAATGACAATGACAAAGATCTCTTTTGCCTAACAAGAGCCCGCCCACAGGTTCTGGAATGTGGACATGCCTTGTTTAGGGGACAGAGTCACCAGTAACCAGCTGTGTCAGGAGAGATCAAGGGTGTCTGAGGAACCTTGTGAGCCATCCCCAGGCTTAGTGTCAGGAACCTATTCTGCTATAGAGATTTTACCTATTTTGCCCTTGAGGGATCCTAGCTCTGCCACTCTGTGTGGCTTCAGACAATCTGCCACACAGCTCCCACCCAGCCTTACTCTGCTCATCTGGGAAGTAGCAGCTTTGAGGTGGAGGGAGGTGGGGGTGGGGCGCAGTGAGTCCATGAGTATAAGGACCTGCCTGCTGGTCCTTTCTCCATCATGTTCCACTGTGAGACCAAGGCACATTAGTGGAGGGGACTTGCCAGCACCCATGGAGAACAAGTGCTGGGAAGCATTGTCACCTCCTCTTGGGCAGATGAGGGAACTGGCCTTAAGCCCAGGCTGGCCAGCAGGTGGACTCTGGATGGAGCGAGCCAAGCAGCCTCCCAAGAGCCAGAGAGTAAGGCATGCAAGGTAGTGCCCAGGCGGGCGACAGTTGTTGCTTAAGTCACTCACTTATTGAATAACTGTGATGGTGAGCAGCCAAGTGACAGACTCTTAGGTCCTACCTGGGTGACTGAGGCCCTGTCTCTACTCCAGGGGCCCATGGTTGCATCGGTGGAGCAGGTATGCCATGTTAACTGAAATTTGAGAGTGGGAAGTTGATGAAGGGAAGAAACACGAAATTGTTGTAATAGGGTGCGGTGGCCCCGTCCCGCCGCCTGGCTAGTTTACCCCCAAAATAATTATACGGAAACTGTTTTCATTTAAGCACTGCCTGGCCCATTATATCTAGCCTCTTCTTGGCTAACTCTCACATCTTAATTAACCCATA
>LOEQ01002130.1:46555-69312 GCA_001685075.1 Bramus lutescens | reverse complement strand
CTGCTCTCCCTCCTCTTCCTCCTCCACCTGCTCTCCCTCCTCTTCCTCCTCCACCTGCTCTCCCTCCTCTTCCTCCTCCACTTGTTCTCCCTCCTCTTCCTCCCTCACCTGCTCTCCCTCCTCTTCCTCCTCCAGCTGCTCTTGCTCTTCCTTCTTTGGATCAAGGTCTGGTTATAGCCTGCCCTGTTCTCTAACTCACAACCCTCCCGTCTAAGCCTCTTGAGTGGTGCTTGGGTTACAGGTGTGTCCCACCTCACTATCTGTCCTCCCCTTCTGTTACACATCTGTCACCAACAGGAAGACCTTCGAAAGCTTCATGTCATCTTTCCTTAGAGAGCAATCTGACCGAGCCCTGCCAATCTGGAAAGTCCCCAGTCGCTGCAGCTGCTAAGGAGAGCTGTGGGGAGCCTCAAATCACTGCAGAATGCCATGTATCACTTCCGCCCATATTTTCAGGCAGCCAGACTGGATGGGAATGAAGAACTGTATTGTTCCTGTGGGTAGGAGAGCAGTGGGCATCAGTAAATGGTAGTTCTGGCTGCCAAAATCCGTCAGCACATGTGGGATGCAGCTAAAAGAAGCAGACTGGAGCATTGCCCAGCCTTAAATGCAAAGGCTAGAAAAGAAGGAAGACGAGCGGTCTCGAGTCTAACTCAGAAGGGTAAAGCCAGGAGTAGTGACACGTTTGCATTCCCAAACTGAGGCAGGGTCTTGAGTTCGAGGACAGCTGGGATACGCAGTGAGCTCTTCCCTCAGTTTTGGGATTGTAAACACGTGTCGCCATGCCTGGCTTTACCTTCATGAGTCAGACTTTAGATCACTTAGCTTCCTTCTTTTCTCAAAGACAATCAATCTACCAGCCAACTAAACAGAAAATTCCAACACATCCCCAAAGGGCAAAATAATAAAAAAATAAAACAACTTCAAGAAAAGTAGGAGAAGTAGGGTGGTGGTGGTGCATGCCTGTAATCCCAGCGCTCAAAAAGCAGAGGCAGGACAATCTCTGCGCAAGGCCAGCCTGGTCTGTAAAGCAAGTTCCAGGCAGCTAGGGCTGTTAACACAGAGAAACCCTGTCTCAAAAAACCAAAAAAGAAAAGAAAAGTAGGAAGAAAATGATAAGGGCAGAAGTAATTAGAAGGATAATAGACAAACCAGATTCATTATTAAAACTAATAAAATATATATTAAGATACATTGTTTAAAGCCAGTAAGATGTCTCAGCAAGTAAAGATACTTCTTGCCAATTTTGACAATCCGAGTTCCATCCACAGACCTACGTGGTGGAAGGAGAGAATTGACTCCAGCAAGTTGTCCTCTGACCTCCACATGAGTTCTCTAGAATGTCTGTATGCACAGGCAAGCGTGCATACACACACAGTGCACACACACATTAAATACAAAAGTAAATGTAATAAAATATTTTAACCATGTATTTTAATGTATGAATTTGGTAAAAATAAATAAAAGAGATTCTATTAACTAAAAACTAACAAGGGATGGAGAAATGGCCCATTTGCTGCTTTCCTAGAGGACCTGAGCTCAGTTCCTAACAACCATGTCAGGTGGTTCCCAACTGCCTGTAACTTCAGCTTCAGGGGATCTAACACCTTCTAGCCTCCATGGACAGGCATGTATACACATGACACACACTCACATACAGACACACAGTTAGGTTTAAAAAAAGAAGAAACTAATAGAACAGATTATGGCAAGGTGGAGAAATTAAAAAGAGAGAGAAAGAACAAAAATAGATAATGGTAAGAACTTACTTTCAAAGTGTCATTAAGGCTCACTTTGGAGACAGTAACAATTAAATTGGGAGTTTGTTTCCTGTCAGAAAATGGGAAGAAGGGATGAAGAACAAAAACAGATTTGCTTCTTAACCAGTGAAGGGGAGGGCTTCCTACTTGCAGTAAGGACTTACAAGCAGCCAGTTTGCTGCCATGGCTTTGGATTTTATAGGAAGCCATGGACCTTAAGAAGTAGGAGGAATCGAGATGTGGTGAAGCTGTGCCTTTTGTCCCAGACCTCTGGAGAGGAGGCAGGAGGACCTTGAGTTACATTTTGAGATCCTGTCTCTTGAAATACAAACACAAAAAATTCCCCAAGAATTGCTATTAACTAAAGCACTAGAATCATCTAGGCTTTGTGTATTTTAAGCATTTTAGACAGATGAACTCATTATTTTTCCCTACAACAAAAGAGGTGGATATTGCCATTTTTTTCATTGTAGATAAGAACTCTGAGATAGGTAGAATTTAAATAATTTCCCAATAGGGCTGCAGAGTTGGAACCAGATTCCAGCATGGGAAACTGGAATCCAAGGACCCCACATAGAAAGACAACTACAGTGGCCTCTGTCTAGAAAAGGACAGGGCCCTGGTTAAGAATAGGCTAGGCTGTCTGTGATAGTGTCTTTGGACTGAAACCTGGAGGTCTCTGCCAAGTGTGGTTTGTCTTGGTGCTTTGCCTGGAGTGCTTTTGCCTTGCAGAAATGTTTTTATTTTGATGCATTTGGAGGTCATAGCCTTTTCCCTTATTGCTTCTGGCTAAGAAGAATTTTTCTATACTCATAGTATATAAGCTTTCTTCCCAGGTTTTCCTTAGTATCTATATGATTTTAGTTTTCCCATGTAAATGTCTGAGCTATTTTGAGTTTTATTCTACGTGTGCTGTGAGTTCCAGGGCTGACTCTTCCCATGTGGCTGGCTATCCAATTATCTCAACACCACTTGTTTGTTTGTTTTTTTAAATCTCTGCACACAGATTTGTGAGGCCACCTTTCTCATGTGATAACTTTCCAGATGCAGATGGGTCTATTTCTGGATTTTCTGTTGGTTCCCTTGGCCTATCTCTTTAGTCCTGTGCCAATACCAAACTCCTAATTACAGGCTCTCCAGTATGTGTAACTTCTGGTGGTGCTGCCCTCTCCCCATGGCTCTTTGCTTTGGGGATCCCCTGACTAGGTTTGCTTTTTCACTTTATTTTATTTTTTAGAGACAGGGTTTCCCTGTGTAACAGTCCTAGCTGTCTTGGAACTAGCCTTGTAAACCAGGCTGGCCTTGAACTCACAGGGATTCACCTGCCTCTGCCTCCCAAGTGCTGGGATTAAAGGTGTGCACTACCACTACCCAGCCTTAATTTTTGTTTCAAGTAAATTTCATAGTCAGCTTTGCCTAGCTCCAGGGGAGAAAACCTGGTTGTGTTTTAAAAGTTGGAGCTGCATTCAATCTGTAAATTAAGTTAGGTGGAATCGACATCTTTATGGTGAGGAGTCTCTTTAGTTAAGATCATGGCCTGTTGTTTCTTCCAAAATATAATTCTGAGTGTAAATAAAAATTAGTTTTAGGAGACTTCATATAGAATGACTGTCATGTAAATGAGCCTTTAAAATTACAACAGCACAGTGATCTGTAGAGCTTATAGATTCACACGTTTATAGTAAACAGGCTGAAGTCTAGGATGTGAATGAACCCTGTCAGAGCAGGGGAGAGGGAAGACGTGGGAAGGGCGGGTTCTGCCCAGTTTTAAATCAGCTGAAGCAAATATGGCAAAAGATTAATTTAAGTAGACAGTCTTATTATTTTCCTCTACAGTCCTCTATGGTAGAAATGTTTCTTAATTAAAAACAAAAGAAGCACCAAAAGCTAGCTGCTCCTGCAGGTTCAGGGTACTCTACCAGGTGGGAGGTGGGGGATGTACCTGTTCCCATTTACTCTGTGGCATCCTAGAGAAGCCATTCCCTGGCCAGGCCTGCAAGCCAGGTCGGGGGAGTGGCTGTGCAGCTCCCTCTGTGTGTGGGGGGATCCTGTTAAGGCCTTTGCAGAGCTCTTGGCAGCTGGAGGGAAGATCCCTTTAAACAGGCTTCCTTGGTTGTTTCCAGGCCGACATCTTGCATTTGTGCTAAGAAAGGCTTCTCAGGATCAGAAACTTGTCTCTCTGTCTGTCGCAAACATCTCATTTTCTTCCACTTCACCTATGGGAGTGCAAGATTCAGAAGCAGAAAGAAAAAGATGTACTTCCAAATAGAGCCTTTCTTCCAATCTATAGGGTATCTTGAGAAGAGCCTTATTTAGGAGCTCCGATAGGAAATCGTATTTATTTTCATATGCTGATGTATTTTGCAGCCCCAACACCACCCATTCCAACAGGACCAAATAGCTTTAGAACTGGGGGAAGGAGTTGCCTCATTCAGAACTGTTTTTCTATGTGAGGAAAATTTTTCACCACCCAAAGTGGCCCAAAGCAATATGCTTGTGTTTCAGGGGATCCCCAGCCTCTCTAGGAGTCCTGTGTGAGGCCTGGCCATAGCAAACACCTGCACTGACCTGTGGAACGCTTGTTCCCTAACGCATGCTTAATGGAGCCTCCACGGTCCTCATTGCTATTCTCCGCAGCAGGTCTGCACACGGTACAGCTGCTTCCTCAGCCCACACAAGACTTCCAGAGAAATGAACATCACGATAAACCACCGTGTTTTATGTGAGGAGAAACACAGGCAATTAGGTCTGGCAGCTGCATTGCATGGCTCCTCACAGCGTCTGAGAAGAATGGAGGTCCCGTGGGGCCACCTTGGCTTCAGGAGCCCTTCCCCCATGGCGTTAGTCCTACCAGCATCCTTCAAAAAAAAAAAAACAAAAAAAAAACAGAACATCGTCTCTGGAAAGGAACTAGTATTGGAAAGAGCTGCTAGGGACGCTCAGGATCAGTGACCCTGTGTAGACAATGTTGGGGAATGCGGGGACTCAAGAGGGAGCTTGGTGTGAAGAAGGTCTGACGTGAGGGCAGCCATGGGAAAGGGAGCGTGAGAGGGGTGCTCTGAGGGGAACTTCACCAGAAACGAAGCTCCCGAGGGAAATGTTTGACCTTGGTACCATTTATTAATTCAAACATGACCAGAAGGAAACAGTAGAAGTGAGGAGTGGGAAAGGAGGGAAAAGTGGTCCCTCCTCTACTCTTTGTCTTCACCATGGACTGAATTTGAGACGTTCCCGTGTGAGAGGATGGAACGGAGGAGCCTAAAATCCTCAGGGTGATAAGGTGAAATGGGGGGACCCTGTGAGGACGTGGATGGTCACTCCCTTGTGCAAACCTTGGTTTCTTATCTCCCTTTAGGCCTTCTCTCTCTGCTGTGTCTTGGTGTCCACCCCACCTCTTTTCCCAGCCCTGAGGCTGAGAATGGTGGTAACATCTCTAGCGACTCTCAGGGCCTGTGACCAAATGATGCCATGCCATCTCAGAGTGCCTCTTCCTTCCAAGCCTCAGTGATGTCTGGCCATGGATGACAATGACCTTTCAGGGCAGCTTCCTGCCTTCCAGCTGTTCTTTGCTTCTGGTTTTTATGAAACACAAATGAATTTCCCAAGGCATAACTGTGCATCTGCTCCTTTCCCACCATGAGTCTTCAGATGCTCCCATGGCCTCCAGCATGAGGTCCAGTTGACATTCACACTTTCCTTCCCTACTGCTGTCTCCTCTCTAGCCATCTTTGATGTCCTCTAGAGTTCTATGCTGGTTATGATCTTGCTCTGAATACCTGAAGTGATATGAATAGGTATGATCCTCATAGACTCATTTGTTTGAATTCTTGACCTATCGGGAGTAGCACTATTAGCAGGTATGGCTTTGTTGGATTAGGTGTGGCCTTGTTGGAGGAAGAATATCACTGGGGGCGGGCTTTGAGGTCTCATATGCTCAAGCTACACCCAGCTTGGGACACTCTTCTTCTGCTGCCTGTGGATCAAGATGCAGAACTCTCAGTTCCTTCTATAGCACCATGTCTGCCTATATGCAGCCCACTATCATCATGGCAGGTAGCATGGCGGTGTGCAGGCAGACAAGGTGCTACATCTTGATCAGAAGGCAACAGGACGTGGCCTGACAGTCACATCGATTCCATGATTGATTGCATGTGCCTCTCTTCTGGGGCTGTGGGTATGAGAAAATGCAAATTCTGGCTCTCAGGGGACGTCAAAGAGCTGTAAAAACAAACAAACAAACAAAATGCTTGCCTCTTCTGTGCCTGTCTGGTTCCTTCTTTAGAACATCTGCCATTTTCCTATGTGGCTGATGAGACGGCCCAATTCCTCATGAGCCTGGCTGATTGCTGTGTAGAAGCAGGTGTTAAACAGACCTGGAGTTTTTGCACACAGCTTTGAGTAAAGGGTTTACAGATGCCTCCAAGATGATCTCAGCTTAGGCCTTAGGCATGTCCACATTTTAACAGAGGGTTTTCTAATCAGGAGCATGTGTGTAAACTCATTATTGACCACGGTGAAGAGTCAAAGGGCCCATACTTGGCTAGTCCTTTCACCTCCTCAGCAAATATTCAGGAGTTGTGAATTCAAAGAGGGACCAGCTAGACAAAGTCTCAACTCTCAAAGACTCCCAGGGGAGAGATAGGAAATGAAGATGTAAGCAACTAAAAAACAAAGCTAGGTTAGGGAACAATGGTGTAGTATGCTTTAGGTGAAATGTGTACAAAGAGCTCACTGGGCACCTTGGCCAACTGCTGGGCACAGCAGAGAGACCCGCTGGCTGTATCTCTGGTCTGAGCAATCCAGTGGGCCTTGGGGATGACACCTAGTTCCACACGAATGTTTGACTCTCCCTAGATATATACTGGAACCCGAGTCTTGCCTCAGCTCAAGACTGCCGTGAATAAAATCAGGTTGATACCAAGCTTGTTGGCTCACACCTGTAATCCTAGCTACTCTGGAGGCTAAGCAGGAGGCTGTAAGTTCAAAGTCTGTCTGGGCAATAGAATGAGTTCAAGGAGTGCTGAAGAAATGGCTCAGAGGTTAAGAGCACTGGCTGCCCTTCCAGAGGTCCTGAGTTCAAATCTCAGCAACCACATACAACCGTCTGTGAGATCTGGCTCCCTCTTCTGGCAAGCAAGCATGCATGCCACCAAAACACTGTATACATAGTAAATAAATAAATCCTAAAAAAATAAATAAATAAAAGAAGAAGAAGAATGAGTTCAAGGTCGGTCTAGGCAATTTAGGATAGTGAGACCTGTCTCTCAAAGGAACTGAAAAATGGTCTTAGGATGTAGCCCAGTGGTAGAGTTCCTTCCTAGCATGTGTGAGCCTCTAGGTTTTATCCCCCATCGCATAATGAGCAAATAAACAGAATAAAATCAGGCTGAATGACTAAGTTCTATCAAGAGTAAGTGGGGTAGAAGCAGAAGGACATGAGCAGCCCTGAGAATGGTCATAATGGAGGAGGATGTGTCCCCATTTGTTCCTTCTCATCTCCTTCTGGCTAGAAGTCAAGCAGCCAACTGTGGACTAGGAAGTAGAAGTGTCACTTTAAAAGCAATTGAACAAGAAGATAGAAGAAGTGTGTGTGTCACTGAGCTGGTGAAGTGACATAAAAGATCTAGACCTAGAGGCCCCTAAAACAGCCCAGGATTTCACGCTTGCTCCTGGTTGCCCGCCATAACTAGAGACTATTGTTGAAGATACCACATACTTTGGCTGGAGAACATAGAGAAATGAAGGTGTAGCTGAGCTGAAAACTCCTTCCCGGATGGATAGCTTCCACATTCCAGAAGGTCCTAAGGAGACTGCTGAGAGTGGTATTGCCAAGGTATTACCTAGCAGTGAACATAAAATGCTGCAATAATCACCCACTAGGTAAAAAACACTACTGTTGCAATAGTGGCGTGGAGGTTACGGGGATAACCAACTGCTTTTCTGGTTGGATTTGAGGCCTGCTCCACAACAGACAATTCATGCCTAGCACTGTAGGCGTGTCTCTGGCAGTCACAGGTCCTAGAGAATCTACTGTGGTTGTTTTGGTAAATGGACATGTTGTTAAATTGTCTTCAAGGCATTAATGTTTATACCAATAGCTCTGTGCTACTCCCAGGCTTAGCCAGAGAAGCTTCTAGTAGGGGCTGCAGTTAGTGTGGAGATTCGTAACTAGAGAACAAGTGACTATTGAGGACTCAGCCCTAAATGGGACACATCTATGCCATCCTCCTTCCAAGGAGCATCAGGTAGGAGGGGGCAGAAAGGATGTTAGAGCCAGAGGATGGGGAGGAGTGCTGTGAAACATGCCGTGTTCCAGATGTGCATCGCCTTCACACTCAAACTCACTGCAGTTAGAGTCCCCCGGAGAAAGCTGCACAAGATCAATCCCAGAAGATCAGTCAACCCTCCAGAAGACACAGTAGCTGGAGTCAAAGAGTTAAGAAATGAAGGTGAGAACGGGATGTGTTGGGAGGTGTGGAGGCTGATAGGATCAAGATGCATGTAGGTATGTATGAAATTGTCAAAGAATAAATAGTAGCTATTAAAAGATAGAGAGAAATTGTTTATCTCTGAACTCGATATATTTATTTAGACACAAAGGTCTACCTTGTTTAGGTAATTAATTTTAGGCCCTCAGTTGACAGTGCCCTAAGTAGATGTTACCTTGACATCAGGGGTCAAGTCTGACTTCTTTCACCTCCACTTTCCTAGACAATCTCTGCTTAGAGTTGGGCACTGAATGGACCCTGCTGGTGGATCCTCTTCCCAGGGAGCTCACCCACATAGCTGGCAGGTCAGTGGTGGCTTTGGCAGGAAACCTCAGTTCCTCACCAGGAAGGATGGGGATGCAGAAAAGTGATAGGATTCGATTAGTGTATACTATATGCATGTGTCAAGTCCACACACTGGACATCATTAATATATGTTGATAAAACAATAAACACAGGCTTTGTTTAGCAAGCATCTTGCAACATTCCCTAATCCATGATGACCTCATGAGAATGAGGCAGTATAGCAGCAACTCAGTGTCCATGTGATAATCTTGTTCAGTCTGGGCACATCTAGGAAATGTCCACCGCACTTGAACCTAGCAGCTCAACCGTGAGTGGGCAATAGTCCAGTATAGAAGGAAGAGCTCTCTCCTTAGCCTGGGTATAGACTTATAGATTTCCTCTTCCTATAGCCAGTCTAAGCCAGTGCCCAGCTCCAGGATTCGGGTGTCTAACAAGACTCAGTCCTCAAACTTCATGACTAGATTTTTACATTAGGCAATCTGTCACATGGTCCTTTGTCAACTGATGGTCCTAGTCCACTCTTTCCAGGGAACATAAACCCTGACTGAGACTCCTTTCTGGGGGTACCTGAAAATACGACACAGAGGTACTCTCCTTTAGAATGACAAGGGTCTCCCAGTACTAACTTAGTTCCCTCCCACACTGCATAGGGCAGACTAGGGATGATAAAAGTGGCAAAGGAGGACGGCTAAGACTGGGACAAAGAGGGCATGAGGGATTTAGGAATGTCCTTGCAGTGTTTTGGCTCACTGTCTCCAGGAGATGCCACCCAGACCATATGGGACCCTCCTGTTCTCTAACCACGATTCTACTTTCAATGAGTATTTTTTAACTTCCATGTGTGAGAGAGTACATGAAGGACTCGTCTCCCTGTGTTTAACTTATCTCACCCAACACAATTACATCCAGTTCCTTCCATTTTATGGCAAATGACAAAACCTCATTCTTTTGGTGTCTGAGTAATACTCTGTGTGTTTATAAACATGTTTCTTCATTCTCTGGTCTGTTGATGGCTGATTCCACATCTTAGCTGCTATGCAAGGTGCTGCAGTGAACAGGTGTGAGGATGACTTCCTGGCAGTTTAGGGATCTTAGGAAGGAAATGAGTTGGGGCTGAGAAAAAGGCTGGGTCATTCTTGTACGCTGACAAAATCCCAGCCACAGATGTCAGCCCCTCACTCTCTCAACAACGGGCTGCCTCCCCAAAGCCCTGAACTCTACCTTCCCAATTCATTTGTCCAGAAGGCTCTGCCAGGGACCAGATGAGAAGGAGTTAATTCATGGACATCATAGAAATGATCCTTCATTCTGCCTCTGATGTGGCAGACCATTAAAATGTAATATTCCGTGTATCATGGTCCATTTCCTGGATGTGTGAGTGTGGCCACAGAGCTGGAGCCAGGCATTCTGTGAGCTTCACCCCCAGTTCCCAGAGGTACAGATCGTGCTGGGAGGAGCAAAGGAGGAACCTGGACTCTGGCTCAATTGCAGTTGGGAGCAGTTGGCTTTTGCCTTCCGCCCCTCTTGACCTTGAAACTGCTGGTGGTCCCCAGCAGGGAACAGGGATGTGGGTCCAGGAACCCTTCTGCTTTTGGGGGAGATGAGAGTGCGGGGTGTTTCACCCCAGACAGGAGCTTGAGGTCTATTTTGCAGATGAGAGAACAGGTTCAGAGAGAACAGTAGGGTTGTGACTCCCTCCTAACCCAGTAGGGTCTCTCTCCCTCCTAACCCAGCCCTGGGTGGAATTAGGACTCAGTATGGGGGAGCCAGTAGTCCAGGAGGAGAAAGATGGGTGTCCTGCAAACTATAGTAAGGGCCTTCTTCTTCCTGCTCCTTTCCCCCAAGGCTTCAGAATACAAAACCAACACCACCAAGAGCAACTTGTGCATTGTAAGCCACAGGTGTGATCTTAATCCTCTTGATTAGCACTGCCTCCTGTGACCTGGGAGGCCCAGCAGAAGGTCCTATGTCTGGGATGGAAGTCTCTGTTCTGTCGCTGTCAACATCCAGACCTGCCTGCCAGGAGGGACTGTGTCTAAATAGCTTAGCAGCTCTTCTCATCCTCATGGGAAGCACTGATGGTAGCAGGGGCCAAAGCTTGTCTGTCATGCAGTAATTGGCTTTACTCCTCATGGTGTGGGCCAGTCAGACTTGGTCATTTCCCCTCCCTTGGACGTGCCATTTGTCTCCCATGCTGCTCACCTCCCCTGGGCTCTTGTCCTAGTACAGCAGCGGCTCAGTGTCTACCCTGTAACATACTTGCACCTGATACCCAGTGTTCTCTCTAGACACCCTAGGATTCTGCCTGTTGCCTGCCAACTCTCCTCACAGACACCTGCCTGGGACTTAAAGTCTACGGGGCTTCCTAGGATGATGTGGCCAAATCAACACAGTTTGCTTCTTAGATGGCTATTTTTTTCTATTCCCAAATAAGTCAGGCTCCTCAGTCCTAAGATTTTTTTTCTCTCTCTGCCTCCCTCTACTGAGGATTATTCCTCTACCTCCTAATGCAAGGAAGAAATTTCTTCTAATCCGCTAACACCAGCTGTGGGTGATGTAGCCTCCTACCCTGCTGAGTCTCATTGCAGTCTGAGCATCTGCTTTGCTTGGGGCTGTCCCCCACCAATCCTGGACTGTGAACAAGATTGAAGACAGATCTGTGTCGATCCCGACTGCTGTTGGGGAAAAAATGCCCAGCATGAAGCTGACAAGTTGGGCTGGACCAGTTTCAACCAGGGCCAGAGTTTTGAGTGTGGGAACCTTTGATAGCTCTCCATAGGTTCCACACATTGCTCTGGAGTTTGCTGTTACTATAGTTATACCAACACTGCTTAGTCCCTGTTGAGGTTTATGCATTATAGTGGGGGTATATGCTTTGATAGCCCAGCTGCTTAACATGTAAAGATTCTAGAAGGATGGAGAATACATAACAGTATGGGTAGAATAGGGTAGGGGTGTCACAGTGAGGGCAGAAAAGGCTGAGGAAGGACAGCCTGGGGTTGCAGCAGCAGGTGATTTCAGAGATAAAGGTGGTTTAATGGTCACTTGCCTCTGCTGATAGCCCCATGTACTAACATGCCTGATGCTGGGCTAAGTGCTCTGCATGGATGTGCTCATTAAGTTCTGGCTCTGGGTAACCCTGGGACACAAGCTGTTATTATCCTCCTTTTACAGAGCAATAGTGGAGGCTTGGGTTGGAGGCACTAAGCTCTCTGGCACCTACCACCTTTTCTCTATCCCTAGAAAATTTAAGTCCTATGGAGTGGGTGACAGACAGAGGACAGGAGCTGGGTGCCCAAGCCATGACCTCACTGCGTGGATCTTTCCCAAGGCTGCTCTATACTCTAACATGGAAAGACTGGGATAATCGATGTCAAGCAGACTGCTGCTCACATTGGACTGGGCTTCACAGGCCCCTGATTTATAATCCTTACTTTCGGGTGACAAAATGTAGTTAGAAGGCATGTGAGATAGCTTAATGGGTGACAGGGATTGGTGTGAAGGCCTTGACAATCTGAGTTCAATCCCCAGGTGCCAGCTTGGGGAGGAGAGAATGGAACCCTAAAAGTTTTACTCTGACTTCCACGCAAGGACTGTGGCCTGTATGTGTCCGCACAGACTATACTATATTAATGCAACAGTAATGAAATAAGATTGTAAAATACATACAAATGCAGTCAGAGAGAGAAGGCATCGCAGATGCCACAGCTGCATGCCAGAGCAGGATTCAGACCCCACACCCTTGGGTTCCTAGTAGCTCCATGTCCTTCAGAAGCTTTAGTTAGCTTCTCCCAGAAGAAGGCTGATAACCATACTGCAGACCTCACTGTGAGTGCCTAGAACTGAATGATGATAACCTTGGGGCTCACGGGCTGTTTAGACAGCAAGGCAGATGCAGTAACTGTCTTCCTGTGTAATGTACCACGCTAGAGGCAGCCACTCGGAAAATTGAAAAATGATGACAGCCCAAATTAGGTGACCATTTTGGTATCAGTCAATGGTTTGAAGTTGTGAAGGAGCTGGATAAAACCAGAAAGGCCTTTTTGTCAAAGCTGTCTGCAAGGAGAAAGAAGCAAGCCTTGGGACAGAGCCAGCACCACAGGAAGGGCTAAGCCTCCCCACTGGCTTCCTAGAACATCTCTTGGGTCCTTCCAACCCTACAACTCTCGCTGGGTGTTCTTCACCATAACAGGAAGTGGGGAACTTGACTTCTAACCCTCAGCTCCCTTTCTCAGGGCTTGTGCTGCCTGAGTTTTACTTTTAGCAGGGGTAAAGATTATTGAGTTGACAGCATGGGCCTCTGTTAAAGAGTAGTGTGGCAGTGGAAGCACATTTGGGAGGGACAGGCAGAGGGGGAAAACGGGCTGGTGGCCCAGCTGGTAAATGCTTAGGGCCTGGCTGTCTTAGAGCTGTCAAGAACCCAGAAGCACAGAAGCCAAGCTAGGAGGAGCCCATGGCTTAGCCCTGACCTATCCTGTCCTCTGCTCCATCCTTATTGTCCGAGATTGGCTATCATTCTCTGGCAGACGGTTTCACCAAATCCCTCTAAAACATAAACTAAAATGAAAGAAGAGGCTGTGGGGACAGAGAGGGAAGCTATGTTTGCTGTATCTGCTGGAGCCAGGAACTGCGCGAGACATTCCACAAATTCCCTTAATCCTCTCTGCATGCCTCTAAGACATGTATGAAAGGAAACAAGAACTTGATGTGTTAAGTGCCTGCTGTGGGCCAAAACAGTGTCACATGTGCTATTTCATTTATCCATAATACTAGCCTCTTGTGGTCATAAGAACAAACTCAACCTGGCGAGGCCAAGTCACTTGCCTGTGTTTCCAAAGTTAATACCTGGCAGAGTGGTGGTATGCTTGGCACTCAATCCAAAGCCCAGGCAGGAACCTGGGCAAGGAGAAATAAGAAAAGTCACCATGGTGGGAAAGGGGTATCATATCATATAGAGTGGCTGGCTTGTAAGGCGGGAGGAGAGGTCCCCAGATTTTAGGTGACAGATGATGAAACAGGTGACTTACAGTCACTTACTGTGTCACCTACAGGCATGTGGAATGGGGTCCTTGAAGCATGCACTGGAGATTGATTGCTGGAAGGTTCTTGGCCAGTCTGAATAGCACGAATGCACCGAGAAGCAACACAGTAGAGGTTGAAGTTGTATATTGCACCCTAAGCCCATGTTGTTTACTTAGATGGCATCAGTGCCAATGAAAAGCCCTTAGGGAGGTGGGTTTCTCTTATTCTGGGAAAGATTTTGATTGGATACAGGGTGATATTGTCAGTCCCACAGAAATGACTGACTTTGCCTAGTAACCACTGTGCCAGGTCTGCAGTCCACACAGCCTGAGCCCTGAGTTTTGTGTGTTCGGAGTAATGAGGACCCTGACACAAAGCTCACATCCAACTGCAGCGATGAATAGCTGTGCAGCCTTGGACAACTTGGGCAGCCTCCCTGAGCCTCAGTCACTAACTTCAGTTTCTGACTGCCCCAGTAGCAGGTTTAGACATCTTCCTGAGTTATTATGAATACCAGCAGAAGAGAGCCTGGCCTGAAGTATTTGGGGCCTATGGCCAAGGCAGGAAGTCAGAGCTTAGTAATGAACTATATAGATGAGGAAAGTTCCAGAAGAGACCAAAACAAAGTTTTCCCATCTATAAATTGAGATAGGTAGATAGGAGGGACTATATAGTATGGATATTTTATACCCCTCTCAACCTCTCTAGTTTCATATTCTATGGTTTATTAGATTTGAGTCAGTAGATCATGGAATGGTCATTTCTCATTGGGTAGACCAGTTGTCTGATGGCTTAGTGGTATGGAAGAATTTCAGTCTTTATCTAACTAAAGGTATGCTTCTCTAACTGTGGCAGGGTTTAAGATGCTGTGGGACAATGATCTTATACCCTGTAAAGGTTTGTCAGTTGTACTGGTTTAATAAAATGTTGATTGGCTAGTAGCCAGGCAGGAAGTATAGGCAGATAGGCAGGGTGACCAGAACAGGAGAATTCTGGGAAGAGGAAAGGGTCAGTTTGCAATCGTCACCCAGACCATGAAGAAGCAAGATGAGAATGCCTCACTGATGCCACCAAGCCACGTGGCTAACACAGACAAGAATTATGGGTTAATGTAAATTATAAGAGGTAATAAGAAGCCTGAGCTAATAGGCCAACCAATTTATAATTAATGTAGATCTCTCTGTGTTTCTTTGGGACTGAACAGTTGTGGGACTGGGCAGGACAGAAATCTCTGCTAACGTTAAGACATCCTATTGCTACAAATTCCAGAGTGCTGAGGGAATCCTTTAATGGACAGTTTTGCTTGGAACACCTCTAATCCCCGTTGGGAACTTTTCAATATCTTGTAATCAACAGGAGGTCACAAAAGGAAAGTGATGGTAATTCTGATGAAAGGTGTCTGGTTTCATCCTGACTTCCACTGCCCCCTCTGCATGCCTTTCCTTCAACTACAAGGACTCTTTATTGCTTTCTCTGATCTTGGAAATTAATAGCTTTAGAATCAGTCCATGCTCCAACATAGACAAGTATTTCCTTCCTTCCTTCCCTCCCTTCCCTTCCTTTCTCTTTGTAATTATTCAACCACAGATAAGGCTGCACTTCCGGGTTCTAAAGGCAGGCACGTGCGGACAGGTCCTCAAGCACAAAGGGCCCTGTGTGACCGATGTGTGCGCATGCGTGGTTACATCCACGTATGACTCAGCTAAACACTTGCATGCATGCGCATGCGTGAGTCACCCGTCATCTGTGTCATTAGTGTGACACAGTCACATCAACCCCCTGTGCGCATGTGCTAGGCTGCTCTTAAAAGATGGATGCGCAATCTCTCACGCCGCAATGCTCTCTCTGCACACAGTTTTCCGGGCCTATACGCACCGCCCCCTCTAATAAATTCCTAAGCCAGTTTGTTGGTGTTCCCGGTCTCCTTCTCACTCTTGCCAGGTAATTTCACTCTTCCCTTCCCTTCCCTTCCCACCCAATTTTGGGTGATTGTTTTATGATCAGAACCCAGGCAGTATCTGCCCGGAACCCCACAGACCTAAGGGCAACCAGTCTGTCATGTCCAGATGCTCCCTTACTGGAGCTCTGAAGCTGGATCCTACTGCCCCTTGGCAGAGTAGGAATAGGCCTCTGATAGTTGGGTGACAATCTAAGCAACCTTGTAAAAACCTGATAGATCTCTTTGGGATCCTCAAAGTGGCACAATTCCCCCTGAACAATTGTGATCCACTCCTAAATGTAGCCATGTCTGTGGGAAAAAACTTGTGCTTTGCCTGCATGACTTCTTGTTAACTGGGCCTAATCACAATCATATGATTGTATTCTAAATAACACCCCATTAGCCAGCAATTTACATAAAAAATTAATATATTCATTAACCTTCTAGGGTTCCTGGGGGCATTCTTTTTTAAATAAAATAAGAAAGCCCCAAGAACACAGTAATGCTGAAATAGGTGGCCTTCCCAGTCATCCATAGCCATTAGGAGAAGCCTTTCTAATCTTCCCGGAGGGCAGAGGGCAATTTGGCAACACTCACTGAAGCCTTTAAAATGCACTTACCCTCTAGCCCAGCACTTCTAGGGATTTACCTGAGAATGAGAAGTCAGTGTGTTCAGAAATGTATCAATAAGGCCATTTGTTGAAGTATGCTTTAAAAAGAGGAGGTGGAAGCTAGCAGTGGGAAGTACACTATCAAGTTGTGGAGCATGGGCAGTAGGGTCCCCAGACCCTAGAAACACGGCCACAGCAGAGCAACACTACCAGAAAAGGTGATTACAGTGCATTTCAGGCTTCTGGTTTTTGGTGGTGGTGGTATCGAGACGGTGTTTCTCCCTTGTAGCCTAGGCTGGCCTTAGACCTGAGATTCTCCTGCCTCATCCTCCTGACTGCCTGATTTAAAGGCATTGTGCCGACACTCTCATCTCAAGTGACTTTTAGATCTCAGCTTTGTGGTGGTTGGCCCCTAGAGACTCATGCCATGTGTGTGAATGCTTGGCCACAGGGAGTGCTACTCTTCGGAGGTGTGGCCTTGTTGGAGGAGGTGTGTTACTGGAGGGGGGGGGGNGGTAGATTTTGAAGTCTCAAAAGCACAAGCCAGGCCTAGAGGCTCAAAATGTCTTCCTGCTTGCTGCCTGCGGATAAGATATAGAACTCATAGCTCCTTCTCTAGCATCATGTCTACCTGCATGCCTCATGCTTCCTGCCATGATAAGAATGGATTGAACTTCTGAAACTGTAAGCTAGCCCCAATTATATGTTTTTCTTTATAATAGTTACCATGGTCATGGTGTCTCTTCAAAGAAATAAAAACTTAACTAGGACAGAAATTTATTCTACAAAACCCCTGTGTATGTGTGACAGCAAAGACTGGAAAACTGTGTCCATATGTAAAAAAAAGGTGTTGTCTTTCTCTAGTGATACTTATTGCATGCTTAATTTTGGCTCAGAGGCTGAGATGCTAAAGTGTTATTTATCTTCACATTTCAAAAATAATGTGTTACAAGTGTAGGTTTTTTTTTTTTTAACAGGAATGCAAAGCTATGAACTTGATGACCTAGAGCTACCTTGTAGGGCAGCATGGTGAGTTAGACATTCCTGCTGTCTCTCTGGTGAGAATGAGAGTCCTCTTTGTCAAGTCCCAGGCATGCGCAAGGATGGGACTTCATGTTTGGTTTTCTGGAACTTTGAAGGGGAGGCAGCCCTCCTAGAGGAAATGCTGTATTCACGGGTCCATGCCTCTTCTCCCTGGAGTAGGAGAGCATCTAGGGATGAAGTTTGTGACTGAACTAGGCACCGTGGCCACCGGGGGTCAAGTAGTTTTGATCAGTAGGTGTTTGTGGACTCAGGACTGGCTGTGGGAACCATATGCCAAGGCAGACATGGGGGAGAACCTTCCTGTTCTGCAATAGTTGCCCCTTCTGGTTCTGCCTCAATGGTGTAATTGAGCCCTCCTAGGCTCCAATACCTTGGGGATCATCCCCCTTTTAAAGTCCTGGGCAGAGAGTCTTTCTTTCCAGAGTGGGATGAGTGTGAGCTTGACAGGGTTTAGTCTCTCATGAGACAGGCCTGTGAAGGATCATGTAGATTAAGTTGCCCGAGAAGGGAAGAACCACCCTAAATCTGGGCCCTATCATTCCATAGTCTGGGGGCCCAGCCTGCCTAGGAGGACGTGAGCCCAGGTGTTCACTGCTCCCTGCTTCCTGATGGCTGTTACAGTGTGACCAGGCCCCTCATGCTCTTGGTGCCTTCCCCGCCATGATAGACCCAAACCCTGAAACTGTGAGTCAGACGAACCCTTCCTTCCGTACATCGCTTTTGTGAGATAAACAGTCACAGCAAGGAGACCAGCGATAAGAAGAGCAGCCCTGACGGAAGTAGAAGCAGAAGCACCCTCCTGAGGCTCGGCACTTGAGTGAGCGCACTCCATCCTTCCCCCAGTGCACGCCTCTGGCGGGATCCACATTTGCTGGAGACTCAACCATGCCTATTTTTTTTGAACTGCTGTTGGTCAAGTTTTCTTAAGACTTTGCAGTTCAAGACTATTCTCCGAGCCAAACTGCTGCCCTCTTTGGGTTCTGCTGGGCCTACTCACAAAGATGATCCCAGCTGTGCCTGTTGGCTAGACGGAGGGGTGGGGAGGGTGTGGGTCCCCCAGCTGAGCATCCACCCAGTCATCCTCCTAATCAGTCACGTGCAATTCTGCCTTAACTACAGGTGACCTTGAAGTCTGGGGGAGGGGCTGTAAGATACAGCTGACAAAGAATGAGGGCAGAGGGCTCCGCTTACACAACCACGGGGAAGCCATCGTCCCTGTTGGGTACATAGCTTCCAGTGTGGCTCCTTTAATGTCACAATGCTCCTGCGCACAACCGCCACCGGTTGCTCTGTAAGTCCTGAGAATAAACTTTGGTGAAATTGTGGTTTGTTGTGGGGACCTTAGGAAGAAGGGTAGATACTGTTTGTGTCTCTCCCAGGGGAGGAATTTAACTATGGACTTTCAGCTGAATGCACTCCCAGCCCACAGCATTGCTGGGGACACCCCAGGCTTTGGGCCGTTTACTTCACCTTGGGTACTTCAGCTATGTTATCTGTGAAACACAAGCATTGTGAGGAGTCAATGACAGGGCGCAGTCAGCACTGAGCCCACGGTTGGTGCTCAGTTATCTACCTACACATCAGTTGCCATGGAGATGCTAGTGGACGGAGTAGGGAGAGAAGTTAGTCAAAAGTAGATGGCCTCTCCTGAGCAGGCAGGGCCACCTTGTGGGTCCGTGTGTCCAAGAGCCACCTTGACTGTCACGGCTGTGCTTTCTGGCCTCCAATGGGGCTGTGCTTTCTGGCCTCCAATGGCAACCTGCAGATTCCCAGATTTTGTTCAGCTCCTGCCCTCTCGCCCTGAGATAGACTTAGAATTACAGAGGTTTGTGAGCCTCGTGGGTATGACAGCTCCGATGAGAGCGTAGTTCACAGACCCAAGTGGAAAATGTAATACCTGAGATTTATGCTTCTTAGACCCCAAACAGCGGCCTAGTCACACATCATTGGGAAAGACACAGCCTCTGTGAGAACATGCCTGTTCTGTTTCCCCTGTCAGCCACTGCACTTAGTAGCGATTGACAGGAAGCCTTGAGTCAACCCTCATTTGAGCAAGCAGCCATGAGGTACCTGAGGGTTAGGGTGCTGGGCTCTGATTCTGTGGCTGTGGCAAGCGAGTTGCTTTGGTTCTCTGGACACTGGGTTTGGAACCATGGACAGCAGAGAACCTGACTGTTATGGGAATAGTCAAGAAGGCAGAGAGAACAGACCATCTGCCTTGTTAAGGACAGAGAAGCTGTCATTTGGACACCCTCAGCACTCTCTCTTTCTCTTTTCCCTCCTCCCTCCCTCTCTTTCTCTCTCTTTCTCTCTGTGTGTGTGTGTTTATGTGTGTGTGTTTCTCTGCCTGCCTCTGACTAGTTGCCCTAAAATAAACTGTTTCCTGTCCTATGGAGGACATAATGAGCCATAAACAAATGTTCTGGTGTCATCCATGAGAGCTAGCTGTAGAAGGCTGTGGCCTGGATGGGATTACCTGTAGTCACAGGGAACATGGAAAAATGAGGCCACACCCTCCTGATTACCCTGGAGGATGTTCTTGCTAATATCCCTCAGCATCCAAAGCCCTGTCATGGGAACGAGCCATCCAAACCTTGCAGGTGGCTCTGGGACACTCTGAGATTGAGTCCATTAGCAAGAAAAAGGACTCTTCTCTTGGAGTGGGACTATCAGAGCAGAGACATAGGCACCATTGGCCTGGAGACTGGCTCCCTGGAGGGTCCTTAGCAAGAGGAGAATAGCAGAACAGCCTGTTCAGTCAGGGTTCTATTGCTGTGAAGATACCATGACCATGACAACTCTTATCAGGAAAACATTTAATTGGGGAGGCTCGCTTATAGTTTCAGAGATTCAGTCCATTATCATCATGATGGGGAGCATGGTGGCATGCAGGCAGATGTGGTGCTGGAGGAGTAGCTGAGACTCCTACATCTTGCAGGCAAGAGGAAGTCGACTGAGACACTGAGCAGTATCCTGAGCATAGGAAACCTCAAAGCCCGCCCCTACAGTGACACACTTCCTCCAACAAGGCCATGCCCACTCCAACAAAGCCACACCTCCTAATAGTGCCATTCTCTTTGGGGACCATTTCCTTTCATACCACCACACAGCCCCAGTATTGGTGTGGGGCTGGTGGAAGGACAGGAACCTTTCGACTTTGAGGGGTTTAGACTGATTTCCAGGAGAAGAGAAACAGAGATGACGTTGGGACGCGATCCTAAGTGATGGCTGCAGATAGGCACTGTGCAGGTCCTGTCCCGGGCAGCATGTCAGCACCTACGGCTGTCTACCTGCAGTGCCGTTTCACCCCTCTGCTTGCCTCAAGTGGTCCATAAGCAGTTCACAGGAGTGGACTTTTCCCTGACTCCTTTAGCCATGGGACAGGGTGACTGCCCTTCTCACAGGGGCATGAGGATCTGGAGACCCTGCCCCCCACATTTCCTCACACCTCAACTAATGTGCCTCCAGTGTCTATTTTTAGCCGTTGAGCCAAGGCCTTTCAGGAAATGAGGGGTGAAATACATGCCTGCAGCCACACATTTGCGGTTTGTTTTTATTTTTTCAGAAAAATGATTGCTCTGTTGAGTACAACACTTTCTGATTCTAGAAGAGAATAGACTCTAAGGATCTTGAGTCTGTGGTCGAAAGCCAGAAGGGCCAGTAAAAAGGAGCTGATGACAGAGGGGACGGATCCGGGTCACGCGGAGGGGAAGTGAAGGAGGAGTGGGAGGTGAGCTAGAAGCAACAGGGCCAGCCTCTCATACCTACTTCACAGGTGCGGAAATCGAGGCTGAAAGATTTCTAGTCTTGTCCTAGGAGGCCCTGGGACTTTTGGGCTCCTTCTGAATCCCTTTCCTGTTGAGGTCTGGACCCTAGGCTAATGGTGGGACTGTAATGGGGAAGGGGACCAGGCTTCTGGCTCCACTGCAAGGCAGATGGTACTGTTTGAATGCCTGGGGAGGGAGAGCCTACGAAAGAGCTTCTTACCCACGAAAGAGCTTCTTACCCATGTCCTGCTGTTTCTGGTGGCATGATGTCCTTCTGGGCTTTCCTGTCTCTGGAGAGCCTCAGGGCTAACTGCTGCTTCTCCCAAGGTTACCGTCTTTTCTGCCTCTCCCCACCCAGGGGCTGTCAGGCACTGGGTCCTAGTTGGTAGGATATACCAACCCAGCTTGCCTGGCACCTCCTGTCTTCCTCAGGCACACCCTTCCACACTGACCCTGGGGCAGGAATGCTGGCTCTTTCTCCAGACCCAAGTGCCCTCCCTGCTCTCTGAGGGCAGGCTGGGTGAAGATCATAAGCAAACACATGGCTATGGGTGAACACGTGTGTGTGTGTGTGTGTGTGTGTGTGTGTGTGCTTTAAGGATCTCAGATCCACCCAGGAGTTTAAGCCTTGATAGGAATGTTTCTTGCTCACAGGATAGTCAATCCTCATTTGCTGTCTGTGGCCTCATCCCAACCCTGGGAGCCTCTCACCCATGGTGATACATGTTTCTGAAAATATCACTTGATTCCAAAGAGAATGAACTCTTTCCAATCCTTACATCCAAATTAATAATACGCTTTGAGATGACTTAAGACTCTGTATTCAACCTGCTGACCTACTGTGTGTTAGGCCTGTTTAAATTTAATTTTCCTTTGAGAGAATAATGTGATCAATCTTACTATGTCTTGGATTTCCCACACAATCAGCTTGTACAACCTACACAAAATGCACAGCTTTAATCTTAAAGTATGTATTCTTCAGTGCTCCTGACCAGACTAGTATGCATGTGTGTGGTGGTGGTGGGGTGTTGTGATAATCACTTATTGAAAGCAGCCAAAAGTTTGAAAGCAACCTTAAACAAAAGAAACACCCCATAAATGTTAGAATCAACATGAAGATGGAGGGGGATATGACATCTATGCATGAATTTGAGTGTTATATGAACCATCTGGGGTCAGTGACGTCACTTCTTCATTGGCAAGATTCTGTGAACGATCTCTGTAAGAATTCCTCATTCCATCCTCACACCATGCTTTCTGTGCTGTTCAATAAATGCAGAGCAAGGTCAGGGACAGACACACAGACAGACACAGGCACATCAGATAGGCTACAAGGACAGACAGATCACACACATACATGACAGACAACAGTCAGAGGGAAGACACAAGGAAAGAAATGGAGAATTCAAATTTGGGCTCATTCTTGGTCAAACTAAACCAAGAGGAAGTTTCTATCTTCATTCCTTGTATGACACTGGTTCATTTTGATATCCCCTCTGAGCTTATCATTAATGCGTCAACCCATGACTCACCATCTGTGTCCACTACCCCGGCTACTTTCCTGAAGTCCTTCCCTAGCCCCGAGCCTTCTATATGCTGCCTCTTGTCCAGCCTGGACCCCACATCAGTCCCATGTCTCAGCTAGAGCATCCACACTCAGGACAGTCCTTTGGGCCTGCTGGAGCAGGGGTGGTGCTAATTGTGCAACTGCCTTGTGTGTTTGCTGAACCATACTTCTAAAACACCTGAAACACCTTCTGTGCTCTTTCTTCTCACAGGACAGCAGCTAGCAAGTGCCTTGGGTGCTGTTGTCTACCCCC
>LOEQ01002130.1:32473-46541 GCA_001685075.1 Bramus lutescens | reverse complement strand
TTCCTGAGCAAAGAGAAAAGCCGCATGTGGCAAGAGTTTGAGGGTAGAGAGGGGCCCAGGCTGTGGTCCAGTTACCAGTTAGGAGCAGCTTGAGCTGACCAGTGTCTGGACAGAGGGCTTGTCCTAAGAAGGGTGTGATTATTAGCTTTAATTGTTGACCTGATGCAACCTAGAATCACCTGGGACGAGATGCCCAGTGAAGGATTATCTGCACTGGGCTAGCGTGAGGGCAGGTCTGTGAGATGTTGTCTTGACTGCCTGATTTGATGTGGAAGACAACCCCCCTCCCCCGCAGCCTAAATGTGGTGGTATCTTCTGGTAGGCCCTGGACATGGAAAAAAGCAAGATTTGCTTTTTTGCTTCCTTGGCCTTTAGTCTTGATGGTTGCAGGGGTCTGGAGGTTGGGAGCGTCTCTGAGACCACCAAGGTTATCAGAGTGTCAATCCACAGGAGATAAGAAGGCAGTTTGGTTCACCCTGACTCAGTAGCTGGTGTTGGTTCAGACTTTGAGAGTCTGACCTCCAAGTAGTTTATTTTAGGCATCTTTAAATTTGTAAAAGAAAAGGTTTCCTGGTGATAATTAATTCAATCCCATGAGCACAACAAAGTTTAAGATGTGACTGCACGGGAACTCTTGGAAAGTACAAGTGACCTCTTCCATAAAGATAGGTCCTACAGATTAACAGAGGAAACAGGCTAAAAGGTAAACAATGCTCATGATAAGGGTCTGAGGAAGACTTAGTCTTGTAGTCTATGCAAGGGTCACCAGGCTATTAAACACACCGTTCCCAGCCTTCTGGGCAGCAAACAGATTATATAACTCTCCCTTTGAAGAGACAGCTCTGTGTGTTTAACTTTCCTGGTCCCCAAGGGCTTATCTGTGAGCACAGGACCTCCGGGCTTCCTACAGCTGGGGATTTATTGACCCTGTGGCTACTGCGACTCATTCCCTGATAGTAGAACAAGCTTCTTCTGACTTTCCCCATGGACTTAAGACCAGCAGCTCCCCAGAAATCCTCCAGGCCTTTGGTACCAGACAGACTGTTAAGGCACCCAGCCTTGTGAGCTGAGTTTTTAGTGGGATCTCAACCTCTTTGTTCTGAGACAGCCATTGTTGGAGTACCCCGACCACATGCTGTAAGCCAGTTGAATACCCCCTCAAAAAAATTCTATCAGTTCGGAGAGGTTCTAAGTCAAGAGGACAAATTCACAAGGTGTGGACATCGCAGTGCTCAGGGTGTAGTACTGATGGTGGGGAGGAAGAAGGAGAAACAGACAAGAGCAACCAGACCCAGTCAGCTTGGAAATTCAGCAAGCAGCAGCCATTTGTTTACCTTCACAGATGGTGAGACAAATAAACCAAGGCACACAGAGGCAGGGAGAGAACCTGCTGCAACCTGTTCCTTTCATGACGGAGGTTTCCTGGCCAGGTCCAGCCTTGGCTANGCCTTGCTGCTGTTCTGACTTCCTCTCCTGCAACTGGAGGGACCTAATAAGAAAACAAGCCTGCTTCTGCTTCTCCCTGACTGCAGTATTGTCAGAGCTCCCTATTGTCAATGCAAACATCCAGACCTCTTAGTCTGACTCCCCTAGTTACTCTGGTACCTTCCGCTAGCCCTTCTGGAGCCTTCTCCTAGATATCCTGGAGCCCTCCCCTAAGCTATCCCAGAGCCCCTAACCCCAGCTATTCTGGAGCTCCTAACCCCAGCTATCCTGGTACCTTCCCCTAGCTATCCTGGAGCTCCTAACCCCAGCTATCCTGGTACCTTCCCTTAGCTATCCTGGAGCTCCTAACCCCAGCTATCCTGGTACCTTCCCCTAGCTATCCTGGAGCTCCTAACCCCAGCTATCCTGGAGCTCCTAACCCCAGCTATTCTGGTACCTTCCCCTAGCTATCCTGAAGCCCTCCTCTACCTATCCTGATACCTTCCCCTGGCTACCCTGGCTCAGGGCTCCCTGGAGCTCTTGGAGGTCTCTAAACACTTTAACCTCTCACATCACCCATGTTGTTTGAATGTGACCTTCCCTGTCCCCAACATCTCTTCTTGCCTTCCTCTGGAAATATGTACTCTCCCTTGGGACTCAAGTTAAAGAATTTTTGCCACAGACACCCACCTACACACAGACTATCACATTTCCTGGGATGAGGACATATGTCCTATTTGCCTGTGCTGTCCCTAGACGTTGCACAGGTGACAGCCCTCATTACACAGATGGTCATGGTCTACTTCCTCCTATGTGCCCCTTCCTAGAAAAGGACCCAAATGAAGCCACTGTGCAGACAGCATAGAATCCTTCTTAGTGGAGGTCGGGGAGGGCTAGAGGGCTTTCTCAAGCCGTGGCTTCCTTCCGCTTGAGCTGTAGGGTCATAAGTTCTGGGGGCTCACTCATGGACAGCAGTTTATAGAGGCCCCTAGTTTCCTCCTGAGGCTCTGAAGCAAGGGCAGGCCAGGTGTTTTGCCGCACATTTATTTCCTTCACTGCCTGCCACCCGAGGGGGCCTCCTATTCGCCTCAGTTAAAGGGACAGATTGGTCTCCAGCTCTTTGCCAGAGCAGTGTGCTGACAGTCAGAAGCAGGGCCATCAGAGGGGCCGCTAACAGCAAGGATGCGAAAGATTCGCATCCTGAGAATCTGTTTGCATACATCCCAGCTGTAATTTCTTCCCTCAGGAGAACGGGATGTAATGTGTCTGACAGGCGTTCAATAACTGGGGTAGAAAGAGAAAAAAATAACAGGCTGCTGGGACTTCAAAAGCAGCACTTTCTTGGCAAAAAGGATGCAGTAACAACTTGATGAGATAAAAGGTATGAAGCCCCGAGCTGCACTGTGATTCAGGATGAAGACAGACAATGTCCAGAATGTGGCTCTAACAACATCTCAAGATACATGAGCACAGGCTGGTGTGGGACAACCATGACTTCCAGTGTGAGATGAGCTCATGACACAGGTGTATATGTGTGTACTGGGGGTGGGGAGTAAGTATACGAATGGAGGTGGAGAGAAACAGGTTGGTGGTCCACCTGGAGTTTCTCTGATGGAGTGGATTGTTTGTGTTTAGGAATGTTTTAAGAGTGTGAATGTTCTATGAGGGCTGTATGTGATCTAAGTGTGTGCATGCATGGACTTTGTATGACTGTGGAGATTGTATCAGCTAGCTAGAGCCATAATAATGCTGCATAACAAACCACTTCAAATCTCCGTAACTTAGAACAGTCTTTAGAGACAGCTTCACCCAGCAGAGCTAGCTTAGGTATTCCTGGCTCTTTGATTGATTCAGGGACCAGGCTGCCAGTTGTGATCAGGTTTACCCGTATGTCATGCTCCTTGGCCTGTTGCTGCAGGAACTGGTGCCAGTGCTGGGTGTCTCAGTCTGTCTCTCTTCTGAGAGCTAGGAAGCAGGAACTATTCTAGCACAGCTCAGGCTCTGTACTTTCCTGATCTGAGAATACCAGGCTCAAGCATCAGTGTGGTGGTGAACTTGGGTTGTCAGCTTGATTGGATTAAGATGCACCTACAGCTTTAATGGGGGCATAACTCTAGAGTCTCTCTATCAGGAACTCATTTATTTGGTGGGGGCAATTTCAAGACAGCACAACATTCAGGTTGTGGAATGACTGATGCTCACTGCATTCACTCAGGTTTATAGTGAGAATTCAAAGCAGAAAAATATTAAAAGTGCAGCTTAATTGCCAGGCAGTGGTCATGCACACCTTTAATCCCAGCACTCGGGGAGGCAGAGGCAGGAGGATCTCTGAGTTAGAGGCCAGCCTGGTCTACAGAGCTAGATCCAGGACAGCCAGGGCCAAACAGAGAAACCCTGTCTCAAATTAACAAAACAAAACAAAACAAAAACAGAAATGAAAATCCAAACAAACAACAGCAGCGACAACAAAAAGCTATGTGTAGTGGCACACATCCTTAATTCCAGGCAACAGCAGATGAATCTCCTTGAATCTCCGTGAGTTCAAGGCCAGTCTGATCTACATAATGAGTTCAAGACAGCCAGGGCTACACAGAGATACTGTCTCAAAAAAAAAAAAAAGGTGCAGTTTAATAAGGAAAGCAGCATAAAAGATATGATGTAGCTAGAGCTAGAATTGTAAACAGATCAGGTTTTGACAAAGGGACTGTCCTTAAAGAGTCTGAAACCACTAACAAACCACTAATGGCAAAGAATTTCTGTAAGAACAACAAGACAGGTATCTTGAGGGCAAGACCCCACGCACAGACGGCTCCAGCTTATAAAATGAAGAATCTATTTAAAGGGACAGAGCCTAACCTGAGACTATCCCTGGCCTTAAGAATTACCTACACTAAAAACAACTGCTTAGGGAAGTGTTTTCTCTTGTTCCTCCAAGAAGGCAGATAGACATTGCTCTAGGTGTGGTACAGGTGGGCCTGGCTACATCTTGAACTGGCAGCTGAACTTGGTGTTAACTACGTTGGTCTGGTTTTGAGGACATGTAACGTGTAAGAGTGAGGTTGTGAAGGTTTGCACCAAGGTTCCAGAGAGCCACCAAGACCAACCACATGAATCAGGGTCTGATTCCTCCCACGGAAGCGGCCATTGTGTGAGGCTCTGAAGGTAACGCCTCAGCTGTAATGGAGACCTGAGAACACTGGAAATGCTGGAAATATGGGCTGTACAGGTACCCCTTGGAAAACTGGCCCAATGGAGAGACCACGGGTTCCACAGGACGCAGAGCTGGAGGGATGAGGCTGACCAAAGCCGCTGAGCCCAGAGGGTATCACCGAGAATGTCAGAGGGCAGCCTTGGAACTGTAGGATTTGTGATTTCTCTGCTGGGCTCTGGTCTCATCTTTCCATTCTGTGCCCCCCATTCCTCCCTTTTGGAATGAAAATGTTTACTAGGTCCCACTGGAAATATGTACCTTAAGATTTTTTTTATAGGGGTCACAGTTAAGAGATTGCTTTGACCCACAGGAGGAGACTGGACTGTGGGGCTTTTGAGCAATTTCAGAACTATTACAACTCTGGGGACTCGTAGAGATATGAAAAGTGCTTTGTATTGTGAGATAAACACAAGACTTTGGGGACCAGGGGTAGAAGCTTATGGTTTAAACTGAAGATATTCGAGGGTTAATTTTACAAGAGCTGGGCCTGTGAGAATTAATTTTGACTGTCAACCTGATCAAATTAGCACATGTAGGTGGAGACTGCCCTTTTGTTTCCCAGATACCCAGACCTGAAATAATCACACAGAAACTATATTAATTACAACAGTGCTTGGCCAATGACTTAGACACATTCCCGGTTAACTCTTATATCTTGAATTAATCCATTTATATTAATCTATGTATCACCACAAGGCTGTGGCCTACTGGTAGGCGTCTTTCTCCTTCGGCAGCTACATGGCATCTCTTTGACTTCACCTTCTTTTTCTCCTCTATCTGCTCGGAGTATCCCACCTTGCTGTATTCTGCCCTGCCATAGGCCAAAGCAGTTTTATTCATTAACCAATGGTAACAAAACACATTCACAGCATACAAGGGGGAATCCCACATCAAGTACATGCATAACGCATTAGTAAGACACATCCTCAGTGTGTCTATGAGGGAATTCCCAGAGAAGATTATCTAACGGGTTATGACCTGCTCCGAGTGTGGGTGGTGCCATCCCATAGGCTGGAGTCCCAGACTGAATAGAAAGGATGGCATTTCTCTTTATCTGTTTCCTGATCTGCACAGGGGTGAGCAAGCAGTCTCATGTTCCGGCCATCACAACTGCAGATGCTCCAACTTTCTCCATGACAATGGACAGAGTCCTTAAATTGTGATACAATATCAATAGACTTTCTGGTAGTTTGAATCAGAAATATCCCTCATGGGTTTGTGTATTTGAAAGCTTGATCTCCAGCTGGTGGTACTATCTGGGGAGGTTATGAGACATTTAGGAGGTGAAGTCTTGCTGGAGGAAGTGTAACACTGCGGGCAGACATTGCTGATTTATATAGCCTTAGCCTGCTTCTTGTTCACTTTCTCTGCTTCCTGTGTATGGGTGGAAATGTGATTAGCCAATTTCCTGTTCCTGTTGCCATGCCATGCCCTCTCTGCCATAATAGACTCTCCCTCTGGACCCATAAGCCAGAACAAACTTTTATTTAAGTTGCTTTTGGCCATGGCATTTTATGGCAGCAACAGAAACAGGTCCTTCCTCCTTTATGTTGCTTCCTTCATCAAAGCAATTGGAAAAAAATAACAATACAGTCAAAGGAGAATGCTATTCTCAGCATGACACCATTCTAGTGAAAGGGAACCATGGCCAGTGTTGTTCTATTGCCATGAGCAAGGCTTCAAATGATATGGGAATTCTGGGTTTGCATGTAGACTCTCATGGGTCACTGTATGTACATTCAGAACTTTGTTCAATGATGAATGCATAGAAACATAAAACTGCTTGAGTAAGAACTAAAGAAAGTAAGAACTAAAAGAGAAAAATACCCAGGGCTGCAAGGCCATTGCTACTGTGTGAATTTAGTGTACCCTTCTGATATCCACTATGACATGGAAATTTAAAGCCACACAAAGCTACTTTGCATACTCACTGCCTTCATGGTCTGTAATGCTTTCTCCTTTACCAGCTAAAGAGGCAAATGGGAAGAGCTCAGCCAAGGAGGTATCATTGTCTAAGTGGCTCTGGCCATGGAGGCCATGTCGCATTTGGGGACAGAGACAAAGCTAAGATGAAAAGGAGAGTTGCGGGGCTGCTCCCCAGGCAAACTTCACTGAAAGCATCTCCTTCAGTTAGAAGAAAGGCTGAGACCCAGGAGAAGACCAGAAACAAGCCCGATGAGTTTCAGGCATGAGGCTCCAGTAGGCAAGTTCTCTTTCTCCCATACTAGTGTTGTGGTAGCACTCTACGGGAGCACCCTGCGGGAGCACCGTTAGGGAACATGCCATGGGAGCATATTACAGCAGCCCATTAGGCTGTTCCTCATCACCTTACTAGAATGGAGCCAAACTTCCTCTGTTAGTTACACTTGCCCTATATTTTTCCCCCATTGGATAAATTTTTAATTTTTTATAACAGGATTGGGAAATTTTCAAAGCAGGCTCTCCAAGGCAGGCTCCAAATGTGCCATGTATTTGATGAAAAACTCAAGGCTTCCAGATGGGTCACTACAAGGCTCAAAGGGGAAGTAAGAAGCAGGGTTCTCTGGCCTGAGGGAGGAGCCATCGTTCAGAGCACTAGGACTCAGGCTATTACGGAACTCATGTGTCTTTGAGCCATATGCTGCTGGAGCGCCAGCCACCTTATTGCCAGGCATGATGCAAGGTTCTGAGCTCTAGGGAAGATTGAAACAAGCAATGTGAGGCTGTAGCTCATTTGGCTGCCTTAGTAAGGGGTCATAAGTACAAGTGTCACAGCTCTGAGGGGAAAGGTAAGGGTATCCTGGCCGTTGGGAGCCAAGGAATACCAAAGTCACCCCGCACAAAAAACCTCACACATTTATTGGGAAACAAACCTCAGTGATTTATTGGGAAAGACACAAGACAGTGACCACCTCTGCTCAAGAGAGAAGCAGCCAAGAACTGAGCAGGAGGCAGGTTTTATATAGGGTTTCTTGGGAGGTGGGTAAGTGGAGCTTCCCAGGGTGGCCTGGGATTGGTGGGATGTTATAGCATGATCATAGGGCAAGCTCAGGGATTGGTGGAATTCTGTGGCCTGATCTTGAACTTTTTTTTTCCCTCTCTGTAGGGTAGAGCTTAGCCAGCCATCAGCATCTCTAGGGGCTGGAAACAGTAGTCTGGGGGCAGGGCTTACCCCCTGGTGCTCTGAGGGGCTTACAATAAGCTGTTAACGTTTATAAGAGCTACAATGTGCTTCTCATAGTTCCTGAGTCCTAGAGTCCAAAGCCAGGAGCTAGCAAGGTAAAGTAAGACTGCTGAGTCATCCATCCTACAGGGCTCATCATGGTCTGGGACAGGTGGACAGGCGAGCTCTGTGATGTTCCTTTGATAAAGGTGCTCATCCTATTTCGGAGATCCCCACTCTCAGACCTGATCATCCCTTAGTGTTGTCACATGAAAAGGAAGGAAGGCGTGCTGAGCAGTCCTCAAATATCCTTACTCTCAAGGTGATAGCCAGTCCTCAACATAGCAGGCTTTACCCTTGTGGATCTCAGCTCTCAAAGAAACTGAGAGGCAATGAAGGAACCCACAGAACAGTCAGTAGGTGGTAGGAGAGGCCATCTGGGACCTCACTGGGGCTGAGGGAGAGGGGTGGGGAGGAGGTACATGGCCAACTGCCATGGGAATGATGCCTCCCAGCTGTCAGTTGCCAGGAAGGGGACCAGCTCAGCACAGCCTAGCCAAAGATGAATATGAATCCCAGGTTGGTCCCTTGACTGTCTCTGAAGTCAGGGTTGGCCTCAGATTGTGAAGTCCTCCTGCCATCCCCTTCTTCCAGAGCAAAACACATCTTGGCTTGGATTTGAGGCTGTGACCCACAGGCCTATTTTAGCATGCCCCACCCCCACCCCGCTCAAGGTCAAGTTCACTGCTAGCCCTTACATCTTGCATCCTTGTCATCCCTCTTCAGGGAGAATTGGGCATCACCTCAGGGATTGAAGGCAGATCACACAGGGATGTTGAGAGCTGGGGACCACTTCCTTATCGTCTTCTTCCTGCTATCCACAGATCCCAAGGCTTCCAAGTAGTCTTGGCTTAAGGCCCACAGTGAGACCCTTATTAGGAAGCTCAGGGAAGAGGCCAATTCCTGAAACGAAGTCCATTAAGATCACAGGGCCAAGCCGGGCGGTGGTGGCACACACCTTTAATCCCAGCACTTGGGAGGCAGAGGCAGGNNNATCTCTGTGAGTTTGAGGCCAGCCTGGTCTACAAGAGCTAGTTCCAGGACAGCTAGAACTGTTATACAGAGAAACCCTGTCTCAATAAACAAACAAAACAAATGAACAAATAGACAAAAAGGATCAGAGGGCCATGTATGTCATGAGCCTGAAGGAGTTCCCCTTACTCGTCTGCTGGCTGGTCCAGGGATACTCACGCAGCATGTGCTGTGTGCACTCTTGAGCTTGCCATCTGGATGCTGGCACCATGGGCAGCTGGACTGTGAATGCTGCATGGGGAGCATGTGCTGTGCTGTCAAGGACCAGAAGAAAGAGCAGAGGCAGTGCAGTGGGCATTACATGTAGAGGGGAGGCAGAGGAGGTCCCAGTGAGGATGGGGTGGCATCTAGGTGGGACAGAATGCTGTCTGGAATCCCGTCTCTCCAAGACAAACCCTCGTAGGTGGGATCAGTGTCCCTTATATAAGGGACTTCAGAGTACTCTCTTCCTCCTCTCCCCATGGGAGGAGTCACTATCTACAGCCTGGAAAGGATCCCTCACTAGACCCTGACCCCGCTGCGTCTCTGACCCCATAAGGGATCAATTTTGTTGCTTTTTAGCCATGTAACCTAAGGTACTTTGTTATGGATGTGTGGATGCACTGAGACAGTCTCCCCCATCCCATCTCCCCCCTGCTTGGAGAGACAGTGGTGATCCGCTCACGGCCTAACGAGAGATTTTGATGATTGCTTGTCAGGTTTTTTTTTTTTTATTAGGAAGGAGTTGATAAATCTTCATGCTGGAGAAGAGTGGGTGGGATTAGAGCTAGACAATGGCACAGGTGTGAGGGGCACCCTCCCCTGAACCAGACGACCCAGATCTCAGGGAGGGGGCAAGGGATTTGAAACAAGAGAGGTCTGTGCTTGGCCGAATCCCCAGTGCACGGTCCGCCACTTCCAGTTCCACTTTACTTTTCAGGGGAAAGATGATTAAAATACTTGTGAAGTGACACGGCTCAGGTTTTAACAATTTTCCAATCTTTTACAGATGGCAACCCATGCTCATTTGGTGAATAGCATTTGCAGCAATTTGACTTTCCCAGGGATGTTAACTTGGTTTTCCTAGAAGCAACAGCTCCCCTTGCACACAACTCTTTCCTTGGTTTGAATTATATATAATGAAGTCGCACAATTACAATTACACATAAAGCTGGCATAAACAGGTTTGGGCTATCACATGGGATTTTGAATGCATGTGAAATTGAATAAATGGGAGTAGGACATGGACAGGCAGAGAGCGCAGCCCTTGCAGACAGCATGCGTATACTGGCTCCATCAGAGAATCCAGTCTGCGAAGAGGGAGAGAGTTGGCTTTTTAGCCACTCCAACCACCTCTGTGAGGTGGAAGCTAACAAAAAGAACCTCTACAGAATCTTTGAGGGAAGTATTATACCTTGTCTGCATTTAACAAGAAGCAGAGAGACCAGGTGGTGATGGTGCACACCTTTAATCCCAGCACTCTAGAGGCAGAGACAGGCGGATCTCTGTGAGTTTGAGGCCAGCCTGGTCTACAAAGTGAGTTCCAGGACAACCTTGGCTACACACAGAGAAGCCCTGCCTCAAAAAACCAAACCAAACCAACAAACAAAAGAAAATAAAACAAGTAGAGATAAAGACAAGGATTTGAATATAGGCAGTTTATTGATCAAGAAACTTGGGTAGAGGTGGGCAGGATGTGAAGAAGCCTAAGGTATGCTCACAGAAGCTGCCAATCTTGGCATCTGGAGCTTAGGCAGGCTGAGACGTTAGGAAGCTAATACTGCATATGTGTGTCAGTCATCCTATTTATAGGATGGGGAAGCTGGAGCAATCATTCAGCGGTTCCCATGCAGCCTTGGTTGAGTGTTGTCATGGGAGCAAAGGCTGCAAATGCAGAATTCCTGTGGCAGCCTGAGCAAGCTCTCAAGCTGAGCATTGGAAGCAGCAAGTATCAGTCTCAATAGGTGCACTGCCCAGGGACAAGAGGTGTTTTTTAGGGTCAATGAACACATTTCTATTTATTTTTTGGAAAAGTCGTGACTTTCAAGTTGAAGAAAAAGCTTTAACATGTAAAGTTAATATACTTATGTTTACAATAATGTCATCATAAAATATCTCCTAAATATGTTTTCACTGTGGTGTGCCTTCCATCAGGTTGGGCTTCCATAACAACATTCCACAGACCAGAAAGTTTAAACAACAGAAATTTATTTGTCATAATTCTGGGACTGGAAGACTAGTATCAAGGTACTGGGTAACTCGGTTCCTGGTGGGAACTCTCTGACTTGCAGGAAACTGCCATGGAGCTGCTGCATCCTCACGTTGCCTTTCAGGGGCATTCCCTTGGGATGGTGGCATTCTTCTCACTGTTTCTTTTCTTTTTCTTTCTTACAAATCTCCAATCCTATCAAGTTAGGACTCCACTCTCGCAGTCTTATCAAACCTGGGTTATCTCTTAAAGTCATAGCTCTAGTTATAACCATGCTATGGGCTACAGCTGCAGCCCAGGGCATCTGAGGAATGACACTTTCATCTACACGAAGCAAATGGTCCAATATTATCTGACTGTAGCCCTGGTTGGGGGTCCTGATCACAGGAATCAATAGGTATTGACATGGAAGGGACAAGAGGTTGCCACTGTAGCAGAGGCAACATTTGATAGAGAGAAATGATGCTGGGATAATACAATGTGGGTAGAGAGGACAGTGAACATGAGGGGAGCCCTCAGATAGTGAGGCAGTGATGGGGCCAAAACTTCTAGGGGTTCCACACAGGCATAGAGGAGCTGCCTCTATGTAAGCCAGGTAAACCAGTGGGCTGAAAAGATTGGAGGACATGTCAACTTGTGTTGGAGGTGATGTGGTTTCAGGCTGGAGATGAGAGTTGGCTCCTGAGGTTAATTAGAGATTAAAGGCCAGAGATAATAGGGGTAAGGAAGTACATGCCTGGCTATCCATGTGGGTTGCCCACATGACTACCAATTGTTTAAAGCGATGTAGTATTTGCTCGCTGAGGATATCACGGTAGATGACATCACCATGCCAAGAGTACAAGGATTCACGCCGAAAAACAGGAAGTCAGAGAGCTTAGGGTACCACAAACCTTTCTGAGAAGTGCCTCATTACCCAAGGACCTCCCAGCAGCCCTTCCTCCCAAAGGCTTCCCCACAGCAATCCTGCCACCGTGAGCGATCTGCCACCCCCAGATCATAACATGATGCAGGTAGATGGTAGCAGATAGAATGTGACCAATGTGACAGGTGAGCAGAGTTCATACTAAGATAGCCAGGGGTGGGTGGTGGACAGGGACAGCGATACCAAAACTGTCCCTGTAGTATGGGAAAGCAGCCAAGCTACAGGCACTGCTGAGGAGCATGGTCTGAGAAAGACCAGTGCCTTCTTATTTCCCCAACATCAGTCCTCTCCTGGTCAGCAGGATTGCCTAAAATTCTCCCACCAGACAGCGGAGGAGTTGGTATGAGAATGCAGCCCTTCACACTGAGTCATGCGGCTGGTTTACAAAGGGGGGCAGGTATCAGACTGCTGACAGATAAACTCCTTTCTTAGTAGGTAAGATTAAAATATTAAATAGCTGTCTATCCTCCCCCAAGTTAATGCATAGATTAAATATAATTCCAATCAAAAGATGTTTTAAAATCAATACGCTTTGAAGTCTCCTGTGAAAAAAGGACTTGGCAAGAATTTCAAAGAATGTTCTGAGAACGAAGAGCTACAAGGCAAGGAATAATAGGGAGAGAGGGTGGTGGGGAACGAAATCAACCCAAAACCACACTGTAAAGCAAAGCTGTTGAAACCTGGGCACCAGCTCCTCATGGAAAGGGGTGGAAGGGGACAGCTCCGAGCCGGCCTGCAATGACTGGGTCTACTTCCCAAATAGAATGAAGGAAGATGTGTTCTAAAACTGTTGGGTGGTAGAAGAACCATTCAGGATAAAAGATCAGGTTAGGAGGCTGGAGAGGTGCTTCAGTAGTTAAGAATGTCTACTGCTCTTTCGGGGGACCTGGGTTTGGTTCTGAGCACCCACATCATGTGACTCATTACCACTTGTAACTCCAGTTCCAGGGTACCCAACCCCATCTTCTGGCTTCTATGAGCAACTGCACTCACATGGTGCACACAGACTAACACAGATACACATGCATAAATAAAAATAAACCAACCTTTAAAAAGATCTGCACAACATCACATGCCCAATAAACTCCAAGATCGATTAAAGCATGAAATGTGAAAAAAGTAAGTTTTAGATAAACTAGTGGAATGGAAACCAGAACAAACCATCAGATCCGTGTGGGAATTATTCAACTTCCAAGTAGTGGGAGTGACTGCAAGAGTGGCTGGGTTGAGTGTGGAAGGTCTTCAGATTCCCAGATAATGACATCAACACCAGGAGAATGTATCAGAGGGCATGCTGGGAGAATGTTTACACCACAACGGGAGGGAACAGAATTTTAAAACATAGCTGACAATAAATGAGTATCTATGATAGCTAAAGAGTTTCAGGGCTTTTAAGCACTAAAACCACAATGATAGCAAAGAAAAGATCTGGTAAAAGTCAATCATGAGAGAAGAGCAAATGGCTAGTAGTTAGAGCAATTAAGCTTGGATTATCATTCTGTACTATCAAAGAAACTATTACTTTGTACCATTGTGCCATTTGACCTTGGAGCACTGAGGTTAGAGTGGGAAGGACACACTCACCAAAGCCAGCAGCATTATCACCAGGGATGCTGTGTGACAATGATACAGAGCAAGATGCACAAAGATTCACCTGGTCTAAGTGATTCATTCTTTCCCCACATAAAACTGTGTACCAAGGAGACTCATCAAATGGGGGCAAAATCCACATCTACAACATTGTTCATTAACATTAGAATAGCGTGTTAGATAGTAGAACAGAACACAGAGAAAAAGACCTGACCTAAATGTTCAAAGAGAAGAAGCTACTGTAGTTGCAGAGTAGCTTCTCTGCATAGTGGACTATATTCAGCTGGTAAACTACACAGAGAAGATTAGTATTAGTTGCTGTGTTGGGGCTAAGGTTTAAGTAACTTGGAGAGGGGAATCTGTGTGTATAAGTTATGTGTGTGTACATATACACGTGTATGAGGTACTCACCTTTGTGTGCCTATGTGGAGGCCAGAGGTCAGGTCAATCTTGTGTGTTTTCTTCAACCATCTCTCTCTCTCTCTCTCTCTCTCT
>LOEQ01002130.1:16698-32125 GCA_001685075.1 Bramus lutescens | reverse complement strand
CTTCCTCCCTCCCTTCCTCCCTCCTTTCCTCCCTCCCTCTCTCCCTCCTTCCCTCCCTCCCTTCCTCTCTTCCTCTTCCCTTTCTTCTTCCTCTTTCTCCTCCTTTTCTTTTTTACCTGTCCCTCTCCCTCCCTTCCTCTTCTCTCTCTTCTCTCTTTCTTTTTTACTTCTCCCTCTCCCTTCCCTCCTTCCATCCCAACAACAATACAACATATACACAGAGCCCATAGACTCTGGATTTCCCACAATAACCCCCATTCAGCAAGACTAGAGTTGGGCAGGAGCTTGGGGGCCTGGAGGAGTTGGGGATCTGCTTTCATTTTCCAAACATACTCCTCCATTAGGTAGGAATCCAAAGAATGAAACATTAGAAGTACAACCTACATATTTAGGAAACTTGCACATACTAGCTACAGCTACATTGCCAATGAACCTGAGTACTATTTTAGGTGTATCTGGAGGAAAAAAAAATCCCCTCCTGGTGAAAATGCATCACATTTTCAGCAAAGCCACAAATCTCAACACTCTGGGCATCTGCATCCTGGTCTAACAGGAGAGCTTGTGTTCCCTGGATCTTTCTAGCCATTCATTCCTTCTAGGGGCTGCCGCACACCCCCACCTCAAAGGTACCCATTGGTCGGCTGGGGGTTCCCTGCTCCCTGTGCTGTGCTTCTCGCCTTGCTGCTGACCACTGCCAGTGGGGTGTGTTCCCAAGCCGCAGTCAGGCCCTTTGGAGAGCCAACTTCTGCCCAGTCCGTGTCTGTGGAGTCCAGCCTGGCTGCTGCAAAGCTCAATTCTTCTTTCTACCCTTGGCGGTTTGGTGGGGGGGAGAGTTTCCTGGGTAGTGATGGGATGTTGTCTCTTAGTCAAGCAACCTCTTCTTCCCATGTTTCAGAGTTGAGGCTGGGGCTACTTGGGGGGATTGAGAAGAGAGGGCCAGGCTGTTTTTAAATGGGCTTTGCCCTATTCTGGTCTATCTGGGTCACCATGTCAGTGTAGCTGTCTGTCAGTTTTTTCTATTCTGATGCTTTTCTCTCAGGGCTCCAAAGTCTTTCCTCCTTGTCAGACCCTCTCCAGGGGCTTGGCTCCTCAGAGTCTTCCACAGAGGCCGGCAGAAGTGTCAGTCTGCATTGATTGACTCTCAGTTCTTGCTTCCTGAATTCTGGCCTCCAAATGGTTCAGCTGAGGTCACCTAGAGTTTGCTTCTGTACTCCAGAGTATTCTGTGAAAGACAAGGGTCCCTTCTGTTCAGGGAACACAGGACACCAGGGCAGAGTGGCCTTTTGTCTCCTTCTAGCCTGATAGGTGTCTCGTTGGTAAGCCAGTCGGGAGAACATATGTAGTTCTCACTGGGAAGCAATGGAGCCATGGGGCAGATGATCTGAACGAATCAGAAACCACCCAGCTGGAAGCCAGCTCACCCTGGTCTCAGCAAAGACAGATTTCGTAAAGCTTTTCCAAGCTGGGTTTGTTTCCCACACACAGCACCATGAGTCAGGAGAGGAGCTGCTTTTGACTGTGTGTTCAGGAGGTTGATGGTTTGGCTGTCACAGGCCCCGGGTTCAGGCAGGGAAGACGAGGTGGTGTGGTGTGTCGTTCCTGCCACTCCCTGCCCTACGGCATGTGTTGCTGTTGCATTTTTGACAGTGCAGACCAGCCTGATAAATTCATCTCAGATCCTGAGGATGCCCCAGCATGTCTCTTCCGGAGAAATGAACTTTAATTTATTTAAATTTAATGGAAAAGCATATGGAGGGGAACGGGAAGCTAATTTAAAATAGTGCTCAAAGCAATCAATATGTTAACAGATTCCTTCAACTTTCTATGCTTGGTTGCAGGAAAAAAGAAACCACACCAAAAAAAAAAAATCCTTTAAAATGTAAGCTGATCCCTCCCCTCCTCTCCCCTCTTCCTGTGTTATGAAAATGTTGTTTCTGATGTTTGGAACTGGCTTCCAGAGAGTTTAAATCAACCAGTATGTAAACATTAAAATACGTTCTGGAAACTATAGATCATCTTATGCCATCAGAAATGGGACTGGAGGTGACTTTAGTCCAAAGGCCTGTTTGGCATGCCATAGCATGCAAAACATCCCATGTTGGAAGTAGCTAGTGTGTCCCTTATACACTGGAGTTTCCTCATCCCCAAAGAGGATATTAATACCTCTTCATACTCTAGTGAGAAGACAAGGGGTGTGGAGCAGAGCTTGCTGTACAAATTGCAAAAATTGTTCACCCAGAATGTTCTCTGGGAACGCCTGGCTCCCAAGTAACCATTGTTTCTTTGAGAGTTAAGGGCATAGTCTTCTCACTGCAGCCTTTGGAGGAGACATCCTAGCAAGTGTGGTCCCCAAGGACTTATAAAGTTCAGCCAAGCGGATCTTTGGAGACCAAGGTTGATATACCCTTGTCCCTAGCTGTCTGTGTATAAGCCACAATGTTGGACAGTTCTGCCACTTCTCTAATCTCTTGTTGGCTGCAGTCTCTTCTTTCTGCATCTTCTTGTGAGGCTGTGTGGTGTGGCCCAAAGGATAGAGCCTTGCAACCAAGGACTTGACATCTGTTCCTGGCAGGCTTCCTGCCTGTGGGAATTCCCTGTCAGTCCTGTCTGGAGTCCTCTGCAATGTGTTCTCTGGGTGGCCTGAGGGAAAGAGTCAGCCATAGCAATGCGATGTAAGAGTAGCTACCATCACTCCTGAAGCCTAGGTCCAGAGCAACTGTATCCTGAGCAAGCTCACACTCCAGCATTTGGCACTAAGCTGGCCTTGATTTCGAGAGGTGGGGACAGGCTGGAAGAGTGGCTGGTAGTTATTTAATTTCTTTGATTCTTTGTGGAAGTAAAAGCTGAATGGGAAAAAAATCAGGCATGTTCTTAAGTCTTTCTGTGTAAAGTACCTCTTGGTTCTCAAACCAGGTCAAAAGTAGCCTTTTTGTGTGTATTGTTTTTGCTTTTGTTTTGAGGTCAGTTTTTATGTAGCCCAGGCTGGCTTTGAACTCCCTACACTGCTAAGAATGACCTTGAACTTCTGATTCTGCTGCCTTCACTCCATGAATGCTGGGATTATAGATGTGTGTTGTGCTATCACATCTCAGTGTATGGCATTTTCTTACTAACTGTTCTATTGCTGTGAAGAGATACCATGACCACGGCAACTACTATAGGAGGGAGAATTTAATTGGGGGTCTTGCTTATAGTTTCAAAGGCTGATTCCATGATCATAGCAGAAAAGATGGCAGCATACAGGCAGGTGCTAGAGCAATAGCGGAGAGCTACATCCTGATCCATAGATAACACAGAGAGAGACTCTGGACTTGGCTTTTAAAAAATCTCAAAACCCACCCCCAGTGACACACTTCCTCCAACAAGGCCACACCTTCTAATCTTTTTAAACAGTGCCACTCCCTGGTGACCAAGCATTCAAATATGTGAGCTTATGGTGACCATTCTCATTCAAAATATCACAGTTGTGTTGAGGATAGAGTCCAGAACGTTATTCATGATAGGTAGGCAAAGATACATCTCTTGCCCACAAGACAGCCTTTTATTTATTTATTATCCTTCCTTCCTTCCTTCCTTTCTTCCTTCCTTTCTTTGGTTTTTCAAGACAGGGTTTCTCCGTGTAACAAGCCTGGCTGTTCTGGAACTTGCTCTACATACCAGGCTGGCCTCAAACTCACAGAGATCAGCTTGCCTCTGCCTTCTGAGTACTGGGATTAAAGACACATGCCACCACTACCTGGTTACAGCCTTTTAAAAAGGAAATCTGCCCAGAGTGGCACCCTCTCTGCAACTTCCTTGAGTCTAAGACAAGGTCGACTGTTTCCTTCTGAAATTTGGAAAGCAGCTGGTCGACACCATCAGAATCCCAATCTTCAGTCTGTCTCAGCATTGACCTTCAAGGGCTGGATTAAGATTCTGGAGAATCTCCCTGCTCTATGCCAGGTGCATGGGGACCTCATTTGCTTATATATTAAAAAAAAAAGAGAAACACTTCTGGAGCATTTTAGACTCTTGGATGTAATCAAAATTTGCCCCATTGTATTTCCTCCTTAAAAACAAGCATCCATGGGTTATCTAGTTACCTCCCAGGCTTGTGTAATGGTGGGCTTCATTTCCATAACGTGTCTCTGACAGGGCTTCCTAGCCTTAGAGGAGAAAATTAGACATACTGTCTATAGCACTCAGGTCCAGGATGAATGTCTGAAAAGAATCTATAGGTCACTCTTGTGGTATGTCAGCTTTGGGAGTGTCCAGTGGGATCAGAAATCCAGAAGGAGCAACAATATCAGAGTCCCAGGAGAGATGGAGAGGATCCTAGGAATTGCTTTCTCCAAAGGCCCGTCTTCCCCATGATGCAACCTTCCATAGAGTCACACAGTAGTCTAGGCAGGACCAAGATTTGGCTTTGGAGAAATCCCAGCCCTGGCTAACTGCAGACACACAGAAATCTGCCACTCATGTAAAAGCCCTTGATGCCAAGAAGGTTTGAGCATGAGGAAGCAATGGACACAGAAGTGTGGAATGGGGCTGGGTGCCTATGGCTGAGGCTCCCTGGGGGCTGATGTGTGCTGGAATGGGGGAAACAAGAAGGTATGGAGTTTCATGTCTTTTGCACTGGGGACCAGGTGGCTTTGGAGCCCCTCAGCCTTTGCAAGCTCCACAGCAGAGGTGACTAATCTCTTTCCCTGCAGCCTCGCCCCTCCTCACCTGCAGGACAGGGATTGCGAACATACCCCACTGGATCATTCTCAGCACTGCTGGACCTGGGTTTTGCCTCCGCTGCCCACTGAGCAAAGCTCTCTTTTTCTTTTGATTCCTTCCATTAGTGTTGTTTCAACTAAATATTTTGCCAGCTCTTTTTGGATCTAACTGAAGAACTCCCACCAGCCATTATCAAGAAGAGATTTCTCACCTTGTCCCTGTGGACTGTGCAGGTGGTTCTGTCTCATCAGAACCCAGCCAGCCTGGGCAGCTGCAGTGCAGGGGATATGCACAGCATTTTCTTCAACTTGCAGACGTGCCCTGTTGGCCAGGGGTGGCCTCTACAGAGGCTCTGCTTCTCTTGTGGGGAGGGCAACACCCAGGCAAGCCCTCTCTCATGCCTTGCATATAAAACAGTGCAGGGCACCACTGAGACATATAATGTGGGAGCTATAAATGGGAGCCTAGCTCTATTTTTAGAAATAGTGTTCCCAACAGCAATGTCATGAAAGGTCTATAATTTTTCCTGGGCTGAGAAGAAAATGCAGCTCCATCAGTATTTGGGAACGTGTCTCAAGTGCGGGTTTGAGGGGACATGATTGTTTAGGCCCTCCCTTCTGTGGCCCAGGTCCCTGGGTGGGAGAATGGGACACTGTCTCTAGAGGGTTAGCCTGGGTGGTCTGTGTGTTGGCTTTGAATTAACAAGTCTAGGTCAGGAGTACTGGGTCTGTGGCTGTGGTTGGGTCTGTAGCGAGGGTATCCGGAGTAGGCCCACGCCCCTTGGGCTGGTAGGAAAAGTTTAATGAACCCCCAAGTACTAAGGGAAGTCTTGTCATCTAGGGGGGAAGGCACTCAATAAATGACAACCCTGAACACTGTCTACAGGATCTGAGCCAGCCATTATTCTGTCCCCAAGTGTCCTGGTTGTCACTGCTCTTCGTATGGGTACCTATCTGCAACTCACCACAGACAGAGTGTAGGTAACCACACACAAGTCGCAAGAATGGACACTTTAGTTCAACAAGAACTGAGAACAGGGCTGGCCAAGGCAGGAAACCAAGTTAAGAGGTCAGCATTTTGGCCTGGAAAAGACTTTATCTGAGGGCCTGAGTGAATGAGCGGGGCAGGCAGGCTGACTTTTAACCCAATAGGTCTTCTCTAACCGCTGTAAAGTGGGTCCCTCTCACTTCCCACGGAACAGGTACGAGGGGCCTCCTGGGAGCTGTGGGGAAGACAGGGTGTGTTTGTCACCTTGCCATGACGAAATACAGGCCAAGAAGCAAATCAAGAGAGAAAGGGTCTATTTTGGCTTACCATTCAAGGTCGTTCCATTGTCATGGGGACCACACTACAGCAGGCAAGGAAGGCATGGCGGCAGGAGCAGGAGGCAGCTGGCCACATCGCATCTGCAGTTGGGAAGCCAAGAGAGATGAAGGCTTAGGGTCAACCAGCTTCTTCTTCTTCACGCAGTTCAGGACCCAAGCCCAGGGAAAAGGGCTGCCATCCTTTAGGGTGGGTTTCCTCCCTCAATTAACCAACAAGACATTCCTCACAGACATGCCCAGAGGCTAATCTCATCTAAATAACCTTTCATAGTTGTCCTAGAGGCTGGCCTCCTAGGTAATCCCAGATCCTATCAAACTGATGGTCAACACTAGCTGCCACCCAAGGTTAGAATGCCATTCCACATCTACTCCGTGGGCATCTGGGATTCAGCTCCTTATCCAGGAATGGTATCAAGTCCTGGCTTTGGTTTCCTTCTTCCCCCTCAGAAACAAAACTGTCACCCAACATTTCCCACAGTCAAGACTGCAGATGGCTTGGTGAGACACTGGAGGTTTAATCCATCTTTAAAAAATACCACAGGAAACAAACGAGGCCTGTTCCAATGGAGAAGGTTGTATGGGGACTACCTTGCCCAGATAGGCCCGAGTTTGAGAAGAAAAGACCAGGGCAGAGGTGACAGTGCCCAAGTGGAAGGCCTGGCACAGCATCTTAGCTTCTGGGGATTGTGTCCACATAGGAGGCCCTGAGAAGCTCAAGGACTGTGTGCCACAGGGACCGGGAAGTTGTGCTTGTCCTCCCCACTGACCTGTCCCCACCTGACCCTGGAGGCAGGAGATAGTAACAGGCTCCTTTGAACAGAAAACCTAAGGGGAGATGGTAGGAGGCAAGAGCCACATGCTGGTTACAGCCAAGTGACGGGGTGTCCAGAGGGAGCGTGTGCATTCCACATGCACTGTGGGTCTGTGGCTCATCTTGGTAGGACCTGTACTGGCTGCTCCTAGGGTTGGCTTTGGGGACGTTTCTGCCTACAATAGTAGCCTCTGATGTGACAGAGGTTTCCTGCTGTGTCTCTGGGAAAAGGTGCCTGGCCTGTGATTTTGTGTATGTTTGTACACATGGATGTTTGCTCACATGGATATGTGTGCCTGTCTATGTGTACATGAAAGCATGTATGTGAGAATGAATGTGTATGTCTGTATGTACACATGCACAATCATTTAAGCTTGTGTGAACACTTCACACACACAGCCTACTCTTTTTCATTAGTTACCCAAAGTGAATCCCCTGCTCAACTGCCCAGCCTGGGTGGGGCCCTGCCCCTGCTTTCTTCCTAGTTCTTGTAATTCAGTGGTTCTCAGCCTTCCTAATGTTCCTAACCATAAATTCTTTCATTGCTACTTCATAACTGTAATTTTGCTACTGTTGTGAATCGTAATGTAAATATCTAATATGTGACCCCTAAGGGGTTGACATGCATAGGTTGAGAACCACTGTTGTAGTTGGACGTCCCTCCTCTGGTTGCCACATATACAGGGCTGACCATACCCAGCCTCTCTTCTGTGTTGGAACACCCAGAGATGGCCTGTGTGCAGCTGTTGAATGTCTCCCTACTCTCTCAGTGCCTTCTCTGAAATGGCCCTTCCTCTGTACCCACAATGCTTAGCACTTGCTGACAGGGGCCTGCACTCTCTGATTCACACTGGAGGAGAGCTGGCAATGAGAAGACACTTTGGAGTTGAGTCCTGGTGCTGCCACCTCTCTACTGGGTGGCTGTGAACAGATCACTCTATACTCTGCTGACAATGGGGCCAGGAATTCTGCTCTTTTTGGCTGTTTAGAGAATCCCCGTAGTACTAAAGCAGTAGAAGCTGGCCCTCGGGGTTGGAGAGTTAAGAGCACTGGCTGCTCTTCCAGAGGTCCTGAGCTCAGTTCCCAGCAACCACACGGTGGCTCACAGCCATGTACAGTGGGACCAGATGCCCTCTTCTGACATAAAGTCACACAAGCCAGCAGAGCGCCCAGATACACAAAATAAATAAATCTTTCTTTAAAAAAAGAAGATGTTGTCTCCCTGCTTCTTCTAGCCACGGGGCTGAGCTCATCTCTGTGAGCTTGAGAGCATGTGTAGATCTGAACCACTCTGAACTAACTGAGATCACAGTCAGGAGCCCTTCTGTGGGGGCTGGAGGTTTGGGAGAGTGGGGAGCATAGGGGATGATCAAGCTAAAATGTGGCTCCACCTTGGACCTAGTAGTGGCTTAAATGTTCCTCTCAGGAACTTAAGGTGACCAGGCATGGATGGTCCTGACTAGAGGTTGGCATAGAATGGGATTCTCATTTCTACCCTCACCACCTGCCCTTCCATCACCCCCTCCCACCCTTGCCTTCTATGGATTGGTTGATAAATCTTGCACTCTCAATGATGAGGGATGAGAGTGGCAGGTGGGTAAAGGGACCACGGTGTATGGGTCATTGCCAGGCTTCTAGGTGCCCCATGTGGCCTGTCAGCTTTCCTCAGCTACAACAGAACCTCTACTGATGTGAGTAGATGAAGAACATGCTGGGAAAACTCAATCAGTCCACATCACAAGGAAAAGATCAATGGTGGATAGTGGGATCTAGACTCACAGATATGTGAAGAAAGCTTTCCTGTGACCTGGCTTACCACCCCTAACATGGAGGACTCTTTCCCCAAATTACAGTCTATGGTGAAACAAAAAGGCTTCTGGGTAGGAAAACATCACTGTGACCTGGGACTCTCCAGACAAATTGGTAGGAAGCAAGTTTAAGCCTGTTCCTCAAAGATGGCTACTGCTTCTCAAAATGACTGCCGTGCCTTCTCCTCAGCCATTGACCACAGGTGGAAAGTCCAGAACCTTTGTTCTTTCAGGAAGCACAAGGCCAAGGGGTTGCTATACTTTCTAGCAGCTTTTGATGTCCCTAAAGTTGACTATAAGAGGGTAGGGACAAGTTTCAGTCTTTAGTCCTGAAAGACAAGTGCCACTTTTCAAGATGGCTACCGCATCGTGCCCTCAGGCATTGGCTACAGGTGGAAGCTGCTAGGACAATTGAGAGGAGCACGGGGAAGCTCTGAAGAGCTGTCTTCCTGAGAGGGTCTCCTGTGGCCGGGAGGCCTCCTCGGGGCTCTAACTCAGCTTCCAGAGTCCATAGTCATTTTCCAACCACTCAGAGCCTCTGTCCTGACTGTGAGGCTTGACAATATCCAGGTTTATTATGAGGGCTGAATGAGCTGTGTGGCTGGGCCTCCTTGCTCTGAGGTCCATCTGCCCACTGACCTGTAGAACACCCAAGGACTCCAGTCAGACTCCACGTTGTTGAGGGGAGGCTTGCAAGGTTTTTCAGGGGCGGGGGAAGCAATGAGGGGGACCATAAGACACAGAGGGGTTTCCCCACTTGCCTTTTGGGAGACCAAGTGGAAGTCAGGGCTCATCACGCTTGAGTTAGAGGTGTCTAACTCAATCCATTTAGTTCCTCAAGAAAGAGCCTCCACCCTCAGATCCCTCCTCCTCAATTTCTGCCAGCTCCCTGAGTGAGCTGGTCTCCTCGCTGTCCCCCTTTCCCAGCTGCTGCTCATCGAGGGCACCCATCTTGCTTCCTCGTAGTCTTCCTCCCTGGCATTTCTTCCTGTTTGCCCCTCACTGTCCAGTGTGGTCATCCTCAGCCGTGTCTGGCTCTACTGGCGAGCAGGAGTCCCTTCCCGAGGCGCTCCCCGACCTTCCCACCCCTCCCCATTCTTCTGGCTCAGATCCATCCGCTTTCCTGACCCTGTGTTTGCTGAGGTCAGGGACGGTGCCCACCCTGTTGCCATTATGTCCCCAGTCCTTGCTGTGTGTTGCTTCTTCACGAAAGACTCACACCAATTGACAGACTGAACAGTCTTGCTTTGTCCCGTGAGACTGGCAAATAAAGTTTGACTTCCAGTCCAAGAGGAGTCCCCACATCTCCACCTTTTAGCTACTGCTGCCTCTGGCTTCGAACACAAGTTTAAAAATAACGAACGCCGCAGTTTGGGCTCATGCTTCGTCATAGAAGGTGATTTGTTGAGTTCCTGGAACCCTGGTTGGGTCTAGTTTTCATGAAAAGTCAAACTTCTCAATTAGGTCGATACTGGAAATTTCCAGGTCAAAGTCTGGGCTCTGGTAGCCCAAAGAAGTAGGCTCATTTATATCTAAAATGCCATTTACAGAGAAAATGATAGTGAAGAGCAAAGAAAGGAGATTTATCCAACATGACCACATCAGGAGAAAACAGCAACAACAAATGAAGAGGCTCAGAGTGTCCTCAACCTTCCTAATGCTGTGACCCTTTAATATCGTCCCTTACACTGTGCTGAATCCCCAACTGGAAAATTATTTCATTGCTATTTCATAACTGCAAATTTGCTACTGTTATGGATCATAATGTGGATATCTGATATGCAAGATACCTGACCCCAGGAGAGGTCTTGACCTACATATTAAGAATCGATGATCTGAAGGGTCCTGACAAAAGGCTGCGCTGAAGTAGAGAGCAAGGAGTATGCATAGCTAAGCAGTTCTGGTCCAACTGTTCTCATTCATCACTGACCCCTCATTGTCTCAAGAGCACCAGCCTCTCCTTCAAAGTGGTCCAGAAATTTTCAGAACTGTTTGAAATCTCTTTCCGGAAACCAAGTTTCTACTCTGGCTCATCCAAGGGCCCCAGCCTTTCCTTTCATCCAGTATGGGAGTCTGGGTAAATTTTTATTGTTTAAATTTTTAAATTATTTGTATTTGTGTGTTTTATGTGTGTGCGCGCATGTGTACGTGTGTGTGTGTGTGTGTGTGTGTGTGCATGTGAATACCAGAGGCGTGTCAGACCCCCAGAAACAGAACTGCAGAAAGTTGTGAGTCCCTGTAAGCAAACGCTGGGAGCGAAGTCTTTTACAAGTCCTTTGCAAGAGGAGCTCACATCTCCACTGAGCCATCTCTCCAGTCCCCACATTTGAATTCTTTGAGGTCTATTGTCTGATAGCCCAAGGGAGGGCACAAGTGTCTTTTTTTTTTTTATCTCCTCTCCTGCCAGAATGGTTACAAGATCAATTATTTTTTCATGCAGAAACAAAAATCCATACCAGCAGTTTGGTTAAATTAAGTCTCCCCATGCTATTCCCTTCCCTAGGCCCAGCCTCCAGATCTGAATTTCAAGCTTGAAGGTTCCTGCAGAGTCTGCAGGCGCCTGGCCCAGGAACAGGTGGGAGCCAGGCCTGGGCTAGGACAATGCCTTGCCTTTTTCAGATGATTCCATGGCTCTGGGGAAAACTCTCTGAGTTCACTCTTTTTCTGCCAGCCCTTCAGCAGGTTAGTGTAGCTTAGTAGTTAGCAATCACAATATGAGCTGGGCTAATTATCCCCAAAAGTCAAAAGAAAAACACAGATGTTTTTAAAGCTGCACTGTAGAGATTTTGCTTTTTCGATTGTAATAATTTAGCATGCAAAATGAGTTGGATGCCGCCTTTCCCTGAGACTTAATTTCCAAGGTAGAGTGAAGAAAATCCTACTGATTTTGTAAAGAACAGTCTTGGGCAGCGAGGGTGGGCAAACACACACAGTAATTTTCAAAACCAAGAAAGGAGGCTGGATTGAATAAATCAATGGTCTCTGCTCCTGGGAATGAGTTAAATCTTTCTCCTAAATGAAAACTTGTGGGAGGTTCCTTGGTGCTGAAATGCAAAATGCCAGGTATGTGTTTATGCTTGCACTGCTGCCATGTCTGCAGAGAGATCACCAGCAGAAGGAATCTAGGAAGATGAGTGGATCTCCTAGCTGGCTCTGAGGGGGGTGGGGCTGCCCTCACTGAGTTTCAGATCACAGCTCTGGCCACCTTATTGATTCATCACTCATATTCTGTTATAAACACAGAAAGATATTTACCTGGAAGGCCCTGAGGGACTGCACCAGTCAGGGTTCTATAGAGGAATGGAACTGGTAGATTGAATATATATCCAATATATCCTATATTGACTATATTAATGTATAGACTGAGTAGACATTAAGAGGATTTATCAGATTGGCTTTCTTTACACCAGAGATGCTGAGAACTGTAGCTGCTCAGTCCACAGTGATGGCTGCCTCAGCTGTCCCAATCTTGTACTGAAGACCTGAAGGACTCCTGAAGGATGATGTGGGATGTCCTTCTGTGTATGTGTTGCTTTTATTGGATGATGAATAAAGTTGTTTGGGCCAATGGCTTAGTAGATTAAAGCCAGGCTGGAAAACTGAACAGAGAGATATATACAGAAAGAGTAGGTAGAGTCAGAGAGTTGCCATGTCGCTGCCAAAAGAGAAAGAGGCCTGGAATATTTACCAGTAGGGTACAGCCTCATGGCGATATGCAGATTAATAGAAATGGATTAATTCAAGATGTAAGAACCAGCTAGAAATACACCTGAGTCATTGGCCAAGCAGTGTTATAATAATATAGTTTCTGTGTGATTATTTGGGACTGGGTGACCGGGAAATGAACGAGCAGTCTCCAATTACAGATGCCACAAACATGGGCCAAATATATCCACCTAAAACCTGAGAGGGCTTGGGAAGAAATTCTAGACACAAAAGAACAGACTTAAGCACAACTTCTTGGTAGTAGCATTTTCTTGGGTGGGCTCTGTTTGCTGGCAGCGAGCAGAGGTGTGGCTCTTTTAAGAGAAGGCTTCCTGACTCAGCATTAACAGCAAAAACTTCATGGCTTCTTTAAGAGACAGGGGTTCTGGCTCTATTGGGAGGTCTTTCTACAAAGCAGTTAGGGTTTGTGAGCAGAGTGCTACAAGTTGCTTAATGGTGACATAGACCTGCTTCGTTTCTGGAGCTGGAGTGGTGAGCCTGGCTGACAGAGCAGGCAGTGAACATACCTCTGCCATATTGAAAGGCCAAGAGAGGAGGAGCCAGCATCCAGGGCTGCTGTGACCATGCTGCTTGCCATTTTATAATGTTCCTTGTCAGAAAAGGATTTCAGATACACAGTAGGACAGATTCAGACGTACAAGACCTCTAAAAGAGACACAGCGTGTTTAAAAATGTACATAGGCTTAGGAGAGAGAGGAAAAAGAGTATAGATAAGAGTACAGACAATGACAGATTAAAGGAGTAAAGATAATAAAATTAATATTAAAAAGTAGTAGAGTAAAAAAATAAGCCATGTAAAGATGGAATATACACAGAGAGTCTGAATTATGCATATTATTGTGTTTTCTTTGAATTTTTTGACTGCAGAGAGACATTTGATTATGGGGGCTGCTAAGTTAAACAACACACATTTTAAAGGTGTCTTGACTTCAAAATTTGGGTTTAAGGATATGTTGCTTTGGAAAAGAGGCTCTTCTTTTGTTTCCACAGAAGATGAGAACCTGTGGTTTCCTTCCAGGCTAATGTGATTTAATGGAACAAGACTCCCTGAACAGTTTCCATGAACCCTAAAAATACTTCATTCAACAAACAGCAGGAAGCAGTTTGGAGTAAACAATGCCCAAATTCCCAAAATGATTGTTTATAAAGGTTTGTTTTCATTTAAAGGGACATATGATATAGAGATGAATACTTTGCATTGATATGGATCTTGGTCTATTGATACAAATTTCATTCATTCGTTTGTTACACTGTGAATATATATATTTCTACTCTTATTTAAGGTATATGTTTGTGTAGCTCATTTAAAACTGTAATGTATACTTTAGAAATATAGATTAATAGTCATCTGTAATAACCAAACTTTTAATTATGTTAGGTTTTCTAGATATATATAGATTTCAGTTAGATAGATAATTTTCAACACTCCAAAGATCTACAGAATATGGTATTTAAAAGATTTTAAGAATTTAGGCTTATCTCAATGGTGAGACACTTCTGCTTCAGGCAGCACCATTTTCTTCAAGAGGATGATGGGCATTAAAGGGAGTTTGCTAGCCATTTGGGCAAGAAACTGCTCTTGCCTGGACTGCTTGCGGGTATGCTGTATGAACTGGACATGCAGGACTCACAGAAAAGTGACTGTGAACTTTCCAAAAGATGGGATGGTCCTTCAGGGTTCCTGCTTCAGAGAAGAAACTGCCAGACATTCTGCAGGACACAGAAGAAAGCAACTGATTTACTTTGCCATTACAAGGCAGAACAGATCTTCAAATTTCCTGCTTCATAAAAATATCTGCCAGATACTATGGATCTCTAGGCTAAAGATCGATGCCCCACATTACAGAAGAGGCAGCAAGATGTCTCTGTCAATTCTAAAGTTTTGGAAGTTGCTTACAATTCACTTCTTGTTTACTTAGTTAATATTACATCCTTCTGGGGTCTTTGATGAGTTGAAGACAGATAGTTAAAGTTTTCCTTATGATAAAAGATAAAAGATTAGATATGAATCTTTCCAGGTACAAATAGACTAAATATTAAGCCTAATTCTTGTTTGATACCTGTTTTGTATATGTAGTTTTACTATGTTAAAGTTAAAACCTTTTTTATTTAGACAGAAAAGGGGAGATGATGCAGGATGTCCTTCTGCATATGTGTTGCTTTTATTGGTTGATGAATAAAGCTGTTTGGGCCAATGGCTTAGCAGATTAAAGCCAGGCTGGAAAACTGAACAGAGATATATAGAGAAAGAGTAGGCAGAGTCAGAGAGACACCATGTAGCTGCCGAAGGAGAAAGATACGCAGAACTTTTCCCAGTAGGCCACAGCCTCGTGGTGATACACAGATTAATAGAAATGGGTTAATTCAAGATGTAAGAGCCAGATAGAAATACACCTGAGTCATTGGTCAAGCAGTATTGTAATTAATATAGTTTCTGTGTGATCATTCAGGTCTGGGTGACCAGGAAATGAACCAGCAGTTTCCCACTGCAGAAGGACCACTGGTCTTCAGCACATGTTGGAAACCTGAAGAGGCTGGTTTCTGGTGTCAGGAAGAACAGCAATAGCAGCAGCAGCAGCAGCAGGGGGCATAAACTTGACAACACGATGCAAACAAAGTAGATGAACTTGCCAGCATGACAGGAAGGCAATTAGGCGAAAAACAAAAACAAAAAACAAAGCTGCTCTCTGACCTCCTTTCCCCAGGCTGCCCCTGGAAAGTTCCTGCCCACGTTTAGGGTTGGGCTTCCTGCTTCACATAACCCGATTGAGAAAATCTCTCACAGGTGTGCCGAGCAGTTTGTCCCTGACTTGTTTCCAAAACCTTTTTGGATGGAGCTAGAAAACATCACTTTGAGTGAGGTAACCCAGACACAGAAAGACAATTATCATATGTACTCACTCTGAAGTGGTTTTTAAACATAAAGCAAAGAAAACCAGCCCTCAAATCACAATCCTAGAGAACCTAGACAACAATGAGGACACTAAGAGAAACATACATGGATCTAATCTACATGGGAAGTAGAAAAAGACAAGATCTCCTGAGTAAATTGGGAG
>LOEQ01002129.1:152018-175366 GCA_001685075.1 Bramus lutescens | reverse complement strand
AAAAAAAGCTGCACTGTTTTAAGAGCTAATAAGAAACCTGAGCTAATGAGCCAATCAGCTCTATAACTTATAGAGATCTCTGTGATTTTCTTTGGGGATTGCTGGCTGTGGGGTACTGTATAGGACAGAAACCCCAACATGCCAGCCCCTCATGTCACACTAAAGCCCTTTTATTGGACTCCGGTTGTATTTGTATGACAGACTGAAATTCTTTTTTGCTCCTCTTTTTTCATTGTTTTTATTGAGCTATATATTTTTTCCACTTCCCTCCATTTCTCTCCCCTCCCCTCCCATCCTCTCCCATGGTCCCTATGCTCCTAATTTACTCATGAGATCTTGTCTTTTCCTACTTCCCATGCAAATTAGATCCATGTATGTCTCTCTTAGGGTCTTCTTTGTTGTCTAGGTTCCCTGGGATTGTGAATTGTAGGCTGTTTGGTTATTTATTTATTTATTTATTGCTTTATCGCTTTATGTCCAAAAGTCACTTCTGAGTGAATACATATAATATTTCTCTTTCTGGGTCTGGGTTACCTCACTCAATATGTTTTTTTTTTCTAGATCCATCNGATGGCTAAGAATGTTGAGCATTTCCTTAAGTGTCTTTCAGTCATTTTAGATTCCTCTGTTGAGTGTTCTCTGTTTAGGTTTGTACCCCATTTTTTTAAATTGGATTATTTGTTCTTTTGATTACCAGTTTCCTGAGTTCTTTGTATATTTTGGAGATCAGCCCTCTGTCCGATATGGGGTTGGTGAAGATCTTTTCCCATTCTGTAGGCTGCTATTTTGTCTTGTTGACTGTATCCTTTGCTTTACAGAAGCTTCTCAGTTTCAGGCGGTCACATTTATTAATTGTTTCTCTCAGTGTCTGTGCTCCAGGATTATATTTAGGAAGTAGTCTCCTGTTCCCATGCATTGACGACAACTTCACACTTTCTCTTCTATGAGGTTCAGTGTGGTTGGTTTTATGATGAGGTCTTTGATCATTTGGACTTGAGTTTTTCATTCTTCTACATGTTGATATCCAGTTGTGCAAGCACCATTTATTGAATATGATTTTTTTCCTTTTTATATTTTTTGATTCTTTGTCAAAAATTAGATGTTTATAGGTGTGTGGATTGATAACTGGGTCTTTGATTTGGTTCCTCCTGCCAATACCAGGCTGTTTTCAGTACTGTAGCTCTGTAGTAGCGTTTGAAGTCAGGGATTGTGGTGCCTCCAGTAGTTCCTTTATTGTACAGGATTGGTTTGATTATCCTGGATTTTTTGTTTTTTTCCAATGAAGTTGAGTATTGTTCTTAAGAGGTCTGTGAAAAATTTTACTGGAATTTTAATGGGCATTACACTGAATCAGTTGATTACTTTGGGTAAGATTGCCATTTTTACTATGTTAATTCTACCTACCCAAGATCATGGGAGATCTTTCCANCCAGGCTGTTTTCAGTACTGTAGCTCTGTAGTAGCGTTTGAAGTCAGGGATTGTGGTGCCTCCAGTAGTTCCTTTATTGTACAGGATTGGTTTGATTATCCTGGATTTTTTGTTTTTTTCCAATGAAGTTGAGTATTGTTCTTAAGAGGTCTGTGAAAAATTTTACTGGAATTTTAATGGGCATTACACTGAATCAGTTGATTACTTTGGGTAAGATTGCCATTTTTACTATGTTAATTCTACCTACCCAAGATCATGGGAGATCTTTCCATTTTCTGGTGTCTTCTTCAATTTCTTTTTTCAAATATTCAAAGTTCTTGTCATACAGGTCTTCTACTTGTTTTGTTAAAGTTACTCCAAGATATTTTTATGTTATTTGTGACTACTGTGAAGGGTGATGTTTCTCTGATTTATTTCTCAGACCATTTATCATCTCTATAAATGAGGGTTATTGATTCTTTTGAGTTAATCTTGTTTCCTGCTACATTACTGAAAGAGTTTATGAGTTGCCAAAGTTCCTTGGTAGAATTTTTGGGGTCTCTTATTTAAACTATCATATCATCAGCAAATAGTGAGTGTTTGACTTTTTCTTTTCTGATTTGTACCCCCTTGATCTCCTTTTGTTGTCTTATTGCTCTAGCTAGGACCTCAAGAACTATATTGAATAGATATGGAGAGACTGGACAATCTTTAGACTGAAATTCTTAATATGACCCATAAGGCATGTGCCTCCCCCCAAGTCATTTTTCTCAGTGGCTCCTGTTTTTTTCCCTCTCATCATCCTGGCTGCTGTTGGTGTCAGTATCCCCTAGAAAATCTCATGAGCCCTAGAATCTCTACTCACACGAGTATGTCTGCTTGGAGGCAGCACTCTCTAGTTGCCTCCTGCTCATTGCCATCCCACTTGAAGGGATGTATCCTTGGGAATGTCTGCTTTGAACATTAACCATAAACCAAGCCAGTTTCCTTCAGAGCTCATGTGCCTCTCCAAGTTTTTTGTGGTGTACTCAGTGCCGTGGTACTATTCACATATTTGAGCAACACTTCCTTTAATGTTATTAAAAGTTCCAGGGCAGCTTGACTGTCCTGTTGACAGTGATGTCTCCAGGGTATGGCTCCATGCATGGCCCATGTAGAGGCTGAACACATTACCAACTTTGTCTTGAAAACCTCTGTGCCTGGGGCTTTGATTCCAGCACAGGGGCAGGAAAGAACAGGACAGGGCTTCGAAAAGGGTATAATAGAAGTTTTGCTTTTAAATGCTCCCCAGCTTCCACACATTCTTGCTCTCTGTTTTGCAGTGTTACTACCAGCTGTATGTAGCATGAGGGCTGGCTTGATGGGGTTTCTGTCTCACCTGGTACCCCACAGCCAGCATGTCCCAAAAAAACACACAGATATCTCCATAAGTTATAAAACTGATTGGCCCATTAGCTCAGTCTTCNGCTTATATTAACCCATTATTCTTATCTATGTTAGCCATGTGGCTCAGTGCCTTTTTCAGCCTGGCAGGTCGCATGTTGCCTCTTCGGTGGTCTGGGATGGACTGGAGGAATGGGCTTCTTCTTTCCAGCATTCTCCTGTTCTCATTGCCCCACCTCTACTTTCTGTCTGGTTGACCCACCTATACTTCCTGCCTGGCCAATCAGCATTTATTTAAAATACATGACTGACAGAATAAAGATAATTCTCCTGCACCACTGTACAGTCTTTCCAAGTGGAATTCTTATGCTTCTTGAAGACTGTGGCTTAAATTTGTTTTTATATCCACTATGTTAGGTTTTCTTGACTCCTATATCTACATAGATACCTCTTGGTTCCTGTCTTAGCAGCTATACCTCCCCGTCCCACCCCAGGACTATATCCTAGAGATCCCAGGCATCCCCAGGGCCCAAATTGCCTGAGTTATGACAACCTAATAGCTGTGTGTTCTCAGTTCTGGTTCCTAGTCTCTAGAAGCTCCAGCTCTGTGCAAAATAAGAATGAGATTATTAATGATAATGATACCTTGTCTATCTTTCAGGGTTGTTGTGATGGTGAGATGAGTTCATTTATGTCAAACACGTTGAAAACCATGAAATTCACTGAGCTTGTGGGAATGAAGAAAAGATGCTGGGGAGTGAGGAGAGCTAAACAGTCATTCCCAAAGACGGGGAGAAGAAAGTTTCCAAGAAGGTGGAGGAATTGGGATGGGTATGACAGGAGGCATTCAGGCAGCATTCTGGCCAATTACAGAGGGTAACATCAACTGAGGTTTTGAAGATTTTTTTTAATGTAACAGCAGTACTTCACTGATGTGGACAAGCATACGAGACCAACAAGCAATGTTTAGACACCAAGACTTGCTAATAGTAGTTGTTTGCTGAGTCTAAAGGACCAAGGGGAAGAAATGACATCATCAGATTCCACTGACCACTGGAAGTAAGGAAGGGGCTACCATGTGAGAAGGATCTAGTCCTACTGGAATTGCATCTCTAAGAGACCAGATGATGTAATCCCTACTGGAGTTACATCTGGAAGAAGCCACAGTTTAATTGTCCTCCTCCTGCGGGTGCCTCCACAGGGATGAAGGGAAAGGTGGGTGAGGTCAGTTGTAGAGCCTTCTTTCTCTGGTCCTAGAGAAGGGAATGTATAGGTGGGGGACAAAGGAGGAAAGGCAGGAACAATCTAAAAGTCATAAGAATGTCCTTGTGAGAAGGAATAGAAAGGAGAATAAATAGTACGAGAAATATCAGAGAGTCTAGAAAATATTTAGGGAATATTCAAAGCCAATAGGAAGTAGGATTTAAGAAGTATGTATGTAATGGCCATGAAGGCCATTGTCAGGCTTAGGCAATCCACGAAGTTGGGAGGAGCTCCAGCAGATGTCTCAGTAAAGAGAGCCATCCTGAAACCTGTCTATAGAAGTAGGTGGGGAAAGGAAGCAGATCAGAAGCTGAGGTAACAGTGCTTAAGGGCATAGCAGCCTGTGTGGGAACGACAGAGAGAGAATGGAAAGTGCAGGGCAAATGGGGCAGTGGGAAGGGAGGCAATGGGAGTGGGTGAGACTCGGTTATGGAGACAGTGAGAGCTGGTGAGACTCAGCTATGGAGACAGTGAGAGCTGGTGAGACTGGGCTATGGAGACAGTGAGAGCTGGTGAGACTCAGCTATGGAGACAGTTAGAGCTGGTGAGACTCGGGTATGGAGACAGTGGGAACTGGAGAGACTCGGGTATGGAGAGAGTGGGAATGGGTGAGACTCAGCTATGGAGATGGTAGGAATTAGTGAGAATGGAAATGGGTGAGACTCAGGTATGGAGATGGTAGGAATTAGTGAGACTCGGGTATGGAGACAGTGGGAACGGGTGGGAATGGGTGTGAATGGGTGTGTCCACAGGGAACATGGGAGCCAGAGTAGCCCTCAGGCCAGCACTTGAAGGTGAGATTCGTTTTCGCCTTCCCTTCTCTTTCAGTCTCAGGCCAGGGACTATGTGAACAGGACTTCTCTGTCGCCTTCCTCGTTTCTGATTCCCATCACACACAGTTATCTCGGACTTTGAAATCACAGATGGAGGCTTCCGAGCTTGCTGGGGGCAGTAGTGTCTCCTGTGTCTCAGCCCTTTTACAGTGGCTGGGACCAAGTAGGCAGCTTTGACATCAGAGGAGATGGCCACACTCCTGGGATCTGGACTGCCCACAAAGGATATCCAGGCCTGAAGAAGCAGAGAGTGAAGTCTTTTCTTCCTTGCTTTTCCCTGGGCACCTGGTGTTTTTCCCCTCAGCACCTGAAAGAATGTCTCTCCCTCAGCGGGGGGCTACCTCCAGCCATTTCTTTATTGTAATGCCAATTCTTATTTAATATCTGCCAAGCACAAAAGGCACATCATTGCTCTGTGGAAACAAAATGGAATGTTGGCAGTGTCCCGGACTTAGTCCTGAAGGAAGACAAACAGGAAAATAAACAGACCCCCAGGAGACTTGGAGAGAGAATGGTGGTGGGGGCTGGCTTGCTTGCTTGGTTCCTGATGGCTTGGCCTCCTCTTTTTGTTTCTCTCTTCCTGGGACGCCTCTTGATTTGAAAGAGGGTTGTGTCAGTTTTGCTTGCAGCCAGGCCTGTGAACTCAGAAGTCAAGATGCTTTGAGAGAATGTATTTTGGAGGAGGGTGTTAAACGGAAAACAGCCAGGGATGTTGGGAAAGCATTAGAATCAGGGAACAACTTCCTGGCACTGATTGCACATTGTTGCTTCAACCTTAGGAAGCACACAAGGAAGCTTTGGAGCTTGCTGGGGCATAGTATGTCAGGGGAAGAAGAGAATGGTAGGGTAGACATGTGGGCATAGCTCATTGGCTTCAGTGTGGTTAAGGCAGCTCAAAAGCAGGGTAGGGAGTTGGTGAAGCCTTTGCCCGTAAGCCTAAATACTAAGAAAATGACCAACAAACCAGTGCAAATCCTAATATAATAATGTATTCATTTTGTCAGTAGGCGTTGAGATAGAATCCAGTTATCTTCCTTGGTTAATCACAATGGAGAGCTGACCATCTGAGGTCATGAGTACATAACTTGCCCAAAATTGCACAGCTGTATGCATCTCAAGTGGGCAAAACCAGGATTGCCAAGTAGGGGGCATAGCTCATAGGTGAGGATTCCTAACTGGGCTAGAGAGATGGCTCAGCCATTTAGAGAGCACTGGCTCTTTTCTAAAGGACCTGGGTTCCATTTCCAACTCAGACATGGCAGCTCACAATAATCTGACACCTTCTGCTGGCCTCCATGGGCACCTGGCAGGCACATGGTACACAGATACACATGCAGGCAAAACACCTATACACATAAATCAAAATGTTAAAAAAAAAAGAAAATTCCTAACTGATTGATGGAATTGCACATCTCCCACAGCCACTCACATGCTCATCTCCCAGCCACAAAACACAACACTCACCTCAAAGATTATTTATGAACTGGATTTGAATGACTGCGGCCTGGGAACACAAATCAGATTGCCCTAAATACCATAATCCAGTGTGAAAATTGTCTTGTGTAGATACTGAGTCACAGAACTAAATAAAGTCACAAATCAAGGCATTTCCCCAAGGCATTATTTTTCAAATATATTTGAAAGGAATAAAGCAGGTTATAGCAAAGCAGGAGAACCTCTGCTATAGGTTTCTGACACTGCTAATGGCATTCTTAATTTTTAGATTGGTGGAAGCTAGTGGCCGGCTGGTATCCCAGAAGGCTTTCCCTGACAATCAGAGACGTTTGTTATGTCAGACACCACTGAATGGTTATTAAGACTAAAGGTAGCACAAGATAATCTCGCTCTGGGTTTGGAGAATTACAGCTCTTTGTAGTCACAAAGTTCTAACCATTCAACCAACCTTGTAGAACCTTTAATGTAAGTGATGCTTCCCCCCCCCCAAGAACTTCAGTTTATATCAGGATATGTCCCAACCCTGTGTCCAGCAGCACAGCTCAAATATTCATTAGCTGGTTGGTTGGAAAAATCTGGGAAAGCTCGGATGTTCCTGACCGGTGGCACATTTTCTTGTTCAGATGAGAAAGGGACAAAGAAAATTCAGCACCAATACCATAGAGTCTGGGACCTGTAGTGATATTTTGTTTGTAATGTAGCAAATAAACTTGCCTGAAGATCAGAGGGCAAAACTCAGACACTAGTCTAGCCATAGAGGCCAGGCAGTGGTAGCACACACCTTTAAACTCAGGAGGCAGAGGCAGAAAGGCCTCTCTGAGTTCAAGGTCACCCTGGGCTACATGAGAGATTGAATCTGTCTAACAGAAAAACAGCTCACACTTTTAATCCCAACACTTGGGAGTTACAGGCCTTTAGGCCCAGCGCTAGAGAGATAGAGACAGGAGTGATTGGCAGAGAGAGGAATTTAATGCAGGAGGAGACCGGAGTTTGGAGCAGCCTGAAAATTCATGGCGTCAGGATTGTCCCTTTGGTCTGAGCATTGGTAGAGCTAAGAACTCTCTAGTGGCTGGCCCCTCTGCTTCTCTGATCTTCAGCATTAACCCCTATATATCTGACTCTAGGTTTTTAATATTAATACCAATTAGAATTCATGCTACAGTGGCCCCTTCCTAAAGGCCAGCCTTCATGGCTCCTGCATATTAGTGCTAGCTAGCTAATCCTCCCAGGTACCCACTCATCCTTTCATAACCTAAATACACTAATGTTAAAGGGTCTCCTTCCAAATATGTCCTTAGGTCCTACAGCCAGAGCAGCCTGGATGGCTGAGACTGGTGGGGGTTGCCGGGATTGAGACACGGCGGCTTCTTTTCATGTGGTTCTTGTCGTTGGAAATAAAACGGGTCGTTGGAAAATTACCTCTACTCCTTCTGTGGAGACCCACCAGCCAGAAAGAACACAAACATCCTTGTCAATTACACACCACAAGGAAGTTTCGCTGTGGGTCAGGGGGAGTGAGGGCAGCTGGATCATAACACTTAGACCTTTGAGAGATCTACAACATGTCTATGAGGAGTTGTCAGGAAACTGTATTTTATTTAACGTTTTCTTCCTTGCCTGGCCTATAAGACAGAGAGCCTCCGAACACAGGGTTCTGTACCTTTGAAATCAGACATGCCGGATATTCTTAGTTATGCACTGCAGCAGAACAGTTGGTTCCAACATTGTCTGTTATGCTTAAATTCACTGGGAAAGTTGAAATGAGGCCTTGTGACCTCAATAAGGTTTTATTTGGAAACACATACTCAATATCTATAACAGCAGTGGTGTTCTGATTAGTTGGTCTCCAGAAGACAAATATGGTTTTGATCATGTAGATACATAAAACACACACACAGACACATACAACACACACACACACGCACACAAAAGCAAAAACAAAGAGAAGAGGGTAGTGTAGAGGGGCATGGGGGAATATGGTCAACATATAATATATACTTGCATGAGAGTGTTCTTATGTATCATAGAATCATATATAATGGCTGTATATAATTTAAATTTTTTTTATAAAAAGCTTTCATGTTGGAGTCTTCTTGTTAGCCTTGCTGGACATCTTAACACCTTCCAGTGAGACTCATGTGCAACTTAACTCACTGTGTGGCAGCATGCAGATTTGCTTGATTTAAATTCAAACACCACAGTAACTATTTCTATCCCTTTTCACATGTTAGGCGCTATCCTGAGGGCTTTTATCTTCCTTGTTTATTCCTACTTCTCACCATCTTGTGGTGCTAACATCACTACCATTTCTTTATAGATGAGAAGGCTGAGACCTGCAGGTTAGTAGCTCACAGTGGTCACGTACCTACTCCTTTCTAACTGCTTCCCACTTCCGAAAGACTGGCCTCAGTTACTCCAGCAGGTTCAAGTTCCTCTCTACCTTTGGGATCCTGAGCCTCTGAGCCATGAAAGGAAGATGAAGGCCAACTCCATCCTTGGTCCAACCTCTTTTCCCTTATGATCTTTTGCAAGTTTCCCTATAACCACTATTGGCATGCCTCTGCCTCTCAGAGTCTTCCCTTGGAGATTATTTTCCTTCCTTCCTTCGTTCGTTCCTTCCTTCCTTCCTCTGATACTTACTGCATATTCCCTGTGTACTAGGCACAATGTGGGTACTGCCCTAAGCAAAGGCTCTGATTTCAGTTACTTCTATATTTGCTTCATGAAAGGACTGTTTTCTCTGGAAAGCAGTTTGTTCTAAGGACTTAACACTAGGCAGATAATAGACAGCTTTGTCAACTGACAAAAAATGCAAGGCATCAGCAGGCAGGTGGTGAGATGTTTGGGGCAGGTGTACTTTTACTGTAAAGCAAAGACACCTGCCTCCTTCCCTACAGATACTAAAGACCAGGGAGACAAAGTGGTTGAGTTTAAACATGACCTGAATCCACCTCTAATGGATTCTCCCACTTGATGACTTGTAAATTTGAAGACGGTGGGGTGTTTCCTTAGATAGAAACCAGTGCCCAGCCCTTGCTCCCATCCCTACTTTGTGGCTAGGAAGAGGCACTAAGGTTCTGTTGTCACTGTAGCTATCCAAGTATACTAAAAGCCGTGATGTTGAATGAGCCTGTTAGCAGACATGTGTAAGTCCATAAAGAGCTCGTGCTGCAGTTTTTAAGGTGAGGACTCTTGTTCCTGCTCATTCTCATGTAAAGTTCGCTGTTTACCTCTCTTGCAATGGTGGCTAAACATACCCTCCCCTCCTGCTGCATTTGCAGGGCAAACTGGTGTCTGTCCTCTCATTCAAAGCTAAAATCATCTGAAGTCCAGTGCACCAACCTAAGAGTGAGGACAGCCAAGCCATCTGCAGAGTCAGTTCCTAGACAAAGCAGAACACTGTCAGGGGATTAGCATCTTCCAAAAGGTGGCCTTCAGAGAGATGCTGGCTGCCCAGGGAAGCAAGAGGAAGAAGAGTCCCCAGAAGAAAGCAGTAGGAGTCACCCCAACCCCTCACAAGAAGGTGGTGTTCTGCCTAAGGCTTGGGTCTTTGGGGCCTTCTGGAGGGAAGCCAGCCAATTCCACTGTTCAGCATGGTATCACTGCCCAGTCCAATCATGGGACATTCCTCTCCTGGCTCTGAGCAATATTCTAATTACAAATTAACTTCTATAGTGGTTTGCTTTTAGGACTGTGGATTAACCTGAGCTTGCGTGGAGTTTGGTGCCAGTGTGATATTGCCATCAGCATGCTCAGTGTGGCATGTCTGACTTGAAAAACAAAACATCATGGCTGATGAATCAGATTGTGAGTGAGCCATGTCCCAGTCCAACCTGGGACTGTGCAGAAATGACTCAGGGAGGTATTTCCTTTGGATACTTCAAGGGGGATCTTGTCTGGCCCCCAGGCCTTTGGCACTATTTCTCATCTAATATACCTTCGAGCTCTATGGGACTTCTTTAGTAGTGGGCAACAGAGACACTTCTGTGCACACAGAGACTATTTATTACATTTATTGTCCACAGAGATGCTACGGTCTACAGTGCCCAGCAAGCTCCCTCCATATTCAGGGTTGTTTTTAAATGTAATATTTTACTACTTCTTTGAAAATTTCATGCTATGTAGTTTGATTCCATCTGTGCCCTACATCATGATTCCGCTTCTTAGACCAAACTCCTACCTCTGAGCCTCTCCTTTTGCTTATTTTCTATAGTATTGTTGCATATATACATGCATATTAATATATAAATGCAACCTGCTGAGTCAGTCCATTTACTGTTGTTTGTATGTATATATTTTTAGGGTTGACAGTTTGGCATTGGCTCACTAGAGGCTCATTCCTGGGGAAGACTGATTCTTCCTTTCTCAGAAGTCATTAATTGCTTATAGCTCTTCCTTTAGTGTGAAAGTCCCCAATTCATGCTAGTATGTCAACTGGTGTTGTCATTGCTTAGGTCTTGTTTAGGCAGCCATACTGTTGAGATTTCATGGGTGTAACCTCCTTGCCACATATAGAAGATACTACTTAAGCAGATATCCTGATCTTTTACAGTCTCCCTGCTCCCTCTTCCCTGAGCCTTTGGTGTAAAGGTTGTATTGTAGATATATCAACTGGGACTGGGCAACCCATGGTAGTTGCTCTCTTCATTTTGACCAGTGGTAGCTTTCTGTAAGTCTCTCGCTACTACAAAATAGGATGAAAGGTGAGAGCTAGAGTTACTTTTGGTTATAGGATATGTATTTAGAATGTAGCTAGGAATTAATACTGACTGTGGGATATGAGTAGTTTATTTCCCTCTAGGTCCCATGACCTCACCAGCCAGGGTCACTGGCTAGATTTACAGTACCAGCACGAGTTCCTCCCATTTATTGGACCTTAAGTCAAATTAGACAGTTGTTGTTGGCAACCCCATTAAGTGCCACTACTGTACCTTTTGGGGATATCTTGCCATACTGATCATTTTTATGATCCAAAGGAATATCAACTGGATAGGACCACAGATTGCTTTTCTTCCTTGGAAACTTGCATAGCACCTTATATGCGATGAGAGCTAGTCCTTAGGGGGGACTCTTCCAGGTCAGTTCCATCTCAATTGACCAAGTCATGTGTCTGAAGAGTGGTGTCCTTAGCAATAGGAACCCACCTTCAGCTTCTGGGAAGTAACCAATGGCAAGCAACAGCCCTGTATTTGCTACGCATGTACTCACGTGGGCTGCAAACTTTGTTTACTGCCTTACCCCCAGGTTATAATGTCATTCTCCTCTTTTTATCATCTGAGTTTTATTGTTTTTTTGCAAGCATATATAGGATGCATGCATGTGTTTATGTATGCATGTGTGCATATACGTGTTCAATTATATGTGTGTAGATAGATGTACAAGTATGTGGATGTCTGAGGTGTCATCAGTTGTCTCTCTCTGCCATTCCATCTTAATCACTGAGTTAGAGTCTCTCATTTGAAGTCACAATTCATCTATAGAACCAGTCAACCTAGATTATCTGTTTCTGCCTTCTAGTGCTGAAATTGCAGGTTTCTGCCATGCCTACTTTTTAGGTGGGATCTGAGGATCTAACTCTGGTCCTCATGGTTTCATGGCTGGTGCTTTACCTATTTAGCCATCTCTCCAGCCCTTTATTTTTCATGCTTAGTTTCCAGTCTACACGGAGTCAATTTTTTATGTATGTTGAAATATGGGTTAAAATGCATTTCCCTGTAAAGGCATCCACTTAACCTGGCACCATTTATTGATGGTGCCTTTTCTCCAGTACCCTTACTGACCTGTATCCTAAGTCAAGAGTCTGCTTAGACATTCTAAACAGAATTTTAGACCATCTTTTGTGTTTCTTTTGTTTTTCCTTATACCAAATGGCACAGTTTATTCCTTTAAAAAAGTTTCAATAGATTTATTCATTTCATTTTATGTGTTTTTCCTGCATGTATGCATGTGTGCCATGTGCATAATTGATGTTTTCAGAAGTCAGAAGAAGGCATAAGATCCCCTAGAACTGGAGTCAGTCTGTGATGGTTATTAACCACCATGTGGGTGCTGGGAATTGAACCTTGGTCCTCTATAAGAATGAACAAGTGCTCTTAATCTCCAATCCATCTCTCCACCCCCACCCAGTTTCTTAATAACTTTATAATAAATTTGATATGCTGATAAAATTCCTTCAAACTTAGCATATTTGTCTTGGTTATATAATTTTTGCTCTCAGCATTTATACATATATATTTTAGAATTAATTATTAGATAATTTTTCACTCCACTCCAGATGGAATTTTAATTGGGACTCCATTGAATTGGTAAATTACCAGAGAGAACAATTTTATGTTTTATATGGGACCAATTAATTTATTATTAAAATCTATTTTGATGCTATCATACTTGGCATTCTAAAGTTATATTTTCTAATATTTTACTAGCATATAAATTTACAAGTTCATTTTGTCTGTTGAAGTTATACTCAGCTATGGTGATTATCTCACCAATTTTAGTAGCCTATCTGAAGATCTTTTTGAATTTTTTTCATGCCATTTGTGAGTCATGATAGTTTAATGTTTTTCTTTCCAAAACCTTTCATTTCTATACCTCTCCCTTGTCTTATTTCTCTTTTGTCTTATTATACTAGCTAAGACTTCAAGTATAGATTGAAAACAAGGAGTAATAATGTTACACCCAAAAATCTCAATGGGAAAACTTTCACAGTGATCTCATTATACGTGAAGTTTGCTGTAAGTTTTTCATAGACACCTTTTTGAGACAATTTTTAAACAGCTGATTTTACTTTTCAGTGCTGGACTTTGAACTCAGGGACTTGCACTTGCTAGCTCTACTAGTAAGCTGTCTCCATAGCCTGCTCTTTCTTGAGGCAGGGTCTCATCATGTAGCTGAGGCCAGCCTTGAACTCAGTATCAGGCCCAGGATGGCCTGGAACTTGTGATCTTTCTGCCTTAGCTTTCAAAGTACTGCAGCAATAACACTATGTCTTGCTCCTAAATTTACTTGATGAACAGAGATGAACTATACTGATTTCTCTTTTTTTTTGCATCTATTGCATTATACAAAAAATCCTATATTTTTGAAACAGTGAATTATACTGATTTTTCTAACGTTAAAGTTGAAAGCTTGAACTTTGTTGTGAGGTGCTTCTTCTGTGTAAGTGGGCTTGCTTGTTTAGGATAACATTATCTGTGTTCAATAGAAAATTCCCCTTTCGTGCAATGGTCTTGGTCAAGTTTTAATATTAAAGATGAATTAGGGACCATCTTCTTTTACTACTCTTAAAGATTTTGTAAAATTCAATTTTTTTTCCTTAGAATTCTATTTTGGAGCTATCTGGGGTTATGGGTTTGGAAAAGAAATTATTTATGTGTATGTATGTATGCACATGCATACATTATTTACAAGTATTATGCACACATGTACATTATTTATCTATATGTATGCATTGTCTATGTGTATATATGCATATGTGTGCATTGTTTATGTGCATGTGTGCACATGTGTGTGGGGCCAGAGGTTGATGTCAGGTGACTTCCTTGATCTCATTCCTTGATGTCATATGTTGACTCGGAGCCTACTGTTGAATGCAGAGACCATCCAGTTGTCTAGTCTGACTAGCCGGCTTGCACTGAGGCAGGAGCTGGGGAAGAGAGGATGACCTGACCCTCTGCCTCTGCTTCCTGAGCCTTGAGACTATAGACAGGTTGCCTTACCTAGCTTTTCCTGTGTGTTCTAGGGATCTGAACTCAGGTCCTTACCCTTGTGCAGTCAATTCTTTATCCTTGGAGTCAGCTTTTCAGCCTAGCTAATGTATATAACTATGTATAATATATAGTTTTTAAACTTCGTTGCATATAACTATGTATAACATCCCCCCTAGTTTCAGAATCTCTTATTTTTTTTTAAGTTGCATCTGTTGATCTTTGCTTCCTGACTTTTTAACTAGTCTTGCTTGAATTTGATCAAGTTTCTTAGTCTTTGCAAAGAACCAATTGTTGGATCTGTTTATTTTCTTGATTATAAAAATATTTTCATTTCTATTCAGGTTCTTTATATTTCTTTCAAATTTGGGAGCTTTAATTTACAATCCTGTTTCAGCCTCTCAGCATTTTTATGTGTGTATTTATTCTGATCAGTTTTTTTAAAATCTGGATTATTCAGTGTCTGTTATGGATTGTTGTGTCTGAAATGGTACATGTGTTAACTGTCTGCCCAGGTAACAATGTATGAGTGTGTGAGTGACTGTCCGGGACAGAGTTAAGTTGATCAGTTTGTTCAGCAACAAGCCAACTGCGCGACACCCCTGGAGCCTTTGTGTTCCCATCTCAGAGTGTGAGGCAGGCAGTTTCATGCTTGTCTTTTTCATGCCAGCCTTCTCATGAGGACCTTTGATTTCCTTCCCCACTCCCATCACTCATAATTACAGCAGCCGCAAGAATCGCATGTTCTCTGCCAGCATCTAAAGGGCCCTTCCTTGTCAATGTTCTCCCCACGAAAGATTGCCTCCCACACCTCTCTCCATTACAAAAGAGTCCAAATGACTGGGTATTTTAAGGGGTACAGCGTTGTGACAGTAACAGGATGATGTGGTATTAGCACAATGACTCCATTGGATGTGCCATTAGGGCTTTTCATGTCATTTGGGTGACTGCTGCTTTGTCCACATTAAGCTAGGTGAGTCCCAGAGCTGAGGGAGTTTATTTTCAGTGTGGAGGGAAAAAAGGCTTTTTGGATCTGCATGGCCTCCCCTCCTCTCTGTGTTTAAGACTCCAAACTTCACATAGCTTCTCCCCCACTCCCACCTTAAAAGGCAGGAGGCTATGAGAGTGAGTCCTTATAAACATTCAATATTTTTAAATTTTACTTATGAACTAACTATAAACTGGCCATGTATGTGTGTGAATTTCTCTGGATACATGAGAGGGGGCAGATGGACCAGAGAGACAGAGAGATGTTCTTGAGAAAAGTAGGAAGATGCCAAAAAGGGGGTGACAGTGGGTATGACAGATGTTACTCAGAATGGTAGGAGGGGCTTTGTGAAATCATTTGCATATATCCTCTATCCTTGTATAGATGAAGTATCCCCAAACAATTATTATGAACAACATACAAATGTTTCGAAGTATTTAATTACCTGAGGAAGAAGTTAAAATCTGATTCTGATAGCTTTTGAACTTCAAGGTCAGTAATTATATTCACTTTGATCACTGTTGTATTTCAAGGTATTAATTCTCTACCTAGCAAGTGGTCTGTGCTCAATAAATATTTGCCCAGTGAACACTAAATACATACCTGCTGCAAGTAAACATTCATTTGAAGTTGCATTTCTTCATGGCATCTGGCTAACCTGTGACTAAAGCACTTCTTACAAAGATCGTCAATAATTTGATTGGCAGATAGATAGATATATGGTGGCCTTAAGTTCGTTAAGTGAGAGTCCAACAGATTTTCACCAGGTGTCTGTTATGCAGCACACATTGGCTTGGTTGTCGGAGATGCAGCAGGGAGCAAAGCAGTTAAAATCCCACATTTATGAGACTTACATTACAAACAGTGTTGACATCAAGATAAATGTGATATAGTCTTAGATGGTGGGACCATCTGAGAGAGCATGATGAGTCTCAGGGACAGTGCCTAGTGGTATGATTTGGGCTTTTATATAATTTTTACCTTTTTATTTGTGTGTGTGTGTGTGTATGTGCGTGTGTGTGCTTATGCATGCATGCACATGCCATGTGCCCCTGTAGGGGGTCAAAGGACAAATAGTGGGAGTTGGTTCTCTCCTTCCATTGTGTGGATCCTGAGGGATTGTTCTTAGGTTGTCAAGCTTAGGAACAGTTGCTTTTACCTACAGAGCCATCTCTGTGGTCCACGATGATTTTTTTTTTATAGGATAGTTATGACAGGTCTTATAGAGAAGTTCACTTTAGGATGTTTTGTATTTATTTATTGTGTATATGTATATGGGTGTGCACCTACCATATTATATGTGTGGAGGTTAAAGAATAGCAGGTAGGAATTGGTTCTCTCCTCATGCTATGTTGATCCTGAGGGGTGAACTCAGGTTGTCAAGCTTAGTGGGAGACACCCCTTCCTCCTGAGTCGTCTTACGGGTCCAAGAAGTTCACTTCTGAGCAACTCCCTGAAGTAAGAAACTAAGCACGTGCATGCCTGGAGAACAGATGTTCTGAACGGTGGGAGCAGCAAGTGTGGAAGTCCTGAGGAAGGGGATAGGAGAGAGCTAGACAGACGGCTGTGCGGATGCAGTCTGTGGACAATTGGAACCAAGTCAGGCAGAACCCTACAGGTTACAATGAGACTTTGACTTTTAGAAAGCCTCAGCAGAGGCTCAAAAACCACAGTGATTCATCTTACATTTTCACAGCGTCATTCTGGCTGCTATGGTGAGAAGAGACTAGAAAGAGGCAGAGCTAGAAGCAGGCAAAATTTTGGGAGGTAACTGCAGAAATACAAGTGAGGGACGCTGATAGTGACTTAGGGTGGCGGTGGTGTGGGCGGTAAGGCGGAGTGAAATTCTGGTTAGATTTTTGAAGGAAATGTTTATAGACTTATTGATGGGCCTGAAGTAGGATATGAGAGACAAAGGCATTGGGGAATCAAAAGTGTTCTGAAGGTTTTTGCCACGAGGAATTGAGAAGGCATTGTAATTAAATTGGGGAGTATTATGGGAGAGGAAGGTTTGTAAAGAGCAATAAGAATAAGAACTCAGTTTTAAACATACTGACTTGTGGCTTGTAGATGTCTATGAAAGATATTAAGTAGGGAATTACATATATGATTATGGAGTTCAGGGTAGAGATTATGGAAGGATGAGTGTGTGTGTGTGTCTGTCTGTTTATATATATATATATATGTGAGTATATATGTAAATGTATATGCTTATATATATTCATGTAAAGGTTATACAGATTATGAATAGCTTTTAAGACCATGAAATCTAGAGGCAATCAAAACTGATGTCATGAATTCTCTTGGTATATATGGCTTATAGGTTTTCCCTCCTTCAAGACTGCTATGTAGTTTCAGGACCACTGTTGTAAGCAGCCACACAGTACAAAGTATGAGTTAGCTCAGCAGATGGACCTGCAGGGAGAAGAAAGGTGCACCAGCCGAGTCTCATTATCTGAGTGCAAGCTTGGTGTGGTGAGTCAGCTCCACCATCATCCTCTCAGTGAAGGGGAGGCCACCCTGACTGCTGCTACAGAGATGCAGATGAACTCATCTGGATAGTGTCTCTTCACTATGCTGACGCTTTCCTCTTCATATTGAAACATGGGTCAATGTCAAAAGATGAATTCGTTTCCTATTTTTTTCCAGTAGTGCATTCATCTCGAGGTTAGATTCAGAGGTAGAAGTGACAGTTGAACTGGAGATAAATAAGTTCTTAGGAATGGTCAACACTCAACTACCCATGAATGAAACCCTGAACACAGCTTCCCTCAATGTGTTGTGAGAAGTGTTCTCTTCCGAGGAGTCCTAAAAGGACTGCACTACTTCCCTAGTGCTACAGTGGGTATCAGGGGTGCAGAGAGGGAGAACATGTGGTGGGTTCCTGTAAGGAGCTTATCTAATACTTGAAATAGTAATACAAGGCAGAAGGTGCTATGAAGCAGAAGCATGGGTTTGGGTTGTAGTTGGTTTGGTAGAGTGTTTGCCTAGCATACCTGAGGCTCTAAGTTCCATGGATTCCTAGCACCTCACAGACAGGGTAGAGTGGCATCAACTTGTCATCCCAGCATTTGGGGAGGTGAAGCCAGGATGATCAGAAGCTTAAGGTCATCCTCAACTACCTAGAAAGTTGAAGGCAAGCCTGGACTATGTGATACCTGTCTCCAAGGGCAGAAGCACAATGTGGTTAATATGAGTTATTAGGTAGTCAGAGAACAGACTCCTTGGTGCTATGGAGTCAGAGAAAGCATATTAAAATAGGATATAGGGGTTGAGCTGGCCTTTGGGGAATGGAGAAAAAAGTAAAATCAGGCAGGTTGGTTTCCTTATGTAGTTGTGCAGGTCATAAGAACACAACTCTTAAAGCGCACTATTTTATATAATATTCTTATTGGAGAGATGATCTGGTGAGGCAGAGTATGGATAGGATTAGGAGGTGGAACTATGGAAAGCATCTGTTTGATCCTAGTCAAACATCTGTCTACTCATTCAGCAAACAAAGTGCACACGTGAGATGGCCACACTGAACACAGTGGGGCATTGCTGCAGGAAAGTGGTGACAAATGCATATGGGTTCATGTCGCATGTACAATTTAAGATGTCAAGTAAGGACCTTAGAATTTTGCCCCATGGGCAATTGGTAGCTACAGTGTTTTGAATAAGTATTTGAATATAAGTAAGGATTTGAAAGACGTCTTGACAATGGTGTTTAAGGTGGCTTGGATTACAAAATGACACATGGTAGAAAAGCTGAGGAAGACCAAAAGCCAGGAAAAGAGTAGGGAGTGTTGATAAGGAGTCAACAGAAAGACATGGCATTGTTTCTGAGCCAGGATCCACAGAAAGTCTAGCACATCAGCCCCTGGCAAGTGCTTACTGCTGCCACGAATCTTGAATACAAGGTGAGACAGAGAAAAATGAAACCCTGTGTTGTCTCTGTGTCTATCTTTTTCTCTGCCTCATTCTCTTTGTTGCCTGTGAATAAGAAGTGCATGTCCACACTTCAAGTGAGCCTGCTAATAATAAAATGAGACTTCAGATAAGTATAAGAAGCATTGAGTTGACTCAGGAATGGTCGAGACATCTGTCTTTGGTGGAGATCCCTAATGATTCCAAACATGACCAAATATTGTTAAACTTGATTTTCACTACAATCCTATAAAATTGGTATTGACATTTCCACCATCTGATGAGGAAGCCAAGATGCAGAGAGGCTGGAGGACTTACCACGGAACTCAGAAATGGCAAGGCATATCTCTAGCACTTATCTGTAGAGCTGAGATACTGGCCTATTCTCTCTAGTGGTGCCTTGGGATATGTTTCATGGACTTCTCTGTGATCGAGGGACATCCTGCAGAGTCTGTAGGCAGGACAGTGCTAGGGTGGAGGAGAGGGGAATTTCCCCCGTTGTGTGCTCTGTTTCTCAGAGAGTAAGCCCTGGCATTTGTCAAAACACTTGCATGTTAGGCCCTCATGCCAGTTTCATATATTAAGCTAATTAGGAAAAGAAAAAAGTTCTCTAAAACCAATACTTCTTTTTTTAAAAAAAATCAGATATTGCAACTGGTACATAGTGGTAATGAAAGTTCATAGGACATTCAACAGCACTACCCGTCCCAATCTCACTTTAATACTCAGCCCCTCAGATAAAACCATCACTGCCCTAAAATATTTTTCCTAGCTAACTTATGGAGTCTCCATTTTCTAAAACTTCTGTAACATCTCACATATATAGGGCCTAGCTGATATGCATTATATGGGACTTTGAAATTTACTTTTATGTATACATTCATTTATTCAGTAAACTAAGGCCTTCAGGGACAAGGCCCATCCATTCCTGATCTAATTTTTGACAGCTTGAAGTCACAAGGAGAGGCACTAAGTAGATTTCTCACATCTGCTGAATGATTGGCCAATCAATGGGTTTGTCTGAAGCAGGAATATTCTTTGGGCTTACAAATTTAGAAATTTCTGTTTAATCGAATAAGGTGTTCAGTAGGTTATTGTGTAGACTTTTTGAGAAAAATTTCAATGTAACAAAACAATTGCATCTGTCTTGGATGTGTGATGTAAACAGAGCACAAGAGCCACATTAGACTGTTGCTTCCCCCTACCTCATGGGCTTCTCACCTTAGGGGTTACTCAGCCTCTTTTAGGATCTTTCACCATTTGGAAAATAAGAGGATGCACTCGTAGATGCCCTGTGCTTTTCACTTTGGCTGTAGTTTTTAGAGAGTGGAGGTGATCTGGAGAAGGGTTCTGAAGCCATGCCCAACCGTTCTTTGAGGAATGTTGAGAATGATTCATCATGCCAACATAGATACAGGAGGGAGGACAGGTGGCGTATGTAGACATTCTCCGAGGTCACTCTCAGCAATGAAACTCTGAATTCATGATTCATAAGAACCCTTGAGAAACTTGTGGAGCCCCATCGTCATCAGCAAGAACATTTGCATAGATTGTAGGTAGGAGTGCTCATTAGCAGAGGTTTCTGGTCAACCAAATGCTGGGTGAGTACATATTATGTGACTTGCTCTAAATTCAGGAAAATGTGCCCTGGGCGTAGGACTTACATAAATTTGTTTAATTGCATTGATGTAAAATGTGCAATTAAGAGGGCAATGAGAATGATTGTCTCTATACGATGGTTGTGAATAATTTTTACTTTCCTGTTTATGCTTTTCTGTACTTTTCAAGTGCTCATCTGCTATTTTTATGATTAGAAGAAAAAAAGAGTGAGGAACACTCAATCAGTGTAAAATAAGGAATCTGAAAACTTCAGAAGCTACTTTAGTTCACCTTAATAAACATTTGTCCGTGTCATTCAACAAATATCTGTTTCTTACACTAGCACAAGTATTCAAGGGTTACAATGATTGAGTCAAGATGGAATGCGTTCATGGGAAAAATGTTTCATAGAAGACCAGCTAGGCCTTGGAGGGAAGGTTAACAACTTGCAGACTAGGGTAGGTAGGTCGTCATCTCAGGTGGAGGAAGCCCTTGCACCTGGAAGACACAGTCTGCTGTGAAGAGACTAGAAGGTCAGGCGAGGTGTACAAGATGGGCCCTGTTGAAGACATTCATTGATACATTGGACCCAGGTTGCTATGCTCATAGCCTCTAACTGGCAAAATGCCACTGCAGGGTCCTGCCCAGAAGAATACTGTGCTAACAGGCTGACTGGCTGCAGTGGGTTCTGGAGGGCCAGTAAGGCTAGCACAGTAGCTCAGACTGCAGGGATGCTGTCTAGACATCCTTGGTCCTCCAGAAGGAGGTTTTTCTAAACAGGGATTCTTCTTCACCTTGGGCTTCTCTCTAGTGTCCTTGATTATTACCATTTAGGAAGGTAAGGGTTTAAATTATGTCACTAATGTATTTTCTTGGTCGGTAAGGCTAAGGGCTATGAAACTTGGATTTATATATAGCCTTTCATAGCTTTAATGCAATGTCTCCATCCCCCTCCCATGCTATTAGCCTGTACTTCATCTCCATTTTAACATGAAAGAGAATCAAATATTATGAAGTCCATGTTTGGATATATTTCATAATGTAATAGGGTAGACGTTTGCTTGCTTGCTTGCTTGCTTGGTTAGTTTGGGTTTTTGAGACAGGGTTTTTCCTGCATGACAGCCTTGACTGTTCTGGAACTTGCTTAGTAGACTAGGATAGCCTTGAACTCACAGAGATCTGCCTTTCTCTGCCTCTGTGAGTGCTTAGATTAAAGGTGTTGACCACCACCCAGCTTGATAGGGTAGATTTTTTAACAATGGCATCAGCTAAGTCAGATTATCTTAGAAGAGAAACCAGGGAGAAGAAACAAGAATAGGATGGGCCAAGGTGACTAGTTGATGTCAGTAACCTTTGAGCTCTGAACAGCTTTATGAAAACCTTAGCTGCCTCATAGTTTGGGCTATGCTCCTCTTCTGAGCTCATAACAATTGCTGGGGCCTCGTAGGAATTTTCTATTTAGGAGCTGTCAGGTGGAGCAAACCTCAGAGAATGGAAAACTTCAGGGGGTCTATGAGACCAAGTAGGACGGTATGAAATAGAAATGGTGGCTCCACTTCAAAACAAGGCCATCTTACGACCAGGTTGCCTTTCTTCTTTTCCTTTAAAAAATCTTTGTGCTCTTGTGACTCACCCTGGATGGCCTGGTATTATCTATGTAGCCCTTAGGCTAGTCTTGTATTCATAACAAGCCTCCTGTCTCTGCCTCCTGAGTGCTGGGATTATAGGCATGTGCTATTAAGCTCAGACTCAGTGTATCAGTTTATTTAAAAAATAAAATCCTCCTTCCCAGGAGCTCACTGTCAGCAGCCTTGTTTGTAGCCTTATTATGAATTCCAAAATATGTCACATCTGGAAGATCTGCGCTTGAAGCGTGAATGTTATCACAGGAATCTTCTTCTTTTTTTTTTTAAGCCATAGGAAAGTCTTTTATGTAGGGTGTTGTTGTCGAGACTAACTTGGAGGAAATTGGCTGCTGTTAGGGATAAATGACAGTGATCATTCTACAACTCATCTAGAACTTGAAAAATGAATATTTAGATTTTTATATTAGACCAGAAACCATTGGTCTCAGAATCAAATATGGCATCTGGAGAATGGCAGCCCGCAGCTCTAAAGTGTGGGCAGGCCTTTCTCTATGAACCAGGCATATTCTAGAGATCCTGTGTGTCAGTCAACTTTTTGTAAATGGAATCTTTTCTTTTTCCTTCCCATTAACTTGCCCTGTAATTTCAGCAGAGTTTTATGTTAATCCCTGAGTAATCTGAGTTGGTAGCTAACTGCTAAAGTTCAACTCAGGCTCTCAGTACTTCTGCCTCACTTTTCTTGCTTTTATTCTTTGGTCTTTTGTCAACAGATACTTAAGGAATGGATACTGTATGCCAGGTACAGTAACAGGTGTGGGGAATATGAATAAGGATGACAGGACAAATAATAGCTGTCGGTGACAGAGAACCCAAATCCTGTGGGTGCAGAGCAGCTGTGATGGCAAAGAGCCCCGTTGTCTGGAGTGGGGAGAGAGAGCTTCCTGGACTGAGAACAGAACCATCTGAGGGTATGAGGAGGATCTGCTCTGGTGATGCCTACCTGAAGAACAGCACCAGAGACATGGTTGGGGCTGGTTTGCTAGAGTGTTGATAATAGATACTTCTGAAATTGAAAGTCAAGTAATTGACAGTGTTAAATTTAGCCTTCTCTGTGAAGGAGAGGTGAATGGTTTAGCCTTTATTAACCTAATGGGGTTGGGGGAGCAATTTTCCTTCCTTCCTTCCTTCCTTCCTTCCTTCCTTCCTTCCTTCCTTCCT